>QLSS01000054.1:38574-84667 GCA_024372645.1 Trichomalopsis sarcophagae | reverse complement strand
TTCAAGAATTAAAGTCAATTGGTGAAAAAATTGACGTACTCTACAAGAATCCAAAACCAATGAGACTTACAGATTTAGAGGAAATATCTTTTCGGAGATCATCAACTTGTCATATATGTCGGAAACCATTCACTAGTGAAGAACTTGCTGTACGAGACCATTGTCATCTCACAGGGCGGTAAGATTTCCTTCTCGATTATATTCGAAATAAAGTAAACGAAATTTTGTAATTCTAAGATAGATTTTCTTCTTCTTCAGTTTCAGAGGTGCAGCTCACAATTCTTGTAATTTGAATTATAAGGATTCAAGATTCATTCCTGTGGTTTTTTATAACCTCAATTACGACACTCATTTTATTTTAAAGGAGATTGCTACTTCTACGTTGATGAGAGGACGAGTAAATTTAATACCTCACAATAAGGAGAAATATATTTCTTTTACAAAATACGTGGATGGCTGCAACATTAGTTTTAGATTCATAGATTCTTGGCGTTTTCTACCTTCATCATTGGAAAAGCTTGCATCATATCTGAAAAATGTACCAATAGCAGTAAAGGAATTTCGATCAGATGGACTTACAGATGAAAAGATAGATCTCCTTCGACGAAAAGGTGTATTTCCATATGATTTTGTAAATGGATTAGATAAGTTGACGACTACAAAATTGCCAGAAAAGAATGATTTTTATAATAAGCTAACAGATTCTCAAATTGCTGAAGAAGACTATAAGCATGCTGTCCAAGTTTGGAATAAGTTCAATATTAGTACGTTGGGAGAATATTCAGATCTTTATCTGAAAACTGATGTTTTACTATTGGCCGATGTTTTCGAGAGTTTTCGAGAAACATCTCTTAAAGCCTATGATTTATGTCCCGCTCACTTTTATACGACTCCTGGACTAACTTTTTCAGCAGCTTTAAAAATGACAAAGGTAGAATTGGAGCTTCTTACAGATATTGACATGCTAATGTTTATCGAATCGGGCATTCGAGGTGGAATAAGTCAGTGTTGTAATCGATATGCCAAGGCAAATAATCCATATATGGGTTCTTCATACGATAAGGATCAGAAAACAAAGACTCTCTTATATTTTGATATCAACAATCTTTATGGATGGGCAATGGTACAGCCTTTACCAGTTGGAAAATTTGAATGGATTGATTATGAGAAAAATCCAAGTTTTTTCAATACACCACCAGATTCTGATATAGGCTATTTTGCTGAAGTTGACTTGGAGTATCCTGAAGAAATACATGATGATCATAGGGATTTACCTTTTTGCGCAGAACATCTTGCACCACCTGGTTCAAAGCAGAAGAAACTTCTCACGACTTTGAATGACAAGAAAAGGTATGTCATTCATTATCGAGCACTTAAGCAGGTCTTAGATAATGGACTTCGATTAAAAAAGGTGCATAGGATTTTGAGTTTTGAGCAGAGGGCGTGGCTCAAACCATATGTTGAATTTAACACAGAAAAGCGAAAGCAAGCAAAGAATGAGTTTGAAAAACTCTTCTACAAATTGTTAATTAATGCAGTCTATGGAAAGTGTATTGAACGAGAGCGGAAACGTGTAGATGTGCGATTAGTAAATAAATTTACAGGCAGATACGGAGCAGAAGCACGCATAGCTCTACCAAATTTTCACAGTTGTGCAATCTTCGATGAAAATTTGGTTGCCATACAGCTGAAGAGGACAAGTATTACAATCAAAAAACCAATATACGTTGGTCTCTCAATTCTAGATTTGTCAAAAACATTAGTATATGATTTTCATTATTCATATATGAAAAAGCGAGTTGGAGAAAAATGCAAACTCCTGTATACGGATACTGATAGTTTAATATATGAAGTTGAGGATATAGATATGTATCAAATAATGAAAGAAGATGTACATAAATTTGATACTTCTGATTATGATGAAAATAATCAGTTTGGAATTCCACGTGTTAATAAAAAAGTTCCTGGATTGATGAAAGACGAATGCTGTGGTAAGATTATGACAGAATTCATTGGTTTAAGAAGCAAAATGTACAGTATTTTGATTAATGGAGCCGCGACAGTGAAAAAAGCTAAAGGTATAAAATCTAGTGTTGTAAAAAAATCAATCACGTTTGAAGATTATCGAAAATGCCTTCAGGATCTTGTTATTATAAAACGTGAGCAGTGTAATATTCGTTCAAAATTACACATTGTGCATACTGAAAAACAGGAAAAAATTGCTCTAAGTCCACACGATGATAAAAGATTCTTATTGCCTCATAGTACTGACACTTTGCCTTGGGGACATTACAGAATTATGGAAGAACAGATGGCGCAAGCTGCTATGCAAGTAGAGGGAGATGCGGTGGAGGGGATTGTGGTGGAGGAGAGGGGCAACAATGGCGAAGGACGAAAAAGAGAGGGAGAAAGTGAGTGGGGGCATGAAGCAACCAATGAGAATGCTTCGCGGGTGGGGATGACACTTTATGCTGATGGAGGGGAACCAATCAAGATTGAATATGATGTTTTAGAGGAGTTTATGCACGAGTGGGATCCATCATTGGATAGGTTAGGAACTGAACAAGGAGTGAGAAATGATATATTACTAGAGGCTATGGAAGGGGCAGAAATTGTGGTGGGAAACGGGCTATATGAATGGATGAAACACGATGAAGAGCACATTCGAGAAATCGAAGCGAACAACCAACCTTGTGCAAAGAGACCAAGACTCACCTAACTCTAAAATAAGTAAGTTCTATTTCTTAGTTCTCTCTCTCTCTCTCTCTAAATTCTCACCTACAAGTCATTTTTCACTAACTTTCATTCTTATTTTCACTTTTCAGAATGGATCTATCTGCACTCAACAAGATTGCTGAGCGCGAGTTCTTGCCTAAGAAGAAAGTCACGGACTTGGAAAAAGATCATGAGTACATGGTGACTGCACTCAAGGAAGTAAAGACGAGATTCGGCACAAAGATCGTGGCTGAGATCGATGACAGCTTTCAAATATTTCTGCCCGGGAAGATCTCATCAGCAATCTTGAAAGATCAAGAATTTTTCAATAATCTCTCTAACACAGCAAATAAACTTAGTTTATTTATAACATATCAGGGTGGAACTTCTTTTAAGTTCACCACATGCTAAAATAATGAAATACAAAGACTGATAATTGTTAAATACTATTTATTTATTTCTTCAAACTTGTGTGCAATTTACATGAATAAATACATTATTAAATATAATAACAATTGCTTTCTTATTTATTTAAACCTTCAATAATTTATACAATCTCATTTTTATCTATCCAACTATTATGCTCGTCACTAAAACCTAACCATTTAACATATACGCGTTTTCCATTTTTCTTTAAAACTTTTTCTACTAAATAAATTTCTAGATACATAGTTTTATGAATTTCCGTTTCATAAAAGCCACCAGAGACGGGTTTATCATAATAATCTTTGAGGTGGTAAGTTACTGGATCTGTTTTTATAACTCGCGTTATTGTGAAAATTTCTGTTGACCAGTTTGGCGTATAACCTTTTTCAAAAACATTTTTTATCCTACTTATTCGTACTTTATCTCCTACTTTAAATTTAGGTTTTTTCACTGGCGACTTTTCATTTGGAAAATGTCTCTTGACATCTCGCTCATTTGCCAGTGTAACATTTTCAGGCTCGATTCCTGTTGTCCGATGTTTTCTTGAATTGTATGCTTTGAGCAAGTTAGGTAGAATATCCAACCATTTATAGCTTCCTTGTTTGCTGAATTCTGTCCACATTGCATTTTTTAACGTTCTATTGAATCGTTCGCATATACTTGCATGAAGATTACTATGCGAAGAGTATAAGTGTATATTGTGCTTTTTCATAAGTTTTTGAAAAATTGAATTGTAAAATTCTTTTCCTTGGTCAGTTTGTAGATTCTTCGGTACTCGTCCTTCTTTCAGTATTGACTTCATAGCTGTAGTAACATCATTACCACTCTTTGACTTGACTGGCACGGCCCATGCATACTTTGAAAATATATCTATGACAGTGAGTAAGTAATGAAAACCTTTATTCTCTTTAGAATATGGTATCATTTCTACAAGATCCGCTTGCCAAGTCTCATCTATTCCACGTATGTCATATTTTCTTCTCTTGTATCGCCGACGTGCTGGCTTGTGCAGCTCTTCAGCTACTCTTTGACGTTCCATCATCGTTTACAGTAGATGAAAATCCATCTGGAAATTCGTCTATACGAACTTTTAATTGTTTATTCACTTCTTCAATGATATAATCAATGCCAGAGTAATTGCGAAGAGTTGTACTATAAAGATAACGCAATTTTGTATTCACTTCCAATTGCTGTTTTTCAACTTGCTGCTTATATTCTTCTATAACTTCACCAATTCCAGCAATTTTAGCAGCTATATAATTTATTTCAGTTTGTAGAATAACTTTCAGTGAGTGCAAGGTGATTGCATCGTTTGGGTGATTGGGCTGTCCTAGGTTGCAAAGTCGCTTATTTTCTAAATCAAAATCACCGTCCGGTGTAAAATTGAAACCGATGCCTGGAGGACCGCGACTCACTTGCGAGCCCTCAAGTTTTCTTCCAAACACATCGAGACTCATGGTAGTACTGATGCAAAGAAGAAAGTTGCATGTCAATATATATGCCCAGCTTCGCGTAATTCCTCAATAATCGACTGGATTTCATTGACGTGATTATTATTTCCAGCTGATTGTTCGGCAATCAATAATCGAAGTCTCTCAGTAAGCTCGTTTGGATCATCCCAATAGACGAGATCAATGGAAGAATTTTTCTTAGCTATTTTATATTTAGGTATAAGTCCTCCTCCGCTGCTGTTTACATTCTTTTTACGTGGAGTGCTGCGGAACATTGGTGCTAAAACATTCTTATATTTATTACTTCTCGACATTCGTATAGATTCATCTTTGCTGAATTTTTTCCGATGAGCATTTGTTGCTTCCAATATCTTGCGATAATTTGCACGATCTGCTGAACTTAAAAGAAGATCATCCGGATATTTTTTAAATAGTAATTCCATTAGTCCATTCGTTTTAGGATAACTTTCATTTCTGACTTTGACATATTTATCATCAAATTCAATTTCTGAATCACCAATCATATACACTTCATCAACCTTTCGCACTCCGTATATATTATCAATGGTTCTACGGCTTTTATCTAGCATTGATAAAAAGTCTTCAGCTGATTCATTTTTTCCACTCGCGGATTTAAATGTAGAATTGGTTATTGTGTTAAAAACATCATCATTATTATCATTATCATTATCATCATAATCATAAACGGTATAATCCATTAAACTCGATCGATCGATTCTCATTCGTTTTTTTTACTGTTGTTTTGATCCAAAATGTGATTGGATGGTTGCTGTAGTGGGCTTTCACTTTTCATCTCAACAAGTTTCTCAAGTGGTGTGATGACTGGTTTTAGAGTATCACCGATGACTCACTAAGAACATTCTTCTCTTTAGTGAAGTCTGACATGCTTACGTGGCGATGTCTACAACTGAACTGTAAGTTAGAGACTCATAATTCCTTTTTTATTGCAAAACAGTCAAATCCTTTTCTGTATCTACCCTCATTCATCGGTCGATCTTTGTCAATAACGATGAATCCATATCTATCATTCTTCCAACATTCAGAACAAAGATTCCGAAATTCGTTGAAAGTTAAATCGGTATTCACATGATCTTCATAGATATGTTTAAGATTTACATCATCTTGTCGATAAATTACTAACAAATTGACATTATCTCTAATGAGATGTTTTCCTATATGAGCATAAGATTGACATAGATAGAAGCTATCTACACTCTTATGTCTTCCCATACAGAAGAATGCTCTGACATTATCCTGCTTCTCACATGCCACATCATCAAAAATCATTATTGAATTTGGAAGGGCTTCATCTGGAGATACTACAGATTCATGCTCACTGAACGGAAGATATGATACTCCATCAATCGGATCCAGAACACTTTTGAGAAATTGATACTTTGGCTGATTCAAGGATTTAGAGTATACATACAAATTTTCAAACCTAAGACCATTGGGATGTGTTATTAAAGCCAATAAACTATTTGTTTTTCCACAGTTCGATGGGCCGCAGAAAACTGCTCGTATACTATCTGGTAGTAATTCCCCATGACGCTTTTTTCTCTTCTCTTTTCCAAAATCGAAATTTGTCACGGGGAGTTTGACGTTCTGCTCGGTAAAATCCATGTTCACTCAACAGAGTCAAATATAACATTGAGCTCTCGAAATATAAACGCTCGTTTTATATCATGAATGTCAGTTGTGAATCAAGACTCGAAGAGAGATGATCATACACAAATCTCAGAAACAGCCGAAAGGCTATGGATTGCTTGATAAAGTTATCAATAACTTACCTGTTGAAATGCATCTTCCTGGATATCAATACTGCGGTCCCGGAACCAAATTGAAAAAGCGAATGAAAAGAGGAGATCCTGGCATTAATCCGCTTGATCAGGCTTGTAAAAAACACGACATAGCTTACTCCGATAAAAACGGAGATCGTAAAGCTGCTGACAAGATTCTTGCTGAGGAAGCTATGCAGCGTGTTAGAGCTAAGGATGCTAGTCTTGGTGAAAAAGCTTTTGCTTTTGCTGTTAGCAATGCTATGAAATTAAAAGGAAAAACTGGAATGGGACTGAAATTTAATAAGTTAGTGACTGCAGCTAAAAAGTCAATGTCAACAAGTAAAAGTTCTCGCAAGGTTATTCAATCAGCCTTGAAGGGCGCACGTCAAGCTGTTAAAAGTGTAGGTGGAAAGAAAAAAGTTATCATTCCACGTGTTCTGCCGCTTCCATCAAAAATTGGTGGAGTTCTTCCTTTTCTCATTCCATTGTTCGCAGGACTAAGTGCTACCGGTGCTCTAGCAGGAGGTGCTGCTGGAATAGCTAAAGCAGTTAATGATGCTAAAGCTGCGCAGAAAAATTATGAAGAAAGTAAGAGGCATAACGAGACCATAGAAGCTATTGCTTTAGGCAAAGGTCTTCATCTTAAGCCCTATAAAAGTGGAATGGGATTATTTATGAAACCTCATATCGGTCGTGGTCATCAAGTCAGTAGAAAAAAAAAACTTCGATTTAACTTTGCCAAATCGTGCACTGACTGACTACGATCTAAAAAAATATGCTCGTATGATGGAAATTTCAGATTTCCGTGGTGTTTTCATGAGAAATAATCTACCACCCGATGGTCCATGGCGTAATGAATTAGCAGTGGTAAACTTGGATGATTTTCAAAATAGAGGCACTCACTGGGTTTGCTATCGCAAACGTGGTCCTGAAGTACTTTATTTCGATAGTTTTGGTGATCTCAAACCTCCCAAGGATCTCATGATGTATTTTAACGTGAAGGAAGTGAAATACAATTACAAAAGATATCAAAATTTTGACTCATTTATATGTGGACATCTTTGTCTCTACTTCTTAGCTGGGAGACTATAAAAGAGATGTTCGCAGACGAATAGATTCATTAGCATCAGATCAGTCATGGAAGATAGCTTCACTCTGAGTCTCTCAGGAAACTCATCTGTCTTAGAAGCGCAATATTTTCCTTCGATTGAACTGCCACAGCATAAAAATTTTGTCTTGGGATTAGTTGAACTTTTAACATTCAACTCTATTCCCAATGTTGACCATTCAAATAATAAACTTCATTTGAGCAAAAATAATATTATCACTATCCCTACGGGCAGCTATGAAATTGATGCTATAAATCAATTTTTACAAGAAACTTTGAAATCTAAAGGTATTGAATTTTCTTTGAAAGCTAACAACAATACTCTCAGAAGTGAAATTCTCTGCAGTCATCAGATAGATCTCAAACCTCGCGATTCAATAGGCCGTCTCCTTGGCTTCGCTCCTCGCATTCTCAAAGAGAACATTCAACACAGCTCTGATTTACCTGTGAAAATTTTGAGAATCGATGCACTCAGAGTAGAGTGCAACATTACTGCAGGTGCTTACATCAATAATAAGAAAGTTCATACAATCCATGAGTTCTTTCCCAGAGTGCCTCCAGGATATAAAATCTTAGAAGTTCCGTCTCATGTGATATATCTACCACTCAGTGTCAAGTGCATAGATCATCTACAAATTCGAATTGTAGATCAGGATGGAAATTTGGTGAATTTCCGAGGAGAGGAAATTACTATTAGACTTCACATCAAATCTGTATAATGGGTATCGTTTACAATTCTGGAACATATATAAGTCAGCCGTCATGTCAACCAGTCATCAGTCGACCAAAGAAACTCAAACCGTTAACACGGAAGAGCATTCAGTTTCTGAAAAGCCTAGGACTAAAAGTTCGTGGAAAAAATTCACGTGTATAATTCTTTGTTGCTTCCAGAAAAATGGACGAAATTCTAAGCATTCAATCAGGTGTCGTCTTCGATGAGTCTATTGCTCATTACGAGGTACACGCCCATCAACCATACTCATCATTAAGCTTTGATAATAGTGATGAAATTCGTATTTCTATACAACATCAAGATCTATGCCTCTTACCATCACGTAGTTCTATCCACGTATGTGGGAAATTGAAACTAAAAGATGGTTTAACAGCACCAACTAAAACTAAATTCGTGAACAATGGCATTTGTCATCTGTTTGATGAAATTCGTTATGAAATTAATGCTGTGGAGATTGATAAAAGTAAAAATGTCGGTTTGAGCAGTCTCATGAAAGGATGGACTTCATTTAATTCGAATCAGAATAACATGCTAGAAAACGCAGGCTGGCTTGGTGATGAAGAAGATACCAAAACGTTTGTCGATGAAAAGGGAAACTTTGACGTAGCGATTCCACTGAGTATGATCTTGGGCTTTGCAGAAGACTATAAAAAAATTATAGTTAATATGAAGCATGAGCTCATTCTTACAAGATCGAGAAGCGACTTAAATGCAATAATCCAGAATGGAACTACATCATCTGGCGTAACTACTTATGAAGATTGTGAAGTAAAAATAACGAAGATAGAATGGTTAATGCCATATGTTATTGCATCAGATAAACAAAAAATCCAGCTATTGAATTTCATTGGTAAGGATAACCCCATCTCTATGTGTTTTCGTTCTTGGGAGATATTTGAATATCCTCTTCTTCCAAGCACGAATAAACACGTCTGGACAGTGAAAACTTCAAATCAATTGGAGAAACCTCGTTTTGTAATTCTCGGACTACAAACAAAGAGAAAAGCTACAAGAACTGCAAATGCCAGTAGATTTGATCATTGTGAGATAAGTAATGTGAAACTTTTCTTAAATTCACAATATTATCCATACAACAATATGAATCTCGACATATATAACAATCAGTATGCAATTCTCTATGATATGTATGCTAATTTTCAAAAATCATACTAAGCCTATGTTCATCAAGAATGAACCACTCATAGTTATTGACTGTTCACGACAAAACGAATCTCTCAAGAGCGCTCCTGTCGATGTACGTCTGGAGTTTGAGGCTAAAAAAGATTTTCCTGCTCACACTTCAGCATACTGCCTAATCTTACACGATCGCGTCGTTCAGTACAATCCTATCAGTGGGAATGTCAAGAAGCTCGTCTAGGCTGCACCAAAAAAATGGAGTATGCTGTAGACATGACTGGTTTCAAGCAAACCGAAGAAGATTATATTCTAAAGGAAATAGCAATCATACCTCTTAACAAAAATAGTGATCCTGTTTTTCTAATATTCAAAAATCCCTTCTCATGGAAAAAACTGTCAGACAAAATGCAGAGGGAAAACAATTGGCTTAAACATAATTATCATGGCATCAGGTGGAAAACAGATGGACATCAATACTCTCAAATTGGAAACTTGCTTCGTGACGCTCTCCATGACGCATCAAAAAATTTTGTCATCGGTGCATTAAAACAGAAATGGCTTCAACGATTCAAATTTTCCGTCTACAACATTCAACAATATGGCTATCCATCAAAACCATCTTTCAAGTGCGTCACAGTTTGCACAAATCATAATCCAATCTACAAGACTGCCTGCGCACTTCACACTGTCAAACTTATGAAATTATTCTATCAGTCATGCAAACATTTGTAAGAAAAAATTAAATGAATAAATAAATAAAAAAATAAATAGTAGAGAACACTATAGGCATTCTGGCTCATTTACGGTTTCTGGCTCACTTTGAAAAAGGGGGTGAGCCAGACTCCGTACGTATTCTGGCTCACACTGAGAGAGGAGGGGGTGAGCCAGAATCCGCATGAGCCAGTATGCCTATAGCCTATCTACTGTGTTAGGAGAAGCATAGCAGCTGTAAATGTGTACGCCTGCCACCTTAGCGTATGAATCCTTCATTACGTCATGTCATTTTTTTCTGGAAAGTGGCGTCTCCGCATGCCCATATCGCCGTTTTATCAGTACTGACCATATCCCACGATGGTTTGTCCAAGTCTCTGTATTGTTCACAGACCATGACTATGTCGATTCCTGTCTCGCGGCATACTGGCTCAGTAGGTCCTGTGCAGTCGCGCAGTGATTCATATTCAACTGCACTATATTCATTTTCTTCGTCTGTCAGTGATTTCTACTGCAGCTCAGTAAACTGGGCAGGCATAGCTACCAGCCACGTGGTCACTTTTCCCCCCTGTGCCTCCTTTGCAGAGTACACAGTTGGGTTGGTTCTTACACTCCTTTGCTTTGTGCCCATCTTTTTCACATTTAAAGCAAAGCTTACTTCTGTCTTCAGTTACTGTGCACTTTCTACCTATCTGGCCAAAACCTAGACATTTATAACACCTAACCGGCTCGTTTTTCTGGTTAGCTACCCGGATCCTACAGTTGACTTTCCTATTCTGATCTTCTGTAGCTTAGTGATCTTACCCGCTATCTGAGATGGTACCTGTATCACTCTGCGTATCACCATACGTCTTTCGCAGAAATCTTATCGTAGAGACTTCTATGATGTTCTGACATACTCTATGTTACGTCCGAACGTCGGCGCACACTGTAATATTCTTCATTTTGAGTCAGCTTCCACTGAAATCGAGATAGAGTCACTCCTTTTTTTATTTTAATTTTCCGTGTGAATTTATTCAATGCCCTTCCCAAACTAATAAACCGGTCTCGTTATTTCTAACTCGTCTTCTTTTTATAAACTATCTATTTAAACTAGAAACAAATCGTAAAATCTGCACGAGCAAAAATTTATTTCTACGCCACGAATACGAGTTCTTCATTTTAACATAAATAAAATATGCACAGTTCTATCTTATTATTCTTCAACTGTTCATACTTTATGTGAATTTAATTTTTTACCTATTTTATTATAAATATTCGACTTTAAAATTGTATGTTTGGTTTGCACAGCCTCGTATTCTGCGACGCAGCATAAACAAAGTCATTTACCGATCCCAATCGCTATACCTGCGCTCGCACTTAATTGCTATTTCTCCGGACGGCCTAATTGCTCTGTCCGGACGCTCGCTTGCTCTTAAGCCCTACGGGAAACATTTTTTTTATAACGCAGCTGCGTCATTTTATTTGATTTTTTTTTATTTTCTTATTTAACCTATGACGAAACATCTATCAGTCCATCGATCGTCTGCATCAATCTCTATTTCCATATCATGTATTGGCATAACATTTGGCATGTATATATGTTTTCTGATTCTGAATTCGGGAAATTTTTTTTTTATGATTCTGACAATTTTGGCTTTTTTTGATGATATGATCTATTCAATATATTCAACATTACTTTATTTAAAAGAGCATAAAATAGTTACTTTTTTCTGCAAGATTTTCCAGATTGTCTGTTCCCTTCAATTTTTATAATAAAAAAGGCGATTTCAAAAAAATAAATATCTCCAAAGCTAAATTGTTTAACGTTTTTAAAAATTTTATGACAATAGAAAACGATGATATCTATTAGCTGTAAAAATTTTAAACCATTTTGATGACTAGTTTTCAAGCTAAAAATTGAAAACTAAAAAATGGATTTTCTATGTCGTACGATTACGGGAAAAAGCCTTTAATCAAGTTGTAATTTTCATCACCTCGGCTAGATTTTTCTGCAGCTTATAAAATCGATTAGTTTGAACGGTATTAGGATTTAAATTCTTTGTATCTCACCCTGTATACCCTGCATAACTCAAAATTACTATTTCTGTTAAACCTTTTAACTCGCTAACTAAAGTTCAGAATGTTTTAAGACAATACATGATTTTATGAGTTTATGAGGACCCTATGGTATTTAAAATATTGAGGTTTGAATTTTTTCATGAAAATTATATGATTTGATAATGTGATGGATGCTCCTTCAATAAAATAATTAAGATTTAAAGTATTTAAAAAATTAGCAATATACTGTGTATTTGAAAAATATACTATTAGAATCATACATTTTGTTGGAGGTAGCTACGTGCCAGAGAATTGGCAGCGGTTTTTATGTGGGAAAGATCTGAAATATACAAGTCTTCGCGGCAAATCTGAACCGTACTACTCTTAGTAGGGACTGACGATACGTAAATGAGATAAAAGATCAAATGTAAATGTATCAAATAAAGTTTATAGATCTTTAGAAAATTTTAAAAATATTTTTATGTGCATTACAGTTTTCATGATGAATATATTTTGATAGCACAGTGTGGCTTAAATCCGCGTTAAGTCACACCTATCTGTCACATAAGTAGTTAATTATCGCACCGTGTGTATCGCAATCACTACGCTCGTGCGCTAACCTGACGGTGCAATAATAGACTGCTTAGATCACGGATAGGCGTGACTTGGCGGATTTAAGCAGCTGTGCTATCAAATTGTATACGATACTTTCGAACTAAGCACGCTCACTGCGCTCGGGCGCTAAATACGCGCCGAGCAATAATCGATTTCTTGGGTCACACGTATCGTAATATACTATTGTTGATTCATCTAAGTATAATCTATCTTGAAGATTTGGTACAAAGAAAAAAAAATCAACAACGGGAAAGAACCTTTATATTGTAATGAACAAATATAACTGGAAAACAAAGCTTGTACTAAAGAGTTAAATTTACTAGTAGACGCGTTTTTGGAACGATGTCTGTTCAGATTTGTATTCTTGTATGAATTTTTTTCCGAATTGAATATAAGCAGCTGCCTTCAGTTGTAAAACGATAATTTTTTATTTCAAATGAATCTTTATTTTGAAAATGGCTGTAGCATCTCTTTAATAACTTAAGAAAATGAGTTTGAGAAATCTGCATTATTCAAATTTAACAATTGAATTATTTCTGCCAAGACATTACGCAATTGTATATATAAATCAAGATTATTTAAAATATTCAACCTTAAACCTGTTGATACTGCAAATTAATTATCAGCCAGAAAGAATTTTTATGCTTAAATTAATTTAACAAATCAGCAGAAAGGACCCTGGTAGAAACAGAATTCAAGTTATTGCCAAGTTGTGAGGTTGTCAATCTCAGAACTTAGAAGTTTACTTTGTCAGTTTTTGTTACAAGATGTAACGCTTTTTATCTAAGTTCTTTGTCAGTTTTTAGATAGAGTATTCTTAACGATTTACTTCCGAAGATAGTTGGTAAAATAATACGACACAGGTGCACATGGTTAATGGCTATTCAAGGTTAGAATTTGAAAATTATTACTAACAAGCTTGTATTCGAGTTTTTTAAGGATAGCCTCGCAACTTAGCCAACGGAGCCAAGTAGACGTTGTAATTTCACCAACTATCTTGGGCATTACTTTTAAAAAAAAATGTGGCTGTCTTGGGGACAGCCGATAGAAGTGAATACTGAATTAGGCGTGTTGTAGATTTCTTTTTTTTTTATATAGGTGAAATAATAAAAATATGTTTATCGTTATTCTGTGGCGAGCAGAAATCGAGACGCGCTCGGAAAACTTTCCGTCGCCTGAACTTTATGATAGGGCCCGGATAAGCCCCAACCTAAGCTGCGCGGCACGTTGCCGAGCGGCCCGTCGGATTAAGTCATAAAACGTCCGGCGATATTCGACATTTTCCCAGAGCATATTTTCTGCATCTGTACCACAGATTAGCCTCCCCCACTCTTTGCGATACTTTCCGAGGTACTTCGGCTTCGCGGAGGTACCTTGGACCTCAGTCCTTCCTCGCCTCTCGATCTGTCAACGTCGAGAGACGAGTCCACTGTCACATGTCCGACGAATAAAGAAACAAGTAAAACGAACACCGAGTTCTCATTTATGTAGTTTGATATCCTCAAACCTACAATTCATGCATTATTTTATTTCTTACAAACTTTATTGATCTATGGTAGAATCACAGGTATCTTCATTTTTTAATTCAATAAAAGAAACAATTGGTTTGTTGTAACTAAAGCATGATATAAATGTTTTAGAATCGATTTTATATAAAAATCTTGAAAATACTGCATCTAATATTGTGCCATACTTAGTAGTTGATTGTTGCGCATCATTATTCATGTCCAATTGAAATTTATCTTTGAGGAATGTAATTAATGGTTGTGCACTTTCGTCAGCAAAGTTAACATCTAAATCTCCTGCTAAAATCAGTGGCATTTCATGGTCATTTGTAGCTCATAACAAGCTCTCATGATCCTACTTGAGTGTATACAAGTAGTGATCTATGGATAAATTAAATTATGTCTGTAATGCTTTGATTAGGTGAAATGTAAATCACAGCCATGATACATATTTGACCGTCTTCTAAAATGCAGTGAGCAGAACATATTTCAGCTATTTCTGACGTCTGAACGTCTAAATTTATAGGTCTTCTAATTTGCAATGATATATGTTTAGTGACGATATTGGCAGTGTCACGTTTATTTTGAAAAATAGCTACTCCCCCTGCTCTTTTATTTGCCCGATGAAAACGTGCTATACAATTGAAATCAGGTACATCGATGATATCTTCTTGATCGCTCATTCAAGTTTCGGTTAAAAGTAATATATTACTATTTCTAATGACGGAATAAGTAAGATCTAGCGCATGAGATCGAAGATTTTGGCAATTAAAAGTAACAAATGATAATCCTTTAATAGTTGTAATGAAATCTGTAATCATTTCTGCTATTGTTTTTAATTTATTGAGAGATAATCTACGGAATTCCGGATGAGTCAATTTTTGTTGTTCACATGTTTGTTTTACACTGCTTTCTTCTTGCGTTTCACTGTCGTCACTCATTGAATTTAAATTACTGTTTTTGTCATTTTCCATTATGAAAAACAATGTAATCTTATTAGTACACGAATAGTAATTAAATATAAGTATTCACTTTTAATAATAAGACAGAGATATGTTTACTTACAACTGACGCTTAGATGCGGGATAGCATTATTTTAGTTTATGCTAGGCAGAGAAAGCCGAGCGCGTGGGGACGCGGGATAGCATTGTCCAGAGTATAACGTGTAGTAGAGAAGTACCTATAGTGTGTAGAGAACGCCGAGAGCGCCGAAAACCAACGGATGCGGTAAGGAGAGCGCGGTGGAGGGGAGAGAGAGAGAGAGAGAGAGAGAGAGAGAGAGAGAGAGAGAGAGAGAGAGAGAGAGAGAGAGAGAGAGAGAGAGAGAGAGAGAGAGAGAGAAAGAGAGAGTTACCCCTGTTTCCCCTTCTGCCGTTCGGTAACTGCGTGGTGGTCGGTTTTTTCTCGATTCACTCCCCAGTAGAAATGTGTACCTTAAGATTTTTAGTTTCTAATTATAATTTATAATTTTTATTCGGAGCCTGTAAGGGGTGTTACAATAGGGATTTGAAAGCTGCGCAATGAACTTAGCGAAGACACATAAAATATCGACTTTTTCCCAAAATCTCAAGTGCAATAAAGCCTTTTTACTTCCGTAATCGAGGCACAGAAAACTCATTTTTTCCAGTTTTCGATTTTTTACTAAACAAATAAGTAGTCAAATCACTTGAAATTTTAATTGAATATAGTTTGACATGTAATCCATCTACATGATTTTTTTCGTGAGGTTATGATGTTTAGTTTCAGAGATGTAAATTTAAAAAAAAAAGACCTTTTTCATTTTATCTGCCGAACAAAGCGGTCAATCCCGAGGACCAAACAGGAAAAAGTGGGTCATTTTATTCTCTTTCAAATGCAAACTAGCTGCATTGTTTGTAACGATGGGATGATTGAAAAAAATGCAAAATAGTGTTTTTCAAAAATCAAAAATTGGCTATAAAATAAAAAATAGTTAGAAAAAAAATGTTTTTCCCGAATTCAGAATCCAAAAGGGTACATGCATGTCAAATTTTATTGATATTTACCGAGTAGTTTCAGAAATATTACGGTATACATACACACACACATCCACATACACACACACACGCGCGCGCGCACACACACACACATCCATACGGACATTTTCTAAAAACACGTGATTTGAACTTCTAACACACCAAAAAGTTTATTCTAGAAGTTTTGAAGAAACTCAAAATGTACTATTGCAAAGCTTCCTCTAGGAGGAAGCAAAATGGCAGCCAAACAGCTTTATACCTTAAAGGCCCTTTAAATACTGTATTTCAAATTCTTTATCATACGAATAAATAAAGCTGACTTTTCGGCAAAACTCACATTTCGCATCTTATTAATTATTTAATATATTGTTATAGATATCTAGAAGTGTATAAGAATCGTTTTCAATTAGTTATTATTCGAGTCGACCAAGTTCTACAAGGTCATGGGACTACTAATACCGGCAATCTAGCTCGGAGATGTTTTAATGACCCATCAAAATTTTCTCAAGCTTTAGAAATCGATTTTGTGTTGGTTAATAATATTGCACTAATATTACAATTACTTCGAAGTAAACAAGAGATAAATATAGAAAAGTTCGTAACACTATGCGCTGAAACATATAATAGAAACTACACGGTGTATCCGTGGTCACGGATGTGCCCTTTAGTACATAAACTACTGAAACATAGTAGTGACATTATACAAAATTTTCCTCTACCAATACCATTTTATTCAGAAGATGCAAGTGAATCGTGGCACAAAATCTATAGAAAAAATTTAATTTTCCATTCACGTCAAACAAGCAGAATCAATCGCATTTCTGATACATTTAATAGAGCTATTAGCTGTACAGATCCCTTGATTCCCATAATGTATATTAACAATCGTTTAAAAGGTCAATTGAAAAATCAAACACTACCAGAAATGAGTAAATATTTTAAAGAAAGGTAAAAGTATTTCAATGTCTCAAAATCTCTTTTTAAAATGCATATTCAAGTCGACAATATAATATTTGTGTTTTAGCGAGCAAATGGAATATGAAGAACCTTCAAATGAGTTAAGGTATTCATACATTCATTTTTGATAAATGATCCAAATGTAAAAATTGGACGAAAATTGTAATGCCCGCCATTTTTTTTTCGGGCAAAAAAGCAAGTTATATAAACCAAATTACACGATTTATCATATTTAAGTCGATTTTCTTGAAAACTGAAGAAGTTCAGATAACTTTTCGTGATAAATGTGTGGAAAGGGGTGATGGACGCACCGCCTCATACCACGTTTAGCTGGCTGGACCAATAGACGACGTGTGGAAGTGAATTACTCCCTTATGCAGTTTTTGAGCAGACATGGGTGCTTTCGAGACAACCTACACCGCTTCAAGGTAGAGGATAATCCAAATTGCCCAGTATATTTAGAAACAAGCAAAGATGCAGAGCATGTCTTCTGCAACTGTTTGCGATACAAAATGGAAAGAAAAGAGCTCGAGCGTTACCTTCAGACTAGGGTGACCTCTGAGTCAATGATGACAGCTATGCCATCGTCTAAAGATGGCTAGTGCGCAGTAAACAACTACGTAAGGACTAGTATTAAGAAGGTTAGAAAGGACGAAGAGAATAGAAGGGAAGGACAAGGCAAAACAGCTGAGTAAAACTGTTGCTAGACAAAGGCCACTAGGTAATTGATACAAAACACTCCTTGGACTGATGCAGAGGAACGTAGGTCACAAAGTTGATCTTTCACTCCCCTGCCCGATGCAAAGGAACGTAGGAGCTAGGGTTGAGTACCTCTAAGTGCTCCTCAGACCGATGCCGAAGAACGTAGGTAACTGAGTTGAGCCCAGACTCCCTCACCCAATGCAGGGTTGAGTCTGTCCAGAGGATGGCCGGTTGATGCTGCTCGAAGTAGATGACCAGACGATGCGGCAGGAAGCAGACGGCTAGACGATGCAGAAGGAAGAAGACGATAGGACGATGCAGAAAATGATGAGGACGAGTCTGATTTTGAACCCCTAATCACCTACACGGAGAGCCATTTTCAGCGTTAAAAACGATGATAGAAAACGCTATCACTGTAAAGAACTAAATCGACATTGATATTAACAATGTATACAGCGAAATTAAAAATGCTAATCGTCATTGAAAATTTCGACGAAGGGAACATCGTCACGATCAAGACGATCATTGATTTTTATGATGATCGTCACGATCAAGACGATCGCTGATTTTTACGGTGATCGTCTTTTTAAAAGACGGTGAAGATGGCGCACGCTGTTTTCGCATGCGTGGTCTCATCCTTTACGAAGAGGCCATCATTGTCTCTTGGCTAATTTTTGCGCGGGATCTCGAGTTTGGACATGTGTTTTTCTTTTTTTATATTTGATGCATTTATTTATTAATTGTGTGTAGTGGTCAGCATGGACCTATTTGTGAAGAAACACTTGCAATATTGGGAGCTCGGCTACTTAACGGATATTTTTAAGTGTAAGTACACATAACCCTCAGCAAACTTAATCTCAATATAGTATTTGAAAATTTGATACATGTAGAAACGTGCGATTTTTCGGTTATAGTTGCTAACGTGAATGAGTCGAAGTTTTTTCAATTAACCGAAGACGAAGTTAACGATCTCATTCCGAAAGAGCTTGGATGTAGAGAGGAATTTAAAAAAAAATTAAAGTAGCTCTTGCAAAAAAGTATAAGGAAGATGTCTGTCCTATCCAGAGGATGGTCGGTCGATGCTGCTCGAAGTAGACGACGCAGAAGGAAGAAGACGGCAGGACGATGCAAAATGAAGAAGACGAGTTTGATTTTGAGCCCGTAATCACCTTGGTGGATGGAGGATGTACGGAAATGTCAAACTTCAAAGGAGAAGCCAAAAAAGGCTAGTTAACGGGCTGGACGGAAGTATTGTTCAACGATAGTACCTGTGGGGATCCGGTGTCGGAGGGCCACTTGTGCAGAGCTTTCTCTGCCTACGCCACATAAAATACACACACATACATACACCCGTTCGGCAAACACACTATTTTTTGACTAAAAATGCATTAAAACACACCTTCCACGTGGAATCAATACATGCGTTACAAAAACAATGGTGTGCACCAAGAGCAGAGCGGGCATTTTGACCTCGTATGGATATTGCAGTACTTGTCTACGGCTCGTTAATGCCCTTGCCTTTGGCTCAGGCTACTTGCCTCGACTCTTACTGAAATCTCCACACTCAGTCTAAAAAAGTTTACTTTACGCCCTTGGTACACAATCTTCTATTTTAATATCTTATTATTTAGTTATTTATTGCACTTCAAATCGTTTGAGAATATCACCGTTTGGACTAGGTATTTTCTGACAAATAAACTTTACAAAAATAAATATAAAACAAATCGTCGACAAATTAAAACCTATCAGCAAGAGCGACGCAAACACCTGAGAACGGAGGCTCAGGGGTACATCTTCCATGTCCTCTCATTCGCGTGCACCATTATTGTTGGGAATCCAGAAAATCTAGGAAAAATTCTGTCTTTTCTAAGCAGGACACGTCGGAAAACTTCCTGAGCGTCGCTGCACTAGTTCCCTCGCTCCCGGCTGATTCGCTACAGTGACTCCATAACTCGCAGCTTTCTCACGGCGTTGCTTGCTTCTTATTCCGCGTTTGCGTGCGTAAGCAAGCGCACGCAGGGACTACAAAAAGTTTCTCTTTTCCCGTCGTGATATTGCACAACTTGGCCTCGGAAATTAGATTCATAAGGCTCCATGAACTTTATATGAGGACGTATGTTATTGCGCGCTGGGCAAATTCATTCTTGATTAGTTGTACCAAGATTTGTGTTCTAGGCGGATTGCGTATTAATTCATGGCTTGAAAATTATTTTTTCTTGTCTGCGGAGTTGAGTATATTCTAATCAATAGTGTTTTCAATTATTGTTTGTATCAAGAATGTTTTTCAAACTTTTCGCTGATTATCATACAAAATCATACCAAATTATACAAAAATATTCTATCACTTCTTTCATGTTTTCTTCATTGAATTTCATGTATTCAGTTCTTCACTTTTTAAAATATTTGTGTTATCTTAGTTACATATCAAAGTTTAAAATCATTGATATGATTTGCACTGTAATAAAGGGAGTAAACTGTAAGTGCCAAGATGTTCAAACATTAGATTAATGCATTACTTGTGTAAATAACTGATTGCGCATGGTGTATCATAATTTATTATCTCTTAAGTAAAATAGACCTTTTTTATGAGTTTTAAGGGAATAGAAAATGCTTATTTCAATAGTGTTTGTCAATCATCGGTGTAATGAACTCTATGGGTTTAGGGTGCAATTTCTAGAATTATAAATGTTTTAAAGTTTAAAAGAATCTAAAACTAAGTGTTTTTTTTTAATTTTAAAGCATTTTGGTCTAATTTTGAGTGAAATTTCTAAGCAGGATGATGGGCGATTTTAATCAAGTGAGATTTCCAATTCATCTAATATGAATGAAAAAGGGTATTGTAAAGCATGGGCGAATAGTTTGTATATGTACATACTATGACGCCTGCAGTATATAAGAATAGCGACTGAGAAATACCAATTATCACAAGTCGAGTTGCTATTCAAAAACAAGCACGGCTGATGTAAGAGGAAATCAGAGCCCAAAGTTATCGCGATGTTTCGCGAATGCGAACTGCGGTTTGAAACAGTACAGAAGTTTCGAAAACGGTGCTGGCGTCAGTCGAAAATATTCTTAACACTATGTCTATTCTCATACATTTTATTTATAATGTGAAGCGATGCTAGAGGGCGGGACAGGGGGTCGAAATAGAAAAATTATTCTTTGACTTGCTCATAGAGTCGTCACCGGATCAATGCGTGATTGTCTATGATCTCAGAAATTCGCCTACGCGAGATCCACGGTGCCCTGACAGCAAAAGTAATGGTTTTTAAAATCTGCAGTCTTGTGAAGGTGGTTTTTCGGGCGGAAATTTGGAGGTTTTCAAAATCAGGAATTATGGGTCAAGAACCGTCTGACGAATTTTAGGACTCAGATCGAAAAGCTGACGTGAAAAAGAGTGGCGGTCCAGAGATGATGTAATAACTAAGCAATCGGGAAATTCCCCGAAGAGTGACCTAGAAAGGAGTGATAACCTCTGACCTCGCTACAATCAAGGTAATTCAGCGCTCTAATTTTTTCTCTCTTCAATAAAACTTAATTTCCGATCAAACCCCTTTTTCGAATTCCAGCTTCGCCAGTTATAAGCATTTACAAGCACTTGTTGAAAAAAAAATGTAGGTGTGCAACAGGGAAGGGCTAAAGGAAGGCACTTTCTAGCTCTGTAATGATTTTTGCTTCCATTTCCGCCTTATAGTCTCTATCAGCACCGTCGACTCTAACTCCCGCTAATCTCGCGTTATCTTACTCGCGTTATTAATAACCAGATACCACATTCCGCAATATACTATAAACCTATTTATAAAATTACATCTAAAATTATGTTATTTTTATTTCTATTACAGGTTTCTTAAATGCTCTTGCATCAAAATAGTTTAATATGAAAATATGTAGAAATCGTTGGATGAAGGCCAAGACATTTCATACTTTTTAATCATCTTGATTTTTATGATCAAATTGTACTTCTTTATGAATTATTTTGAATAAAATTATTGTTAAATGTACAGCGAAAAACCTTTCGATTTTCATAAACCGGTTTTTGATTTTCTATTTTCCCCAGTTCACACGCAATTTGGATGTCATGGGTGTGATTCCTCGAAGAAAATTGAAACATAATACGATATTAACCATCGTAATTATATTTTTTTTCACAAGAATGAATACTGTCATTAATAAAAATAATCATCATAGAGGCAAAAAAACGTTCGATTTTTAGCTTGGTTTTTCGCTCGTTACATCGCTTTTATCCGGCTTCCTAGCAGTCCGACAGCCAAATTAAGCAGAAATTATAAAATCGGCCTTGCTCGACTCGTTCAGCGACTAAAGAGCTTTACGGAAGACAAGGATTGCTGCCATCCCCCGTAAAACCACAAGTTGCTCCGTATTTTGCACAATAAAAGTCTGCGCTGGCCCCTCGTGTCAGTATCAGCTCTTTTTCTCTCTTGACATCGGCTTTCTCGAAATTTTTCTCTCGGCACCCTAGTTGAGTTTGAAAGGAAGTCAGAGTATCTCCCCGGTTCGTACACGAGTGGTTCTTCCTGTCCTCCTCCCTCTCTCGTGGAAAAAGGAGGCAGCAGCAAGTGGGCTTTTAAAAATCGCGAGCCGGATCGGCGCTACCACTCGCCGCTCAGCGATCGGAGGAATCCTCTCTCGAGACAAGAGATTCACCAGCGTCTTTGCATGGCACGAATCTCGCGAAACGAGAGCTGCAGGACCACGGTACACAATATCGAAGTACACTTGCTATAATCGAAGGGATCGTCGTGCATCTTATACCCCGCTTATACCGGGAGCTACACTTCTCACCCATTATTCGAGCGCGAGACTCGGATCAAATCTTTTCTTTCTTCAACGCGAGCAGAAATTTAATGGAAGACCGGCAATCCGCGATCCCCTAGCGATTTTTCGCGCAAAGTATCAGAACCACCGAGAGATGCCCGCTCGATTGCGCGCTTTTTTACTCCTTAGCGAGTCGGGAGCTTCTCCCGATCTTTCTTCATTTTGCCATGGCGGCCGAAACTTTTCCGCGTCGCAACGCACTTTTGCTCTCGCTCCGGTTCCTCGGGGTCTTCCAAGTGCTTTTTTGCTCTCTTTCTCCGCAGAGACGAAAGCCAGGCTCTTATAGACCTACCTGGTATCTTCTTTCCTCTGTCTTTGTTTGTTTTTTTTAACAAGAAGGCGACGAGCTGCTGTGGTGGAGTGTCGTCTTGTAACTGATCATGGATTTGCGCGAATTTTTTTTCTCTTCGCCTCGTCGGATTCTGTGCCGTCGGGAAACTGGATACTTTAAATGCGAAATGCGACTCTGGAGATCAAATGTCTGATTCTTCTGCGAAAACGTTCTTCCTACAATTTCAAATGATAAAGTAGGAAAGGGTATTATTTTACTGTTTATTATTTATGAATGTAACGTATTTCCGCTCTGCTTGTAATTTGATTCTAGGATTTTATCCACTCGTAAATATTTATCGTATTGTTATTTTCCGAAATCAGTCCGTAGTTGTATTACGTAATGTATATAAAGACATTGTATTGTGAAAGTGTGCAATGTTTGCACCTTTTTAGGATTATAAAAACCTACAGCGTTTGTGCATACAAATTTGCTAGCACAAATGAGTGTACGACGAGGATAGCCATGACAAGAAAGCTTAAAAATGCAGGCGTTCTTCTGCGACTAGTTAGCACTATCATAGACCTCACTCTATGAGCTTGCTCCACGTCTCTGCAGGTCACTACAGCGCGGGCAGACCAATGAGTCAATCCGTGGCTTCAGGCCGCGCAGACGAAACCGTGGAAGGCGTCATGGATACGCATACGCGTACAATTAACGCAGTATTAATTGAATTATATTCCGCGTACTCGGATATCTTCTGGTTTCTTTGACTCTTGCCGGCGTGGATAACTGTAGCGGCAGGTTAGCGATAGGACGCGTAAGCGAGCTGAGAGACTGATCCATGCGCGTCAGTCCTCTCTTGCTCTTCGATCCGAAATCAACCATTATCGCGATCAATGTGCTTGTACTATTGACGTTGTTACCAAGTTCCTTGATTGGCAATATATCTACATTGGCTCGATATTAAGTTTTATTATTTGATTTGGTCCAAATCACTCTTTCGTCCAGACATCAATTTTAAAACACCAAATTATTAATACTTATTTCGTCCTGGTGATCTTGAGGTATCAATAGTATAGTTAAATTGATAAATATATTTTATTTAGGGACCTTAAAATAAAAATTAAAGCAGATGTTTATTTTTAAATAATCTTTTTTTATGCTTTTATCCCACTTTTTGCAATAATAATAATATCAATGTAGTGTTCTCTTAGCAAAAAAGTGTTTGTTGCATTTCGTTCCATGAGTATTACGAAAATATATTTTATGTCTATAATTATAATGTCTCTGTTGCAACGCCGGTACCCTAAGCGGGTCTTGGGCGTAGTCGTCCAGAGCGGACGGGTGGGTGCCTATCACCACTACACAGCGCGTCCTCAGGTTGCGGATAGAGGAACGGCCCCTGAGAAGGAGGTTAGCTGCGAATAAATCGAATAAGCAGCCGCGGACAGCCGATAGGCCCGGGCGTGGGTGTGATGAGCCCACACTAGCGAACGCATTCATCTAGAAACACTACGCAAGCACCACCACAACAACGAACACTCAACAATATTTCCTATTTTCACTTTCTCTTTCTACCTCACTATGTCTATATTCTATCTCTTTTAGCACACATTACAAAAATCCTGCTGCTGATGAGTTGACTTCGTCCTCATCAAAGTCGGAAAGCTCTCACACTTAGTTCTAGAGAGGTATGGGGGTTATCACCTCTAGAACGGTTGACTCACCTGCAATCGGAACAGGATCCAAAACGGGCGGGTTTAACTTACTATCATGGCTCAAAATAAACAAAACCAATAGGGACTTAAAGGTGGGAACGTGTGCGCAGTTTATACAGAGCAGGCGCGTACCAGGAAATCTTAAAAGAAGCTGGCGAGCGCGAATTAGATTTAGTAGCAATACAAGAAACTCGGTGGCAAGATGGCGGGATTTTAGCAAAAGATAACTTCACCTTTATATTCGGGGGCGCGAGCGGACACTCCTTAGGTACCGGATTTCTGGTTAGCAAAAGAATTATACACGCTGTTAAAAGTTTCAGATTCGTGAACGACAGACTCTCGTATATCATCATCGAAGGAGCGTGGTATAATTACGTGGTTATTAACGTACATTGTCCTACGGAGGACAAAGAGGAAGAGGTAAAGGATCTTTATTACGAAGCTTTATTTACGACACCAAAATAGTAGTGGGGGATTTCAACGCTAAAATAGGGAAAGAGGAAATGTTTAGGCCCACTATAGACAAGGAAAGTCTGCACGAAACCAGCAACGAAAACGGTATTAGAGTCAAACATTTCGCGGCGGCAAAAAATCTTATAGTAAAAACTACGTGCTTTAAGCACAAGGATATACACAAAGCAACGTGGACATCGCCCGACGGAGCCACGCAAAATCAAATCGATCACTTCCTTATCGATAAGATGCGCCACACAAATGTACTTGACGTAAGAATCTATAGGGGGGCGGATTGCGACTCGGATCATTTTCTAGTAGTGGCCAAATTAAGAGCCAAATTAGTAGCCGGGCAAAATAGTAAACGGGCGAACAAAGTAGAAACCTTCGACATTGAAAAGCTACGAAACGGGGTAGAGCGAATTCAGTATCAAGTAGAAATAAGTAACCGGTTTCAGGTTCTCGAGGACACAGATACACTGACGGAGGTAGATGACGACCCAAACAGTCTATGGGGGGCTATCGAAAGAACGGTAAAAGAGGCCGCGAATAAAGTGCTAGGTAAAAAGAAAAAGCCAAACAACAAACCATGGTTTGACGAAGAGTGCGAACTCTGGTGAAAGGCTAAAGTAGACAGAGTTCACAATGGAAACGATAGGGCCGTAGAAGAGTACCACGAAATAAGAAAGCATGTGGGTGTGATTTACAAAAACAAAAAGCGCGAGTACCAAAAGAACGAGATTAGAAAAATAGAAACTAACAGTAAGGAAAATAACCCGCGCGAGATGTATAAAGGAATCAACGCTATTAGGAAGGGTTTTCAGAGTAGATCGCAATTAATGAAAGATGAGGGCGGGATTCTCGTTACAAGCGAAAATGAACTGCTAAAGCTGTGGAAAGGATATTTTGATAAGTTACTAAACGTACATGAAAACTGCGAGGAAACGGGAGATGAAATCCACACTGCTGAACTCCATATGGAAGAACCGACCTACAAAGAAGTAGAAGCCGCGATCAAAAAACTAAAAAACAATAAGGCCGCGGGAAACGATTCTATACCAGTTGAACTACTTAAATATGGGGGCACCGCGCTTACATTCAGAATTTTTGAACTAGTATGTGCTATTTGGAAAAATGAAACAATACCGGAAAACTGGAAAGAATCCATCATCATACCGATTTTCAAAAAGGGAGATAAGACAGATTGCAATAACTACCGGAGAATCTCACTTTTAGCTACCTGCTACAAAGTTCTATCAAACGTAATACAGGCCAGACTCACGCCCTTCGCGGAAGATATAATAGGAGAGTATCAGTGTGGATTCCGGCGCAACAGATCGACGAGCGATCAAATGTTTACCATAAGACAGTTGTTAGAGAAAAAATGGGAACATTGCGAAACAATACACCAACTATTTATAGACTTCAAAAAAGCGTACGACTCTATCAAGCGAAGCAAAATGTATCAAATCCTTGTGCTCCTCGGAGTACCAAAAAAACTCGTGAAATTAATTCAAATATGTCTGAACGGAAGCACGGGAAAGGTCCGAGTAGGCGGTAACGTATCCGAATCATTCATGATACGCGACGGTTTGAAACAAGGTGGCGGTCTTTCTACGGTACTCTTTAACTTAACGCTAGAGTATGTTGTTAGAAAAATGCAGACTAGCGGGCTAGGTGCAACCCTTAACGGAAAAACACAAATTCTGGGATATGCGGATGACTTGGACATACTGGGGGATAACGGTGCAGCGGTAGCGAGAAATGCGGAAATTCTCATAAATGCGGCTGAGGACACGGGGCTAGAGGTGAGCGAATCGAAAACGAAATATATGATCATGGACAAACTGGGCATTTGCGAAGGTGAGGGTGATCTTAGAGACGGAAATTATACTTTCGAAAAGGTTAGCGAATTCAGATATTTAGGCACAACCATAAATGATCGAAACGAAATTAAAGCCGAGATTAACAAGAGACTTCATTCGGGTAATGCCTGCTTCTACGCTGTGAATAGATTACTAAAATCAAAACTGCTATCTAGAAATGTAAAAGTAAGGATATATAAGACTCTGAAATAAGGTTCTGCGGAAAATATACGGGCCAAAGAAAGATGACGAAACCGGGGAGTGGAGGAAACTGCACAATGACGAGTTACACAATTTATACTCGTCACCGAATAAAAACAGAATAATTAAATCTCGTAGACTGAAAGCCAAGCACACCGCGACCTCTAGGTAGACCTAGGCGCAGGTGTGGGGACAACGTAAAAACGGACTTAACTAAAATCGGGAGGGAGGGTGCGCAATGGATGGGGTTGGCAGAAAATAGAGATATGTGGAAGGCTTGCGTAGATGAGGCGATGAACTTTCGAGTTTGAAATGCCACTTAAAAAAAAAAAAAAAATTATAATGTCTTTCTTTCTCCAAATATTTACGAATAAACTTACATATTGCAGTGAAATGGAGGGCCTTATTCGACCAACAAAAGCCTCTAATCTAATCGCAATATCGCCGCATCACTGGGCTTTAACGATATAAAGCAACGCATCGGTGTTATATTCTACCGCATAGATGACAGGGGTGGACTATGGATCACTTCGAATAATTCGAAACAAAGCGATGTGTTCGAATTAATAGAGTGAGTTAGCATTAATTGCCCTACCCGGGTGAGATTTGCGTTTGATTTCAATCGCGCCTGCATCCGCCTCCTGTCCGAAGTTTAAACAAGTTTTATTGTGTAGACATGCATCATTTTTTTGGGCGCAAGCGTGCAGAGCCCCAGATGAAATCATGTCACTTGTTTACCGAAGCACGTTTTTGGCAGGATTCCCGGAGGATTTGCCGAGAAAAAGTGCAATTTAACGCCAGCACGCACGTCGATCGCGCGAGAAAACTGTATGCGGGAGCACTAAATAATTAAACGAACTCGTTTGATTGACTACATCCCTCGTGTAAGCTGAATTCCGATATTTGTTGTACTGCCGTGTACGAGCAGTAAATTCCGATAAAAATTACGACCTCTTCATTTTGTTTCAATTAATTGTAATAATCCATTAAACGCTTGTTCATAAAAATCGACTAGACTCTTTGCAAGAGCGATATATATTGTTATCTGATCTAATTTGGGCTTTTCCACTTATTAGCTATGCATTTGACCAAAGAAATACAGTATAAACTATTAAATAAATTCCGTCAACTAATTGATTCCAAAACTAGATTACAGTTCTCTGAAAGTAAAAAAAAATATTGCTCTGTCATGCCGCTATATGCCGG
The DNA here is from genome assembly GCA_024372645.1 of Trichomalopsis sarcophagae. NCBI lineage: Eukaryota > Metazoa > Arthropoda > Insecta > Hymenoptera > Pteromalidae > Trichomalopsis > Trichomalopsis sarcophagae. The sequence goes on along the minus strand of QLSS01000054.1, from coordinate 56,218 downwards.
AGCGAGGCAGGCCAGTAAAATTCACATGGAAATATCAGTCGAACTTCCGAATCAACGCGCAGCTCGAATGCGGAGTATGTGTAGCGCAAAGCCTTAGCCCCCGGCCGCCGCAACTCGCGGTTAATTTTCAATAACGGCATCGGAATTGATTAAATTTTAACACCACGCCGGCTCTGCCCCGCGAGTCTCTGTGGTCGCGCTGACTTGGCCGCAAAGGCAACAGAGCTGAGCGATCATCGCCAAACGACCGGGACGCAAAATGAATTTTCCGAAGCTCGCGAATATAGCGCAAGCGTGCATACGACGAATACACAACACGGGGACCGACGATGCAATATTGGACAACATACGAGCTTGCCCTGGCCGACAAGAGGTAACAAAAGCGTTCTGATGCGACGGAAAGGCCAATATGATCTGAAAACAGTCAAATTACATTTAAGAAGGAAGTGGGAATAGGAACGAGTAGTCGGGTCCTTAAATAAAAATGTAGCAATTCCGCGGTTAAACTAAATATAAAACAGTAACTTGCTTAGGCATAGTGAAATAGAGATTATTTATTTATCAAGTAAATTAATGAATTTATGTGAGCATAAAATACTAAAGTCAAAACTTATTATCTAATTTTACTTACGCAGTGGATAATTGATCCTTATATTTACAGAGCGCTCGCTTACCTAATATTTCGGGGATCAGCCCCTACAATAACACCGCAAATCGCAAATATCGGTGCGCTGTACGTGACGGACCATCCTCTCTTCTGGGTAGATTGTCGGTCAAGAAGATGGAGATATCCCGGGGTGGCAACGTCCTACACGTCACAGGGCCCCGACGTCTCGGGGACGGGTCCAGCCCTCGCTCCGTGAACGGCTTGAGACGACTCGTCGAGTCGTCGCGACCGGGACCTATAGCGAAGATTCGCTATGCGATGACAGCACGCTTGTGTCTCGCCCACACGGAATTACAGGCACTTTATTTACACGAATTATAGAAAGAAGGGAGGAATCACACCCGAGTGATTCACTAAAAACTATAATTCAAATTACAGCGATTACTACAGGCACAATAAAAGCTACACGTGAATAGAGGCTAGGCTTCGGATCACACTGCTCTCGATCGATGCCGAAACGAATCTGACGCTCTCGATCGCAGAAAGGCTTACGCAACGAATAATCGATCTCAGATCGCAGAAAGGCTTACGCATGCGCTTTCTTTTCTTCACGCGCCAGAATTAACGCGTCATCAAGAGGCGCGAGAATCAGGCTGTTAGGTGATACATATATTATGCGGAGACCTATAATACGCGAACATGATCGAAGGCGTGATTTTATGTGTACGCTAATCGCTCGTTACAAATGCAGAAGATAAGTTATCTTATTTTATTTATTTATTTATTTATTTTTTTGGCTAAAATGCCTAAAGAGCAGTGAAAACTTACCAGGTAGCAAAGTTTATACAACCACGCGTGGCTGACTCACGACGAAAGAGAGAGATAGAGAGAGAGAGAGAGAGCACGAGGCAGGGTCCACGTATAATCCCAAACGCTTTAGCGCTGGGCGAGCCCCGTTAAACAGCGTAATGGAGGTTTCACTGCTTCGCGCACGCTTTATACCCTTCGGCATGTTTGCGTGCGGCTCTCATTTGAGGCGTGGTTGAATGAAATAGAATGAATGAAAGAGTATTGACTCTTTCCCGAGCGTCGTGAACAATTATTTTGGATTTGTATTGAAAAAAAAAAAAAAAAAGAAAAATGCGTTTGTTTTCTTTTTGCTTGTTTTTGCCTTTAAACATTAGGATTAGAACTATCAATGTAAAAGTTTTTGTCATGAGAAATTTTAAATTCCGCCGCTCGCCTACATTCAACGCGAAACGGGGTCGGGGCAAGGGAACAAACAGGAAACAAGAGAAAGAGAGGGAATGGGAGTGAGCGGAACACGTAGTCCGAGTAGAGAATAACACGAGGGAGGCAAACGCAGTCTCCGGTGGCGAAAGCGCAGCGCGATACCAGCATCGGCAGCGGCAACAACATCGGAGGCGTGGGCGGAACACAACTCGGAAGAGTATGGGATTCTAATTAATGGATGGGCAACTATCACACGTACCATCGGTTTTGGGCTCACAGCGCAACTCCGCTATCATCCGCGAGAGTGTTTGGCTTTCGGATATGATATGTCCGCGATATTAGCAAACACGCCGCACAGCGAGACCGGGTTATATACCTGCATATCCATATAACGTCCGCGCGCGCACTACTGGGTTAGCTGGCTACGTTGATTTCCACTGCATCCGGCTTATCGGGAGCCTTCCATCCCCTCTGCGAGGCTCTTTGCGCTCCATACAGAGCAGCAGTTCTGGGAAAATTTGGGTTTGAGTTGCTCCCCACCCCTCCCCTTCTCCCGTCCCTATCGTGGACAACCGCTTTATGCTGTACCCGCGTACTCTACACTCTCTGCGCGTACGTACAGCTGTATACCCATAGTAGCATGTTGCTATGTTGCGCTGCAGCCTCGACTTCCGGATGCTGCTTCTCTTTCTCGCTCTGGCACTGTCTCGTTGCTCGTTAGTCGCTCTCCGAACTTGATAGCCTGATCCTTTGGGAGCAGCGTTCGCTCGATATGCGTTCGATATCGGTGCATGCATTCCGTTTCTTATTTGGTCGAGTCCGCGTAATTTCCGCGATTCGCTGGCTCGAGACTTTTTTGTTGACGCTCGGGGAGACCGACGAATCTCGAGCTGTCGCGTTCTGATTTTGCATGGCTGGCTTTTGTCCCTCCGCTTGTGAATGATTCTCTCTTTCAGGCCGTTACCATGGCTTCAAGTAGTGTTCCGGACGTAACCGAGGGCTACTAGGGATAAGAGCAAGTGCAGCGTATTTATTCTTTATTAATAATGTATTTTACCTATTTAAGCGAACGTTTCTCCGTCATTTGGCTCTCATATGCGCGAATCGACAAGGCGATTCGTGGCTTCAGGCCAATACGGTTAGGAGTGATTTTATAATCATTCCGAGACTGCCACGACCCCCTCTAGGAGTTTTACTCCGCGGATTTTGAGGGTCACTTTCAGTGCAGAGAGGCTAAAGGGCCGATCTGTGACTGTCAGGCCAGAGAGTCGATTGGCGGGAGGCGTTCGCGCGGGCACATGACTGCGTGTGTATAGCTATAGATATAGAGGAGCGCGCGCACTGCTTCGAGTCCCTTCGGTAGTCCTCGGGAAAGCGTCTTTGTTTTAGCGGGCCTGAGTTTTCGGCGGCGTTTAATGAGTAGAGCGTCAGTTCTCGGCGACAACTTGTGAGAGAAGGTCACACCAGGACCGATCGTTAGGAGATTTCTATAAAGTTATAATATCTGATCAACAATGTTTCACAGTTTATTTTTGAACCTTGATGTAGTCTTGTCCCGTACAAGTAGTACGAGCCCGATATGGTCAGGCAAAAGATACAGAAGCGCGAATGTACCTTTATATTTTGAATCTCAGTATAATATAATCGCATTCTACCGAGTTATCTCATCGTATGTTTGTATATTGCATTATCTTACGTCACTTCAATCAATATCTAGATCCTAAACTACAAGACAAGAGGAGCCATACAATTTCAAAAACGAGTTCTCATTGTTTACTCTGGTAAGGCACCCATTTGCAAAGATGTACTGATATAGTCTGATATAAATTATTGATTAATTTTTATAATACATACAACAATATTTCTACGTAAATGGCTACGATGGTTTCACTTCGCGCCCAATAAATTCTTATTTAATACTTTTGTGTAGCATTTTTTTTAAACAGCAACCTACCTAATTAGAACTTTCAAACTGTAAAGTTCTTTCATCATCACTTCATGTCGTAACACGTTTTAAATTGCCGTTGGAACTTTTTTTCTACGGTTCGTAAGCTAAAGTATCGGAAAAATCCGCCTTTGAATTGCAATAAAGAACTTGAGACTTTTAGCTTGGGGCGATTGTTATTTTAATTGCTAGACTTCTAAGAAACCTTAGTTAATAAAACCAACAATAGAAAAGTGTTTGTTTACGAAATAAAAGAAGGCGGGATGTGAAAAGGTATTTGTAATGTAAAAGGTATACACTATGAAAATATGAGCAGTTATTATGATATAATATTTTCTGTATTCCACTTAGGCGTTTTCAATTGCTCGGATAGTGCTTTAAATGCAAATAATACCCATATTGCTTGAAGAAAAATTGTCATTTCTTTCGGTTGATGGAAAAGATAAGACGCTAAACCGAGGCGATCGATCTGCCGAAAAATTGCTAGGGTATAACTAACTCTTCGTTTCACACTATCTCCTTCTCTCTGCATCTTTGTCGGGGCAACGCATCTCGTACGCTATCTTCTCCTTTAGCCGAATATGGCTCGCAATTCCCAGCGCGTCGAGTGCTTTGGAAAAGTTAAATCGACCTCTACCAAGAGGTATATGCGAGCTCGATTCCGGGATTGTTTTGAACTCTCGTTTTATGAGACGTTTTATTTCAGTTCGGCATTAATGTGAAATATCGGCGAAGCGCGATAAAGACAATTTATGGCTATTCCTGGGCTCTTTTACTTCCTCTTCCCCTCGCTCGCTGCAATTCAGCTGCTGCTCGCTCGATGTGTACAAACTATATAGGAGCCAGTGATACGCTAGAAAATATAAGCTTGTGCAGTTTGTTGATTGGTTTTCAATTTTTTTTTCTTAAAGCTCTCAAATCACGCACGAAACTGTCTGAATAACGCAAAAAACAGATATATATATATATATATTATGCTTTTGCGCAGCGGCGATTCTTAAACACATTCCCAGGCAACCATAACCAACTTCCGTATAGTCGCAGCCCACAAAGGGTCTGACTGAAATATTTTAAGTGGTTCGCGAAGCGTGCTGCGGTAGAGCCGCTGCAGCAGTATAGTAGCGCAAGATAAACTTCCAGCCGCAGCGGTCGCGCAACACAACGGGCATTTCCTAAAAACTGCGAATGCCGAGGCCCCTCTCTCCGCATGCAGCGCAAGCTCGCCCAGGGCCTCGGCATTTGTAGATTTTTTCGCGACACGCGCCCGGCTCATAGAAAAGCATCAGCCGAAAAAGCCCGGCTTTGAAAGTTCCCGGCAAAGAGGCGAGAGAAACGAGTACAATGAACATTCGTCGGGGTTCCGGTTCGCTGGACAGCATCTTGCGCAAAGGGAGAGCCAGATTTTTATTTAGCTCGAGGGGAGAGCTTGGGAGGCGGAGAGCGATGCTTCTAAATGAATAGGTGTAATAATAATTCGCGGGATCGCCCGAGAAAATCCGGCGGACAAAGGCGTGCTGGCGTGATCCTCTGAATTTTTCAGTATTTTCGCAATTACTCATTCAGCATTTGCCATGCTGCTCTAACCCTCACCGACTGCCGACTCCCTTATTCACCGGGCCGCAAGCTGTATTCCCCCGAGAGTGTGAAGCTTTGAGCGCGCGCGCGAGACGCCGCGTCGCCATGCCGGTGAGCTGAGCTGTTTTCTTAAAAGCTCCGCCGACAATAAAAGTGAATTTACAGCGAGCGATTACATTCATAAATAAACTGCGGAAATATCGCCGCCCTCGGACGTCGTTATGTACCGCGACGCAAAGTCGCGATCGTTATTCCAGTTTATTTCGCATTACTCAGAGCCTCGCGCACGGCCCCTCCTCCTCCACCTGCAAATAAATTCGTGAAACATTAATAATAATTATAATTTGCGCAGAGGAGATGCTCGCCTTAATAATTTATTCCCTTTTGGCCCCGCTTCCCACAGCTTTTCTCTACATACAACGAGCCGCCTACCTACAAGCAGCTCGGCACACATAGTCGGCTCCTTTACGATACCCCCATAAACTCGAGTCAAGAGAGAGTGAGAGAGAGAGAGAGAAGCTGCGCGCGCGCAAGGTTAAGATGGTGTTACGGGAGCTATTATTACCCCGTAGTCGCGCCGTATAACGGCGAGTAAGCTTGAGCGAGAGAGAAAGAGCTTTCGTCCGTCTCGCTTTCTCCCGGCGCGCGAGCTTGCAAGCCCCCCGCGTACATACCAACGCAGGCAACGTGGCCCCCGCGCTCACCGCCACCGCCGCCGTCGTCGTCTTAACGCGGACAAAGTCCGAGCAGACTGCTGCCTGTGCAAGGCGAATTGCCGGGGAGGAAAATTGAGCTTGCAAGCTCCCCTCGCCTGAGTATACACGTATACCACGCTACATACACGGCTATGCGCGCACACACGCTCTTGCGGCGGCCACATGCACGGCGACAACTCGCACACTGTATATCTCGCCCGGGCTTTATCTCCTTCTCCGTCGGTCGAACGGCGCTGCTGCTGCTTTCTCTCCGTCTCTTCTAGTGTGTGCGGCAAGCCCGAGTCGATCCATAGTAGAGCCGGCGAACGACGACGACGCGTTATCGCGAAAATGCGCGACGCTAGGCGTGTCTTGGCCTTTTTATATTCGATCGTATATGGGAAAAGCGACGGTGGGTGGGCGCGCGCGTATGTATGTCGCCGGTGCTTTTTCTTCCAGTCTCTTTCGTCTTGCCGACTCTCTTGCTCTCTTTGCCGCGGCGAGAAAAAAATTTTACCCCCGGAAGTGTATAGCCCGGAATAAATAGAAATTTAAGCGATAGCTGCTATACGGCGCCGCCGCGAGGAGAAAAAAGGCTGCTCCAGTGCCGTGTTGTTCTCCTCCTCATCCTCCTCCTTTGCTCTCTTTCTCGGTCGCTGGAGCGATTTTTTCGCTACCACCGCTTTTGTTTCTTTTAATTCAATTCCAAGGGGTACACGGCCCGGAGGAGCTTCCGTTTAATTGGTTGTCCGGGCGAGAGCGCCGCTGCGCTCCCACTCTGCGACTAATCGCGTAATACATTTTATTGATAGAATAGATTTTCCTAGCAGTTAAGTTCCTTGTTCCGCTTTTTGTTTCGGAGTTTATGGAGGCTGGCTGCACGGAATGCGCATGTATAGTGGCTCGCCTGAATCGAATTCGTGCTGTAATAAGTTGAAATTGCAGAATTAAAATACCAAGCTTTTTATGTAACTACAGTATTATAGCGTGCACATGTATGCGCTGCTTGACTTACATTGTTTTGATAAACATGACTGCATTCATTTTTGGTATGCATCGCAGATTGCGTTTATGATTTTAATTATTTTTAAATTGAGAACTCAATCGAAAAAGTGGCACCAGATAGCGGATAAAATTAGAAGCTCTATAAGTTATACTAAAAAACCACCTGTATCACCCTTATGCTGATTACAAGTACAAAATATCACGATATATGTTAATGATTTTAGTATAACTTATGGAGCTCATTACAGCATCTTTTTACGACGGCCTAATTTGCTGATGACAAGTCGGTGCATAAAAGCTTGGACCTTAATGAATTTACGCTGCAAACCATAGGCGCATATATTGAAGTTTAGCACACTGAAAAAAAACACAGTCCTTTCTGCTGTAAAGTTTGGTAGTTTTAACCGTTTTGCCACCGTAACGACTGTTCAGTAAGAACTACGGTGTGTCAATGGTATTTTTGGCGAGTCGCGACTCATAAAATTGATCACTTACGCGGGACACCAGCAGAAACGACCGAACTGATTTTTTAAAACTGCTGAACTCTACGGTAATTTTGGCGAGTCTTCGTACAATGACGGATTACTGGTACGAGTTCAGTTAAAATGGCTGTGTTTTTTTTCAGTGCAAGTAACATATCGAGTGCGTCATAGTTTGTACGAAGTTACTATCGCCACAATCATATATGGCTTTGATAGGAATTTGTTAAGTTTTAAATTTATACTACTCTATAAGGCTTAATTCTGCTTCAACGACCGACTAATTCGCATGCTTTGCTATTACTCTTGCATCGAGCAATTTGCGAAATGATTTCTTGGAATGAATAGGACTTTCAACTTGATTGAAATGTGATTAAACACTAATTCTCTATAGAATTTCAATAATGAAATTTTTAAATCAAGATTACGATTTCATGAATTTTTTTTGCTAAAATATTAGATGATGGATATTGCAAAATTATATCCATAGAATATGACGTGATGGGCGTATCTATTCGCGCGTTTCTTATAAATTACTGATTATTTTCTACCTCAGACTACGACTGCTTTATCGATTATATGTATATATGCAAAAATTAATATAATCCACTGTTTCCTTGTTTGTTGCTGCGAAAAGATCGTTTGTAATATATACAAAATAGCGTCAATAGCTATAGATAGGACCTCTCAAGCATGAGATGTACGATCCAACCTTCAGTCCAGTCAGACAGAACAGAGAGAGAGAGAGAGAGAGAGCATAAAATAAATTGGGCTATTAATTATTCTAAATCCAGCGATGTTCTCTTTATTACTACACCTACTTTATTTCCTTCATAATCCAACACTCCTAATTACTGTTAATCAATATTGAAAACTAAGAGTTTTCTTATTTTATTAACATATCTGTAGCGTCCGCCCAAGCTCATTTGCCGGACGATGAAGTTTCGGGTTTTTTACAATATTTAGGAAAATGTGACCAAACACGCACAGAGCGGATTATCTCCTAGGATATTCCGAACCGTCCTCGGCGTTCGTTTTACTAGGCTCACAATAAAACGATTGCGACCGTCCCTAAGGGCACGTACCGTTCTCCGCCGGCGCCGGCTATAGGCCGAGGGCAGAGAAGAGGGGGGAACGAGGCCCAAGGCGGGAGAGAACGCATTGTGCAAACGACAGTTCCGCTAGAGACACGAACTCGAACAGTTCTCTCAGACACAAGCTCATCGACACTCACACGTCTACACGCTTGTCATTTTTCCTCGAATAAATGTATGTGGGGGTCCCCTCCGGGCACCACTAATGTACCGACGCGCCACCTGGCGGACCACCACGCCGTGGCGAGCGCGAGGCGAGCTTGACTTCTTATCAATCTCGGCCTGGCCGCCGATCTGGACAGACCTATCGGTCTCTTGTTAACTTCTAGTCTTACAATATAAGTCGTTGTTATCATAACCAAGTTTTATCACTCATTAAACCCGGTCTGTCCCCTTTCCTGCCTTAACTCTAATCAGAGCGCAGAAGATAGGAGCTTACCTCTAGCTTCTAAATGTATAGTTAAAGTGAACCTTATGCTTTACTACCTTATACATCCCTGTACCTAACTCCCAAATATCTTCAATTTTCACCTACGGTGTATTTGAATTTGTTTCCCCGATAAGCGCTTATTCTTAGCCAACAGAATATACCGTGACTCCCAAAATATGTATGAGTGCCAAAAGCATCAACATTTGCTACATCTGCTTTCAAACATACGTGACACTTATACAGCCCGAATGAATTGCTATCGCCTGAGGTTCATGGAATATCGGCAGTATAAATAAACTCGTATCGCCCAGGAATATACACACACACGCACACACACACACATATATATATATATATATGCAGCGCGCAGTCGCGATTCGCCGAGGCGGTGGTGGCGGCGTAACGACAGGAAAACCTGCAGACGATGCAGTCCTGTTGCCGCAAACAGCTGGCAGCGCAGCTATACCGAACCATACGCGTAAGCTCGCGCGAATATCTGCACTCCAGCTCCCCGCGGTACAGCCAGATCGTTTATCCAGCGAAGGGTGGAAAAAAGTCCTTGTATATGCGCGCGCGCACACACACACAGAACGTCGAGTAAGAAGGGTCGGCCGGACGGATCAATTCGAGGCAATCGGCCGGAAAAAAATTGCTCGCGGAACACAGCTTCTCGCTTGGCGCGTCGCCGAGCTTTCATCAGTGATTAGCACCAATATAATCATTCCGAGTGGCTGACTTCGAACTGCCTATCTCGATTAGAGCCACCACCACTGCCGCGCGCTGAACCCGATCTGCACCTCCCGCGCGTCTCGCTCTCTTTCAACGCACCGCCGAGCGCAATGAAACTTAAACAAAGCGCTCGCGGCTACCGTGCCCGTCGCCCCTCCACCACCCATCGTACCGATCAAACAACGCGTTTATAGTTGTACACCTGCAAAACACGTATTCCTCGACTGAGTGCCGTGTAGCCGTACTTGCGCCTGAAGGTTACAATGTCGTCTGGCTATTGTAAAACTAGAAGTTATCTAATTTGTCGTTAATATCTACCTTTGTGGTCGAATTGTACAAGCGTCGTTATCGCGCTTTTTCTGCCCATCTTTGGTACGAGCGATAGAGAAAAAAAATTTATCAAAAACGTCGATGCTACATTTTTCCATTCTACAGATTCGCGACTCGTATCGCTTTTTTAATTGGTATAGTATGACGGGTATTTTTGAAACGCATACCGAATAGAGATGCCACAGTGGCACAACGTTAATTTTCGTTTGATCGAACTTTCTCTGTCGAAAATTCCCAATAAAACTCTTTCACCGCTTAGAATCCTCGCAAAAACTTCCTCGCAAGGACATTCTGTTAGCTGTTTGCCAACATTCCTATAATCTCCACGAAACAATTGCATTTATAGGTGACGTACTTAGTCGCGCGTTTGCTCGTGTATCGGTGATCGCGGCATCGAAAAATGAGTATCCCAAAATCTCAAAATTTTGTTAAAGGAGCAATTAAAAAATAATACAAAATATTGTGGATCTGAATAAGTTGGAATTGAATAAATTGTTTAGCATTTTACTGCATTGTTTTAAAGATATGAGGAATCAAAAAATGTTCAAAAAAAAATTAAAACCTTGATATCTTAAGAACCATAGGGATTTGAAAGCTGCGCAATGAACTTAGCGAAGACACATAAAATATCGACTTTTTCCCAAAATCTCAAGTGCAATAAAGCCTTTTTACTTCCGTAATCGAGGCACAAAAAAACTCATTTTTTCCAGTTTTTGATTTTTTACTGAAAAAATAAGTAGTCAAATCACATGAAATTTTAATGGGATATAGTTTGACACGTGACCAATCGACATGTTGTTTTTTGGCGAGGTTATGATGTTTAGTTTCAGAGATATGAATTTAAACAAAAATCACCTTTTTCATTTTATCTGCCGCACAAAGCGGCAGATCCCGAGGACCAAACGGGAAAATATAGCTAATTTTATTCTCTTTCAAATGCATATTAGCTGAATTGTTTGTAACGATGGGATGATTAAAAAGACGCAAAATAGTGTTTTTCAAAAATAAAAAATTGGCCATAAAAAAAAGTTATAAAAATAAAAAATTAATGTTTTTCCCGAATTCGGAATCCAAAAATATACATGCATGTCAAATTTTATTGATATTGACCGAGTAGTTCCTGAAATATTACGGTATACACACACACATACATCTGTAAAAACCGTATTTGATAGGGATACGGGCTGCGCGAGTTTTACAAATAATTATTTATTCGCGAGAACTAGCATAAGCTCGAGAGCTTTATTGTTACTAGAGATACTTAAGTTGAATGGATGGACTAGATATATAGATATACGATATATATCTAAATGCACAAGTGGACGCGTGACTGTCGCGTTGATGGGACATGCGCGGACACTCTCGTGCGCGGACTGTAGTCTGTCCGCTTTTGGTGGACGATGCTGAGTCCGCTTTTATACTTACGCGCGGACGTCGTGCTTGTCCTGAGGTTCTTACCTTTGTGACTATTGATGTTATAGGCATTTGATTATCTTTCTATTTACTTCTTTAGGATGTAGGTTATTTTATGGATCACTCTTAATTAATAGAATAATAATTGTAGAAACTGATTATATTATTATCTTTGCTTTATTGGGAGCAACCCAGAACTCAGCAGACAATACAGTTTCTTACAGGATATTATTGCTTGTGCGTTGGTATCTTATAGTTACTTTGATGTTGGTACAATAAAACTTAACTTACAGTATATTCGTTCTGATATATGAACTGAACTGGATAGTCCTTCGTGGCACGACAGATGCTAATTGATCTTACTCTACACGATTACTCGTGGCTAATTTATGTACGGTAAATCTAATTTGCTCTATGGTTTCCCACTAACGCCGGTCTGCTATCGACGGGCCCTTCGCTTGTTGCACGATGTAGACTCTCAAAATAGAAAACAAGAAGTTCTACTATAACTTGTACACAGAGTTTGAGTGTTTTCTAGGCACTCAATGGGCGATGTGTATAGAGGTATAGCACTCGTACTCGCTAACCGGGTACAGTTACAAGACGACAAGTTACTTATACAAAAGGCGCTCCGTGGATCGTTTCCTGGCTTTTTAAAGCCTCGGTGACGATTCAAGGAGTTGTGAAATTACGTGAAACGCGGCAACGATCGACCAATCAACACCTGACGTGCAACGACGATGTACAAAAGTAAGTCAGTAATATGCGCGTATAAGAAATGCTGACTCGTAGGTCAAAGCACTCGCTCCGATGTTCGGCGATCGGTTTTGTGCTGTCGCAATCGGTTTAGTATACGTCGCCTGTATGAGTACACGAATACAGTCGTACAGGCGATGTATATGTGTATATATATATATATATATGTATATATATATATATATATATATATATATATATATATATATATATATATATATATATAGACACACACACATATATATATATTTACGTAAATGCTAAAGTGTATAAACGTGGGACATTACACATCCATACGGACATTTTCTAAAAATATGTGATTTGAACTTCTAACACACCAAAAATTATTTTTTAGAAGTTTTGAGGAAACTCAAAATTTTACTATTACAAAGCTTCCTCTAGGAAGAAGCAATTGCTATATATATGTATATATATATATATATATATATATATATATATATATCTACATATATTATATATTTGTTAGGGAGATACTCCCCCTCGCCCCCCCCACAGTTCCCCCCACCAAATAACGTAAAAATCATTCATTTTTATGTTATTTTGAAAAAATGAAAGCCTCCCCCCCCACCCCCCGCCCCGCCATTAAAAAAGAACAATAATGTTCGTAATTAATAATTAATTTATACAATAAATTGTGTGTACACACAAATCAAGAAGACTGTAGAGAAGGAGAGTCAACGAAATAGGAGTTTGGAGTCAGAAAATACTGAACATTTTTTCAGACACCTGCCGCCGCGTGGTGGCGCTTCAAACAGAAGTCTTCTGGTGACGTCACTCACGCATGCGTAGATGCGGCTAACTGGGAAATTAAATTTTGTTATGAAAATAAATAGTCTCTGTGAATCTTACAAGAATAAAAATTAACGATAAACAAAAATTGCCGAATAAATATGTTGACAATCAATGTATTTATTCGTTAGAGACTAGGCACTGGTTGTTCCGGACGTAACCGAGGGCTACTAGGGATAAGAGCAAGTGCAGCGTATTTATTCTTTATTAATAATGTATTTTACCTATTAGTAAATTTAGCGAACGTTTCTCCGTCATTTGGCTCTCATATGCGCGAATCGACAAGGCGATTCGTGGCTTCAGGCCAATACGGTTAGGAGTGATTTTATAATCATTCCGAGACTGCCACGACCCCCTCTAGGAGTTTTACTCCGCGGATTTGGAGGGTCATTTTCAGTGCAGAGAGGCTAAAGGGCCGATCTGTGACTTCCAGGCCAGAGAGTCGATTGGCGGGAGGCGTTCGCGCGGGCACATGACTGCGTGTGTATAGCTATAGATATAGAGGAGCGCGCGCACTGCTTCGAGTCCCTTCGGTAGTCCTCGGGAAAGCGTCTTTGTTTTAGCGGGCCTGAGTTTTCGGCGGCGTTTAATGAGTAGAGCGTCAGTTCTCGGCGACAACTTGTGAGAGAAGGTCACACCAGGACCGATCGTTAGGAGATTTCAATAAAGTTATAATATCTGTTCAACAATGTTTTCACAGTTTATTTTTGAACCTTGATGAAGTCTTGTCCCATACACTGGTCATACATTTCGTGTCTATTTTTGGCCCCGATATATTCAAACTTAAGTTTTCTAAACGTATTTTTGGCTGCTAAATGCGGCATATATGGGGGCAAAAAAAATGAAAAACGCCCGCCGATCTAAAAACAGTTACTTTAGTCCCGCTTAATAGGTCAGAAAAACGCGAAAATCGTGCTTGTGTTACAAAAACAAATTTATGGTCACTTTCTCTGTTTTTTAGTTCTGCTATCGTTAAAAGAAAGCTTTTTTCATTCTATTCAAGGATTATATTATATACTTACTATTAAATATAATTGCGTGCTTTTAAAACAGAAAAATTACTATTATCTTAATATCCGTGGTCATTTTCGTATTGTCGTAAAATACCTTGTGTTTATCTCGTAAATATACAGTTAAATATATTTTGATTTCAGTTACGTTCTTAATGAATATAGCATATAGTTTTAGAATTAATGACTTGAAAGACGCAAGAAATGTAATCTAGATTTTTTTATATTTTGAAAATGTTCGTACTTATAACACGCAAAAATTAAAAGGGATCTCTAGCGTAATTGAGATTATGACTTTTGAATATATCTCAGCAATTATTTTGTATTAAATTATATTGTATATATCTAAGCAGTAAAAATTGAGAAAATGCAAAAAAAACTTAATTTTTATGTCATTTTCTTCCTTTTATTTTTATTGAATGTTTTAACTATACCTATTAAATTGAATGTAGTTTTGCTTATCGTAATTAAAAAATTGTAAACAATGTCACAAATATTAATTTGCACAAATACTAATTTTAAATATATTATTTCTGAAACTTACTGTAACACCGCTGTAAGTATTATTTTGATAAAATGATTGAAATTTTCTCATCGCTGCATTTTTCATTGTAGCAAGTTAAATGATATTTTTAAATAGTTAATACAGACTGTGTTTAGAAATACATAATTCAAGAGCTTAGATTAAATGATTTGTTTATAAAATAGTATATCATATTAAATCTGTATTGATGCTAGATTTTTTTAAACCTTAACTGTTTTTAAAGCTTTCTACTACTATACTCAATATGCAATAAGAACTGAAAGTATATAATCAGTCACAACATTCATCTGCCGGAATAGTTTTTAAGAATTGTTTATTTTCTTAAGGTCTAATTAAAAAATATTTCTCGTACAAATCGACTGAGAAATATTTCTATATAAACGCAGGTATTTTGATTTTCACGGCATGAAATAGTTTTTATATCTCAATAATTGGTAAATATGTGGTGGAAATTTAAAGCAAAAAAGTATATAAGATCGAGAAAATCTGTAAATTTAATAATTATTACATATACAAAGAAAATTCTTAGTTACTTTAAAAAATTTTCAGTGTTTTTCATATATTTTCAGTTTTTTTTTGACAATTTCAACGGGTTATCAATACTTCATTGTGATTAGTCGAGGAATTTTTCATCAGTATTATTATTTAATATGTGACTTATATTAGTTAATTTTGATCTGAAAAGGTTGGGAACCATGCCAAACGAAAAGTTATTGGAAAATATGTATTAATTTGAATTTATTTATTTACTTGGGCTAACTCTTCGTTTATATCTAATTATTTTGTGCAATATGGAGAGTGAATAATTTTATTAATATTACTTACTTTTTTACTGTTGCATGACTAATCATCTATGTCGTTTTAATAAACTAAATACAAATTTTTAAAGCGTATAATTTCGCTGCCGTTTTCCGCAATAATGATAAATATTCGTTAAAGCTTGATTAAAAATAAATTATAAAATGGAAAACAAAAAGAATACCTTGGAAAGTCTGAACAATTTTTTTAGAAAATATACATTTTTATTACAAATAATAACGCTATTAAAGAACTTTATTATTTTCAAGGAACCCTAAGAATTTTCTTTATTTTTATCTGCTTTTTTAAACGATTATCAAGTTTGCTTAATCTTTTGGCTTGTTTCAATTTTCACTCAAAATTTTTAAAAATAGTTACCCACGCAGCATGAAAATTTGTATAGGAATATTTCATAAAATATATCACAGTACCCTAGTGGAAATGAAAAATGTGAAAAACTGTGAAAAATTGTAAGGAAACATGAAAGTATGCGAAAAATCAAAATTTTATATCAATATTTGGAACATCGCTAATAAGAAAATTGTCATAATTTTTCACAGTTATTCACATTGTTTTACGTTTTTACACATTTATTTTCTTAGCAAAAAAGTGCATTTTCATGTAACACTTATGCACAGTATTTCACATTTCCTCACAATCATGCACATTATTTCATATTTGTCACAAGTTTGGCTTTTTCGAGTTTGTTTCCGACATAACGACATAACTCTACTTTAAAATGAGTTTTTTATGTGCCGGTGGTTACTCTAGGATGTGCATTTGTTTATTTCCAACAAAATATTCGCCTTTTGACCCATTTTCAGACAGTATATAAAGTGCTCCTTATAAGAAAGAAATATATCTTAGAAGCATATAATATATTAGCTCAGGTGGTTAGACGTTTGACTGGCATGCTGAAAACCACTTTTTTTTATTTTCAATTAATCCTTTATTGTGCCAAATATTTATGAGGAACCGTGAAAAATCGTGAAAAATGTTTTTATAAATGTGCAACAATGTGAAATAAAATGTTATAATATATTCTGTAAATTAATTTTTCTTATTGTTCCAAAACTTAATGCTTTTTTTAGTTTTTCACAATTGTACACATTTACGTTATAATGTTTCACTTTCGCACACGATTTATCACTTCCGCTAGGGTAATATTTGTGAAATCTTTCTAAAATAGTTCATGCTGTGTGGGTATTAGTTGTTACAAGTGAAGAGTGCAACGATAAAGTGACGGACCCCGGTCTTGAACCGAGATCCTCTGGCTTGCAAGGCAGACACTCTGTCGTCGTGCCATGGCCGCCACCGCATTGCACTCTTCTACTCGTCTTCTTATAGTAATTCGAAACCCGTGACGTGTGTACACACGTGATATAGTCTTTTTCGACAGTTCTCGATTTGTTTCAGTTTTTATTTTTGCCAGGAAAAAAAACATGAATTGGCGATGTTTGATACTTATTACGCAATATTAGTTGACATAGAAACAAAATGCCTCGAACAGATCGATGTATAAATCCATACGATATTAAAAATCATAAAGGCAGTAACTTAAGACCGATATGTAAGGAAATGCTTAAAGAATTTCCAGCTATAACAAAATATGTTAGAATATGTCACACTTGTAGAAAAAAAAAATAAATATACACGCTGGACCGACCCGTATCGAACCAGATTTGACTCCAATGGATGTTTCTGAGGATCCCGAAAGTGATTCAGAACATGAATTTGCACAAACTCAATCAGTTAGAGAAATCGAATTAGAAGAGCTACTTACGGGCCTTAAAAATAAATTTTCAAGCTTAAACCGTAATGATCCATTAAGGCTTAGAATACTTACGATTGCACCATAATCTTGGAGTGCAAGAAAAATACAAAAAGAAATTTGGTTCATCTAGATTCTTAGCATAAAAAGCTAAGGATTTGAGATTATCCTTTGGCGTCTTACCACTTACAACAGCTAAAAGTGGAAAAAAATTATCAGAACACACTGTTAAAAAAATAAAAGAGTTTTACGAAAGCGATTATATCAGTAGATTATTACCGGGGAGAAAAGATACAATTTCGGTTTTGATCGAAGGTGTACGTACTCAAGTACAGAAACGTCTTTTATTGCTTGATTTAAACGACCTATATTGTTCATTTAAGGAATCGCATCCGAACGATATTGTGAGTTTTAGTTTGT
>QLSS01000054.1:0-28574 GCA_024372645.1 Trichomalopsis sarcophagae | reverse complement strand
AGTTATTCATGACGTAAAAATACACCAATGTGAATTTTTAAAAAAATGTTTATCCTATAGGGACTTCAGAAAAAAATAAAATCAAAAAAACACGTTTATCGACGTTACTGCGCATGCGCACTAGGCAGAGAGCTAAAAATTTGGCTATGGGAGTTTTTTTTTATCCCCCATCGAATGGTATATAACATATATACATTTTCCAAGGGGGCCATTTCACCATAGTAACCCGGCTATAGCCTTTTTCTTCAAAATAAAAGAAAACGCATATGTTGAGTTATACATTTTTACATAATATGTGAAACCTTACATTTAACATTTTGAATAATTTTTTAACACTCCGCGTGTAAAATGCCAGATTTTGAGATAGCAACTGTTACTTTTCAATACTCCTCGTACGTTTCATTAAATTTTGCGCCCTCCTTATTAGTATTAAAAAATAATGTTCAATACACGTGCGATGGTTGATTCTCATAGATTGTATTTAAACTTTTGTATTAACCAATAAGAATGTAAGAATCGAAATAAAAATAATTTGTTTATTAAAACAATGTACTTGCATTTGTAAGCCCAAAAATAATAAACAATTACTTAACTGTTATATTGTAAGGATTCTACTACTTTTTACTCTTCTACAATTTACCTTTCAGAATGTTTTTTCATGAAAGATATAGTTGACCCCGCAAAAAGTAGTAAACTAATTTTATTTGGATTAAATAAAGGTTCAAGAACAATAGGAATAGGTATAAATACTAATTAAGCCAGATAGCAATAAAGAAGTTTAGTCCGATAGAAACTCAAAGTCGATAAAACTTAGTAGTTTAGTGTAATCCAGATGTGGTGTAAGCGGCTGACTTTTATAGTTCGGCGTTCTATATAGGATCGGAGTAGTTAGATCCCCTTAAATTTCCATTCAAATGAATCAAAAAGTTAGTAGTTGCAACAAGGCTAGCAGTTAGTTCTTGCAGCCACACGCGAAAATTGAGTTACGCGGCGGGAGCATCTTAGGTCGACTCAACTTTTTCAACTCTACCGCGGCGGAAAATTTTGCATTTAAAGTTTACAGAAGGATGGTTTCTCGTAGTTGCAGCCTCTGCAGGATGAAAAATATTCCGCGCGAAATTGCCGTAGTTTTGCTTGACCTGCAAAAATGCGCTGCGAGTAGCCGTAAAATGACAAAAACAATTGATTTTCTCCGCACTGTGAAAGCGGCAGAAACTATTTTCCCGCGATGAAACAATGAGGAAATTATACCGTAAAAATAAAAATAATAAAACGCTTAGTGTTCCATATAAGAGAAAAGGGATCGAAGGCATTCCGGCATTTTGGCACATTCAACTTAAATCAGTGGAAAGCACAAGGCAAGCGGCCCAAATCCGAAATCGTTCTCGACAAATTCACCCCCTAAAAACGGCTTCCGCGGGCTCGCTTCATCCTCACTCGCTCGCGCGGGACAAAACGTATTGCCGTCGCACCATATGCGCAGAATGAGAAGAAGAATAAGGAGGCCGAGGAGAAAAGAGAGATTTTCCATGCGATGAGCAGGCGGATTTAAATATTTTTAACGTATAGAGCGAGCTGCGAATAATCGGAAGTAGCGTGAGTCCTCGTTAAATCAGATGCGAGTCTTCTTTCTCTTCTCCCCCCCCCTCTCTCTTTTTCTCGCTCGCTCGCTTGCTCAGTCGGTCGGTCGGTACGCGCGTGCCTCCCATGGGCAGGCGGCAATGGAAAACATTGCATGTAATATTCCTAGGCAGCAGACAGCATGACTTATCGCGGCAGGAAATGGAGGAACGAAGCGGCAGCAGCTGCAGCAGCATCAGAACGTGTGTATGTGCAGAAGTGTGGGGCTCTGCTCGCTACTACTGCGCGGATGAAATTCAGCGCCAGCGGTCTTCCGTATTCATGAGAGCGAGAGAGATGTAAAGTGTCGGAAAGAAGGGCAAGTGCGAAGAATAAGGAAGTAGGAGCGAGATAGCGGGTAACTGCGCAACTATAACGATACACGATAGCATTCTCCAGCTTCTCTTCTCCAAGAGTCGCTCTACCCGCATCCGTGTTCTCCCTCTCTCTTGATCTCCGTGCATGTGTAGATGGTAGCTCTCCCTCCCTCTCTCACTCTCTTTCTCTCCCTTGCTCCTGCTTTCGCCTCTTCTTGCCGCTATAACGACTTGGAACAACTTTGGTTACGCGCTCCCCCGCAAAGTTATGAATTAGCTCGCCGAGTGCTTTTCTATATCGCGTGCCTCCGGCTGCGGAGAGACTGAGGAGGATATAGAGCGGTGCCGCTGCTGCAGCGGACCGTTCTCGTAATATTTAAATAGGAGGGAATGCGACATTTACCCCGAGCACGACTTTGCGCGTGAGAAAGAGAAACCTTTTATTTTTCCCCCGACTCGCTCGCACCTCCTCTTCTTTTTTGCGTTTGTTTGGGCCCCCGAGCGTAGTCCGTTTTGCTTCTTCTTATCGCCCTGACGTGCGGGAGCCGAGTTAGCCTTGGACAAGAAGAGAGTCGGGTAGGAAATTGCGGTGTGGAAACGACCGTTTGCGAGACCGTTTGTTGAGCAGCCGCTTTGTCTTGGTTTTGGACACACGCTGCTGGTGATTTATCCATAACGCCTGTGATTTATTAACCAAATAAATGTTGGATTTGTTTGTCTTCGAACGCGTTATTCCGTGTGGCGTTTCACGAAATAACGATGAATAAATGGATTTGCACTGTCGCACGTCGACGAGAAAAGTATTTCAATTTTAGCATTCCGAGAGCTATCGAACTATTACGTTACATTCGTGCTTCGCCGATATGCAATACGACAAGCATACTTATTCGCGCTCATTGCGCGGCGTGATTTCGAAATTAAATTTTCTCTTCAAACTGAAAGCGCGCAATTATTTTGTGATGAAAAATATACACCTCTCTCGTATAAACGAAATTAGCTATACGCTTTTGTAGTATTTCGTTTAAACAAAGAAGCTGTTTCTTTTAGTGCGGGAAAACGTTTCTTCGCGAGTATGAGAGCAAGAGAGCGAAGGAAAATTTTATTCGCAAAGAGTAATAAAGCGCTGCAGGTATCACTGAGTGTTGAGTAAAAGTTTACTTTTGCTAAAGTTTGAGTCGAGCTTCCAGGGCTATGAATGAAAATTAAGGCAATGTAAAGGCTAGACAAGTCCGGCGAAATTTAACTTTTATTAATGTTTTAAGCTGTAGCCAGCTACCAGCCAAAATTATGCCAGCTCGCAAAATTTATGAAACTACGACTTATGACATTTTGGACGGAAGATTAAAGCTAGAGCTCTCATACCACTGCGATGATTCCTTTGTGAGATTACCCCTCATAAATTTCGAGTTCACTGATCAACGAACTCAGTCTCACAATGTTCATCAAGTATCAGATCGGTTATGCAGACAGTTAATTAAAATTTCTCGAGATATCCCTTTTACAAGCTTACTCTTGCCTTCAACGTGCCTTGCGAACGTATTCAGCCGAATGTGCGCACCATCGATACCTCCTCGTCCCGGGCTATTCGCGTTCTGCGTTTTTGCGCTCTGATATGCGACTTTATCTCATCGGCTTAATTCTAATCCGCTGTTTATTTATTCATTGCGATTCGCGCTACAAACTGTAAAAAGGAAGCAAATAGCTTGCAGCAACAGATGCTTAAATGTCTGACGCGAATATATTTCAGCCGAGCTTAATGCAATAATACGACTGCGCTTTGGTGTTTTGGCAATGAACGATTCATGTGCATGAGGATAAGAATCTAATCTCGAGGCACTCCAAGCTCGGCTTCGCTATCGAATAGCTCCGGTTTTTATGCTCGTATTAACCCTTTATTCTCGCTCTCGAGCGCGGGCTGTGACGACGATCGTTCTCGCGTGGCTTTTCGAGTGAAATATTTAAAGGATTTCCTCTCACCGTCCTTCCCTATAGCTTGCACACATATAAGAGATTAAAAGCGAACGCCGCGAGCTCGAGAATTATTGGGGCAGAATAGAATAATGGCGAGGGGCGAAATTAATGACGAGACAGAAGTATTATCGATCGCAAGCACACTTTTTTTACTCGCTGAGCTTCGTTCGTTTTATTTTTATACACATCTCGTTTGTTCTCTCGTGCGCTGGTGAGAAACTCCTGTTTCATCTATACCTGTTACTGGAGGTGACCGAGCGTATGACTGAATTATTATTATTAGCAGAGCTCTTTTTTTACGGTTTATCTGTATTGTTCGCCATTCAAGAAAAAGTGCAATAGACGCTGTAGTGAAAGCACGAATAAGCTAGTTTTTATGCCTTGTTTTGAAATATGATTGCAAAAACAAAAAAAAATGGTATCCTGAGCACCTCAACATTAAACGCGCTCTGGATAAAAACAGGCGTATCTACATGACTCGAAAACAAACGCGGGTTTCGTTTTAAATAAGGGCGTGGTGCATTTTTTCTAACTAATTTTCATTATATTTAAAATCCTGGTGCCGAATTTGCGATTCCCGTGTTAGATAGTTGTCACGGGTTATTGCATTTATCACATGAATTTTTTGTTGACTATAAAGTTGCGTATGATAATGTACATTTCTAGCCAATCCAAGATAAATAATGTAATCTGTAAAGCTAGGCGAAATTCGTAGAGCAAATAAAGCTCGATTTATCGGATTTTGCATTTTCCTCCACATAAGTGTGTCAAACTTACTGTTTGACGAGAGAGTAAAGTATAAAGAGAATCAAGAAGGAGATAATAGGGAAGGCAGCGTTCTTCAATGTGAATTGGTGCGAATACCCGTGAAATCGCGTCGTCTGTGTTTGTCAACTGCAGCGTCACCGACTAAAAGCATTTAACGTGCTCAAACGCATAAGGAAATCGAATTTTTCTGACACAGAACTTTTTATTTCCGTCAAAAAGAAGAATCATAAAAGTAACTATTAAATATTCTTATTTCATGAAATATTGCCATAACGAAGGATTGGTTTCGCCCATAAATTATGTAATACAGCAATAAATTAAGTTGAATATTGATAGCATTACTGCTAATCGTATTTAGTACAGTATTATTTTTATTCCACACTTAAACCTGCGGATCCTTTCCTATGGATGCAGGAGCGATGACAACAGCCCCGAAAGGGGTTGTGTAGAATGATTCGTTATCTGGTCTTAAGCGGTAACGATGACAGCGAAGGCGCGCTGCCTTGCAGGGGGGCGTTAGGATGCGAAAATGAAACCGTAGTGTGTCTGACCACGAGTTGACACTGTCCTTGTCAAAGTTGGAAATCTCTCATACTTAGTTCTAGAGAGGTATGGGGGTTATCACCTCTAGAACATTGGATTCACCTGCGAGCGGAACAGGATCCAAAGCGCGCGGGTTTAACATACTATCATGGCTCAAAAAAATCAAAACCAAGCAAAAAGGGACTTAAAGGCCGGAACCTGGAATGTTCGCAGTATATTATACAGAGCATGCGCGTTTAAAGAACTCATAAAGGATCTTGATAGGTAAGATCTGGATTTAGTAGCAATACAGGAATCGCGGTGGCCAAATGGCGGAGTACTAGCATCGGGTAACTTCACGTACCTGTATGGGGCCGGAAGCGGGAAATCCCTAGGCACCGGATTTCTCGTAAGCAGAAGCATCATACATTCAGTTAAAAGTTTCAAATCCGTCGATGATAGGCTCTCGTACATCATCATCGAAGGTGAATGGTATAGATATGTATTTATTAATGTACATTGTCCTACGGAGAACAAAGAAGCTAAGGATCTCTATTACGAAACTTTAGATCAGGTAATCGATCAGTTCGTGTCTTAAGACACAAGAATAGTATTAGGCGATTTTAATGCTAAAATAGGTAGGGAGGAAATGTTTAGGCCTACTACAGGGAAGGAAAGCTTGCACGATGCCAGCAACGATAACGGTATTAAGGTCATAAATTTCGCGGCAGCAAAAGATCTTATAATCAAAACTACGTATTTTAAGCACAAGGACATACACAAAGCAACATGGACATCGCCGGATGGAGCCACACAGAACCAAATTGATCATTTTCTTATTGAAAAAAGACGATCTACTGACGTTCTCGACGTAAGGGCTCATAGAGGTGCAGATAGCGACTCGGACCACTTCCTAGTAGTAGCCAAATTAAGAGCTAGATTATTAGCGAATCAAAATAGTAAGCGAACAAACAAGGTAGAAAGCTTCGATATTGAAAAGCTACGAGATAGAACAGAGCGAATAAGGTACCAGATATAAATTAATAACAGGTTTCAGGCACTTGAAGATGCAATCACATCGCCGGAGGGGAATGACAAACCGAATAGCTTATGGGGGACATCGAAAAATCGGTAAAAGAGGCCGCGAACAAAGTACTGGGTAAAAAGAAAAAGCCAAAGAGCAAACCATGGTTTGACGAAGAGTGCGAACTCTGGTTTGAAAGGCGCATAAAGGCTAAATTAGATAGCTTACACAACAGAAGCGATAGGACCGTAGAAGAGTATTCTAACGTAAGGAAACAGGCGGGCGCGATCTACAGAAATAAGAAGCGGGAGTATCAAAAGAATCTTATTAGGAGAACAGAAACAAACAGTAAGGAAAATAATCCCCGCGAAATGTACAGAGGGATTAACGCCATCAGAAAGGGCTTTAGGAGTAGAGCGCAATTGATGAAGGACGAAAACGGGGACCTAGTAATAAATGACAACGAATTACTGTCGCTGTAGTAAAACTATTTCGATAAATTATTAAACGTACACGAAAATAGCGAAGAATTAGGGGACGAAATTCACACTGCTGAATTTCACGTGGATGGACCGAGCTACCAAGAAGTAGAGGCCGCGATTAAAAAATTAAAAAACAACAAAGCAGAGGAAAATGACTCTATACCAGCTGAGTTACTCAAATATGGGGGCGTCGAGCTTACTTTTAAAATCTATAAACTGGTATGTACCATCTGGAAAAATGAAACAATACCCGAAAATTGGAAGGAATCCATCATTATACCGATTTTTAAAAAGGGTGATAAGACAGACTGCAACAACTATAGGGGTATCTCACTTTTAGCAACGTGCTACGAAGTTCTGTCAAACGTAATACAAGCTAGACTCACTCTATTCACGGAAGATATAGTAGGAGATTATCAGTGCGGATTTCGACGCAACAGATCGACGAGCGATCAAATGTTTACCATAAGACAGTTGTTAAAGAAAAAGTGGGAATTTTGCAAAACCATACACCAACTATTTATAGATTTTAAAAAAGCGTTCGATTCTATTAAGCGAAGTATTAAAATAAGAATATACAAGGACAATAATCCTGCCGGTGGTTCTGTACGGGTGCGAAACGTGGGCTCTCACTAAGCAGTTTTAGGGTATTTGAAAATAAAGTCTTGCGAAAAATATACGGGCCGAAGAAAGATGAGGAAACCGGGGAATGAAGGAGACTACACAATGACGAGTAACACAATCTGCACTCGTCACCAAATATTAACAGAATTATAAAATCAGTCAAATTGGGATGGGCAGGGCACGTAGCAAGAATGGGAAACGACCGTACGGCAACGCGTATCATGCAGGGCAGGCTGATGGTAACGCGACCTCTAGGTAGACCTAGATGCAGATAGGAGGACAACGTAAAAGCGGATCTAGTAGAAATAGGACGGGGGGTGTCGATCGGAGGGGTATATCTTGGGTGGGGTTGACACAAGACAGGGCAGCGTGGAAAAAGAAAAAAATATGGAATATAAAATGAGATCCAGTTCAAAATTCATTAGTTCATGTA
This sequence comes from Trichomalopsis sarcophagae, assembly GCA_024372645.1. Lineage (NCBI taxonomy): Eukaryota > Metazoa > Arthropoda > Insecta > Hymenoptera > Pteromalidae > Trichomalopsis > Trichomalopsis sarcophagae. Next base: position 20,813 of record QLSS01000054.1, on the reverse strand, counting down.
GAGAATGTTGAACACAGAGATTATTTAATTGCATTGAATAATCAAATAAATCAACACTTAATAGAACAAGTGAATTATTAACTTTACTTGAATGATTTAGTAAGAAATCACGAAAATAATTAATTGAAAGAGTTGAATTCTCAAATAGAATTTTATGAAATATTTGACAATGAAATGGATGTAGCTTCAATATTTTCCAATTTATATGAAATTCCTACTGATATAACTTTGACTATTCAAAAGATTTTAAAATTTCGTGAAAAAAATAATTTATTACCAAGTCGTGAACTCAAAAATAATAATCATGATGTATATGTTAAATGTATTTTAAATATAAACAACATCATACATCATATTCAATTAACTACAAAAAACAATTAATATATTAACATTTTTTTTATTTATTTCAGTATTTATATTAATGCTACTCGCTGATGACTTAAGCCATACAGCTTCGCTTACATATTAGCAAGCATGCTTCACAGATAGAATTACTACGCATAATATTTTCAGTATGATTTATATCATCAATTTGTTTGTAAGAATTTATATCATCATTTAGTTGTAAGAATGTGTGACAAAGTCGTTCGTGATATAATTTATAATTATTTTTAGTAACATTGTAAATTTGAGGATGAAAAGTCCTTTTAGCTCATCATATATGTTAAATATATTTCAGGTTTTCTTAGGATTATTTTTTTCAAATCGATAAGATACTGAAAATTTGATTCATATATGATTCAATTTTTCCTCATTGTCATAACGTATTCCCACATCATCAGTGTGGTGCAAAAATGTTCTACTCGTGACTCTGAATAATCAGCTTTTACTTCGTAATGAGATTCCTCCTTTCCAAAGCACTGTACTAACAAAAAAAGTAAACTTTCTCTGTGCTCTGCGTCAATCAGTTTGAATAAATTCATGGTTAAAAAGTAAAAAGAGTCAAAATTTCTAATTTCACGCGGAAGTAAAAGAATGCTTTGTGTTCAGCACCAAATAAAATTAAGATAAAATACTGAAAAGTGCTCAGCTAAAAAACAGAGAAAAAAGCCATACTTTTTAAAATGTGGTCGCAGTTCTGATATATATAAAAGTTTTGCAATTATTGCTAGACAGTAATTTTTATAACTTATTTTCAAATTTTTTTTAAATTATACAATACCCAGTAAGGGAATATTGATTTTCTAACATTCTTCAAATCCTTACTGTTTAACGAATATTCGACTGAATGTATACACATATACTAATTTATAGATATATTTAAAAATAACGTTTGATAATAATTTCATTGTAATTGGAAGAAATTTGATAACCATATTTCGTTTGCATGTATACCTAATATTAATGAATAAAGCTTCGGTTTGTGAAGCACGAAAGAGGATTATTAACAATAATATTCAATTACAAGGTTTGATCACGCATTATTTTTACGATATTTTTTCGGATTAGTAACAGAAGTATTTAATAATTCCGCTTTCCATCACCGCGTAATTTAAGCTGGAAATTATCAGGGCGAATATTATTCTATAATGCCGTCATTCGTGATGGCTTTTGATTAATTCAATCTGCTATATAAGCTGACCAGTTATAATGATCATGGCGATATGCGATTTTTATATACATTATTTCAAGGCCTCTATAGATTTACAAGCAAATCGATTTATACAGTGACAAGCACACTGAGAAAAATGATGCAATAAAAATTAAAATAACTTAAATAAAAATTACTATAATCTTGAGTAGTTGCGGGACATACTTGCACTGTTATAAAAATTACTATATTATATAGTAAAATTTAAGTTAGATAAAATTTGTTATGTTCTATAACAATTTTTATTTTGATGATTTGTATTAAAATGAAGTTTAAATTGAAAGAAACAGAAAAGATATGAGTACTCAGATTTGTAGTTTTCGTCGCATATTTAATGAATTTCCGGAGTTTCTTTTTGTTGGGTGTTGGTACCTGATTCCACTTGCAATTTGTTGCAGATGACTTATTTTAGAACTCGCATTTAACATATTTTTCAATATCGCATCCTACTTAATTACATTAAACCTAACCCTAACCTAACCTAGTACGCTCGCACGCATTTTACATGCATTGCCATGTTAAAAAATTTGTTATATAGCGATCAGCCAAGAATCTTGCCACTTGCGGGTTTGCCGCAAAGCGCCATCTATGTATGTGTTGGAACTAACACCATACTTACTGTTTAACTCGTTGCGCGACTCCAGGAGCGTTCGTAGCGCCGCGCCGCAGCGTATCGCTCATATGATTTTTGCTATATAATATAGTAAAAATTCGTCCTTTTCAGTAGTAATGTTAGAAATAAAACAAAAATTGCTATGTGTATAATAATTTTTATAACGCATTAGTATACTTTTTATGACCGAGGATGTTAAAAAAAAATAAATTTATAAGAAAGTATCTCATAGAGCAAGTATGTCCCGCCATTACTCAAGATTATAGTAATTTTTGTTTAAGTTATTTTAATCTTTATTGTACCGTTTTTCTCAGTGCACAAATTAAACAATGCATATGCTCACTGATGACATGATGAAGCAAAATATACTCATTATTCATTATTATAATATTATATATGATTTATTCAAGGGTTTTAAGTATTATTTAGCCTATTTAATTATAAGTATCAAATCTGGTTAGAAGCTTCAGCTACCACGAACTAGAGCCTGTCATATAATTGCTGATTCGTTCTTCTTACTACTAATGATCTAAATGATTGAGCAAACTGATCAAACATTGCTGGCCCTGCAATTCCATTACTAAACCAATTCTGAGCAGCTGCGCTTAAGATATATCTATCCTCTTCTGACGTAAAAACAGGCACAGTCGAGTACTTCATTGCGGAACCTACTTTAATAATTTAGCAATATTAGGCTGGAACAACTCGCAACACCCAATATTTAGTCCTGTTATCTGCTAAGCGCACCACCGATTATGATACAATATTTCCAGCTATAGCGCGAGGGTGAACGTTACTTTTGTCATCTTCTCGAGCATCGTTAGGGGCATTACGAGAACGCATTCCGTTTCTATCGCTGTCTACCGACAGTGTTGCGAAATCGCATACCGTCTCCCACAGCGTCAACTCATGCAGATGTACTTTAGTCAACAGCAGTTTGAAAACATGTTACTCGTATAAACAGATGTAGTGCAAGAACCAACACACTGTCACGATCGACATAGCATTTTGTATTACAAGAGCCGCAAATATCTCTATCACACTAAAACAATGAGCCGTATTTACCATTATAGAGATTCGGAGATCCAAGTCATCATAAGGTGCTACAGTCGCGGCTGAGAGTTATAAAAAGTCAGAGTTGCAAAATTCCAGAATCAACGTTAAAAATTGCAGGAATTTAAAATATTCGTACTGAACTCCAATAGCTCGGATTTATTCTTTATAGACTTTACATGAATTGGGACATGCCACCTCAATGTGGCGCCTCCTTGTGATGTTGCGGTTTTTATAACCGATTCAGGTGACGCAAACAATCAGTTTACACTAGTTTTCACTCGATCTCCGTACCGCGGACTCTTACATCTACAGAGGGGGGCAACGTATAGGTATAGGAACAGGTACGCCTGGCGTGGCAGAGGTGTAAAAATAAAGCTTGTTACACACTGTGAAAACAGTCAAATTACATTTAAGAAGGAAGAGGGGATAGGAATGAGTAGTCGGGTCCTTAAATAAAAAATGCAGCAATTTCGCGGTTAAGTTAAATATAGAACAGTAACTTGCTTAGGCATAAAAACCCTCACGGTACAGAGGGAAAAGCCTGAGCAAGCTAGTGAAATAGAAATTATTTTATTTATTAAGTAAGCATAAATACAAAAGTCAAAACTTATTATCTAATTGAAATTACGCAGTGGATAATCGATCCTTATATTTACAGAGCGCTCGCTTACCTAATATTTCGGGGATCAGCCCCTGTAATAACGCCGCAAATCGCAAATATCGGTGCGCTGTACGCGACGGACCACCCTCTCTTCTGGGTAGATTGTCGGTCAGAAGATGGAGATATCCCGGGGTGGCAACGCCCAGCACGTTACAAGGCCCCGACGTCTCGGGAACGGGTCCAGCCCTCGCTCCGGGAACGGCTTGAGACGACTCGTCGAGTCGTCGAGATCGGGACCTATAGCGAAGATTCGCTATGCGATGACAGCACGCTTGTGTCTCGCCCACACGGAATTACAGGCACTTTATTTACACGAATTATAGAAAAAAGAAGGAATCACACGCGAGTAATTAACTAAAAGTATTCACTCGCTCTTGACACACACAGTTTCGTTCGCGTCGCGTACCCCAACCCACTACACCCGCCAAACAATGATTGATGGACCTCGTGCCGAATACGCAACAACTTACTTGATATTTTTCTTCTGGACTCCACTTCTTACTACTCAGCGACTTCCTCTCTCTCTCTCTCTTTCTCTCTCTCTCTCTCTCTCTCTCTCTCTCTCTCTCTCTCTCTCTCTCTCTCTCTCTCTCTCTCTCTCTGTTGGAATGGGGCTGTAGGTAGCGGGTGCGTCTTTCCAGTTCAACAGTCGAGACAAATCTCAAATCAGTCAATTAAAATAATAATACAATAAAGATTGCTTGAACTTATTAATCAGCTCTTGGCATTTTCAAAAAGAGTGCACATCAATAATCTTTATTGTGTTATTAATTTAATTGACTGATTTGAGATTTTGGTCAAAAATCACCTATGCCAAGAAAAATGTGAAATTCTTATCTTATGTACTCGAAACAACAATGAATGTTCGAATGGTTTTTTTTTAGTTTAGTCTTGTTAAACAAGGCATTTTGCACTATTTAGTTTGTGAATACAAACAATTTTTATTTATTTTATTGAATCAGACAGCATGACATTATGAAATAACAGTTCATGACTTGGTACGGTCAAATAAAATGAAGTGCAAGGCATGCGTATCATACAAACCTTGTTCACATAGTAGAATAGGACTATATTGTTTGTAAAAAATTGAAATAATAATATAATTAAATTAATTCATTTTGCTAGTGATTATCCTAATCTCGTCGCCTCCGGCAGACGTCTTGGAAACTTAGCGGTTCCTAAGCCACATTTTTTGTTAAATTTTAGCTTGGTAACCGTTAAAACAGTTAGCTAAGTCTAAATGTCTTAGCAAATTTGAACCGTTAATTTTCTACCAGGATATGACGTCCATAATATTAAAATAATTACGGTTAATTAAAGCACAAAGGAGAAGCCTACCTATATATATTTATACTTAAGAAAACAGTTCCCTCTCAAATCAGACCAACTGGCTTTTGGAATGTTAAATGTCCTATAAGCAATATTGAAGCTTTAAGTTTGCAGGGTATTTGAAAAATTGATGGTATTTAAGAATCTTTTACTGATTACTTAGAAAGATATCTTAAGAATTATTTAATATTCATTAAATAAGTTATTACTAAAAAATAATTAGTTTCTATTTTGCAGTTATTGTTGTGTTTAACCCTTAAGAAAACTATTTAATTTAAGAGGAAAATTCTATGAATTCATGGATAAAACAAAATAGATTTATTTAGCAAAGTCTTTACTGTTAATATATTGTTTCCTCTTACTAGCAAGTTTAATGCGCGCTCCGCGCGCTCTGCTTTATATTAAACATTTTTATAGGTTAGAAACAAACTATCACGCGCGTCCCGATATCTATTTCGTAATCTTATTGGCCTATCGGCGACCAATCAGAGAACGAATAGAATGATGATTCCTCTCTTTTTTAGAGTAGGATTCTATGATGATATTCATCGTTTAAATATTGTCTTAGTATGATAGCAGTTTTTGTTCTGATTCCTCTCAATGATTCAAGTACTAAAATACATGGTCTGACAATGAATTAATTTGTTTTATTACATTTTAATCGTTATTCGACGTGCTGTGCCGTTTTACGTAAATTGAAACGGTCACAACTTATCTCGGTCCTGTAGTAATTAAATTTATGTAAGAATACAAAATCTATTGATTTCACTATCTGAAAAATCGCGAAAATTTACTAATCTGCGTCGTGATTCTGACAACAGATTAAATAGAAAAATTTAAAATTTTTATAATAATTCTCTATTATGATAGTTCAGGTCCGGAATATCAGGTAGTAGAGGTTTATCACAATAAAGAGATTTTTGTTCTTTATAACAAAAATAGATATATTCAAATAAATAAATAATAGAATATTGCGTGTATCTTGCATATATTCTAAGTATCACAAAAATGAAATGGGTAAATCTGCTTTGATTTTTACAAATAAAAATAAACAGATACGCGTTCAAGTTACATAATCTGATTTGAATCGTATTGTTACAAGAAGAGTTTTTTATGCAGATACGCTTAAATTTGCGTTATCTGATCGTATTCGAAATTTTACAAGTTTAAATTAGATAACTAAATTTTTCTAAATTATTTTGACAAGAATTAGAATTTTTATAAGTCTAGGACTGATACGCTTTATGATGCGATTTCATGCATAACTCGAAATTTTTATAAGTGTAGAAATATTCGAAAATATTCTAAGTCGTTTACTCGAGGTATAAGTTGCTCTCGGGAGTTTTGACTAGGCGCCTAAGTTGCGCTGGAGCTAGTGAGCTCATACTGGCCGTACGGGCCCTTTTATAGGCCTCGGAGCGAGCGGGGATCGTGCCGTAAAAAAACTTTCACACAGACATACACACTTTTGTACAAAACCCATTCATATAAATAATTTATCATATGCGCGCTACGCCGCCGCCGCCGCTTCTCCTTCTCTTGCGCCGCTGGACTCGACATACCCTATCCCAGCCTACGAATTTGGGCTACCGGCATTAAAAAAAACACAGAGGTACGTATTTTTAACAGCACTTTCGAAAAATAACAATTATTTTAACTGCACCCCCGTAATTAACGAATAAAAAATAGGTTAAGATCACGCAACTTATAAGGATGTAAGCACCACCATGGCTCGTGGTGCTGCAGAAGTTGCGCTGTCATATTAAATACTTGGAAATTCGCACTTTTTAAAAACATAAATAAACTGCACTCTAGTCGAATCTAACTGCACCACCTTTAAAAATGGATAAAATGCGATAGATATTGTAAAAACATAATAAAATGCAATTTATCTATTGTCGAGCGCATGTGGCGCGTGGGCGCATGTATTTGGCAAATTTCTATTTGGTATTGTATCTTTGGTAATCTAGAATCTTGATTGCTTTAGTAAGGTATTTATAAAAGAAAAAAAAACAGTCTTAATCACATGGCTAAAGCAATCAGCTTCTTATATCTACATCTAATAGTACCTATCGACAACAGAAGAATTGCATTTTAGTGTTTTTTTTTTGCAATATTTATCATATTTTATCGACTTTTAATGATGGTGCAGTTAGATTCGAATAGGGTGCAGTTTATTTATGTGTTTAAAAAAGGCAAATTTTCAAGTATATAATCTGATTTTAACCTTATAAGTTGCGCGATCTTGACCTATTTTTTATTCGTTAATTACGGGGGTGCAGTTGCAATAAATGTTATTGTTGGAATGTGCTATTAAAAATACGTACCTCTATATTTCTTTTAATACCGATATCCCAAATTCGTAGGCTGGGGTAGGGTAGGTCTTTGGGAATGAAGAGTCCCAAGGCTCGTGCGATCGGACGGAAGAAGGTAGAGAGTTGCGTTTCGTCCCAGGTTACCATCGCGGACTCGTCAGTAAGGCATCCGATGGTAACCCTGCCTCAGACCCGCAAGGTGTCGGTAAGGATGTTTGGTTCGGGAGATGCTATGTCTCATATAGAAACCGAGAGGGGATCCTACCGCTTGCGAGAGACTGGCAACGGGACACGCCATCTATGGGTAAAGTGGCACGTCGCCACAGGTCTGCGCTCGCCGCTTCTATATACTGTGACGTCAGACGTAAGCTGTGACGTGATCACGTGATTGAATATAAGCGCATAATTTAAATTCATATTAACAAAATCGAGTATATTTTATATACATCTTATAAAATCATTTAGAGAAAGTACAAAAGCTTTTTTGTATTCTTGGTCACTCAACCGTTAGGAAAATAGAACATAAATTTTAGAAGTAGTGGAAAGAAAGATGCCATTGTGCGAGAATCGACTCTCAGTTTTTATGATTCATAAAAACTGAGGACTTAGAGTTAGAGTGGCCAACACGTGTGCGCGAAGTGCGTCATCATGTTCTCGCCCGCTTTCCGAATTTTCCACCACCACGTAGACCCAGCAGACCGACGCTGATTCGAGCTCGTAGTTCTGTAAGTCCGCGCAGAGTCGCTCTGATTTGCCAAAACTACATCCCTTCATTCAAGGTCACGCCCTCAACGCCAGCAGCAGAGGTCTTGCAGCATCACCGCCGCTTCGTGGGACAGTCAGAGTCGCGAGTCCGTATAATTATCAGCTTAGCTTTAGAGTCAAATAATCAGTAGATTCTTGTATTTAGGTTCTTTGAGAAAATATACATCCTTGAAACTGGTTTGACTACAATCACCGTTCTAGTTTATTCACTACCTTGAAACCATTTCGCGATTGTAGAGAGTATTTCAATGCTCGTTCGAATGACCCGGGGTTAATATATTTTGTGCTCCTAAAGATATCGCCTAAGGTTTTGCGTGACGTCACAATACATATCTCTCCCTCTTCTTTCGGTGTTGCTGCTACCGCCGCTCGCTGGCTCGTGGTGCTGCAGAAGTTGCGCTGTCAGCTGTAGCGAGGGCTTATCCTATATATACTCGCGTAAAATCTAAAAATGTATTCAATAAATTTTAGTTTTTATTATGTATAGTTTTTTCGCGGAGCTTGTACGCGGCGTTACAAAATATACCATCTTTTCCATTTCCTTCCGTACACCAAATTCCGATTGTGCTGTATTGTTTGTACAAAGTTTATTGGCAAAGCAAATTATCATTAAAAACCAATGTTTACTGAAATATCAAAAGTTCAATAATTATATTACCAATTTTATAGTATTGCATGCCATAAGTGAGCATTTATGTCACATCTATCCGTGATGTATAAGTAGTCTACTTTTTAAAAAGTGCTTATCACCTTTCCTCTCTCCAATCAGGCAAAGTGCGTGGTTCAAAATGGACTCCTAATACCATGCTATGCGCGCAGTTTCTCCCTTCCGCTCCCGTGCCCTGCCAGTTACACTCCTTTGCATCCTTCATCATTTGTCTATACTCTTTCTTACATTCCTTCCACTCTCACCATTTCACACAATCCGGATCACCCGTTCTTGCTCTTTCGCTCTGATACGTCCTTCGCCGTTCTCGCACCATTCGCTTCTTTTCACTCACACTCTCATTCCACCACACAACACTTCGGTCGTGAAACGACCTTCTCCATGCACGCCTCATTCGCTTCGGTCATCCACTTGTTCAAGAGCGTTAACTTTTCCTCTGCCCCTAACAGAGAGTACTCGGCGTACTCATAGTCATTAGGCAAAGGTCTCGATAAGGCCCCGGTACAGCAGCCAATAGCACTTTCTTGCATTCCACTTATGCATTTTCTCGCCATTTACATCCACATTTTCTTCCGTGGTCATCGTGAACACAATGGGATTGTGATCACTTATGCCCTAGTTATCCTTCAACATCCATACAAACTGGAACTCACTACCGTTGTAGAGAGTGACGTCAATGTCACTCTTTCCCCTGGCTCCACTAAAGGTGTAAGCCAGGGTAGGGACATTTAATACTTCCATTCCCGCTTGCACAGCCCAGTCACTCAGCACGACACAACGACGCATCGCTTGCCACGCCCGAACCATGGACTTACTGTGCCAAAGGTCGGATGCAGCATTCGCATCCATTCCAACAAGCAACCGACGTCCATTCCTAGCGCTGGCTATCCTATCAAGGTAGTCAACACATTCTTGCATACTTCCATTCGGTCTACAGTAGAGAGACAACAAGTATTTCCCCCGCCGGACCTTTCACCTAGACGTATACAGCATCCTCATACGCTCCCTCATTTATCAACATGCACTCATACCGTTTTCCAAACACTTACTAAGACTTACTAAGATACATTGTAGATCCCGCTAATAAACCACAAACTCTATCCTTATAAATATACGGATCTTGGAATAGGCATATTTCTATGCCGTCCTCAAGCGCATAGTTAGCAATATCGCACATCGCAGCGCAAGACTTCTGGCAATTTACCTACAAGATCCGCGCATTCACACCCTCATCCGTTCGATTTATTTGAGACTTAGCCATTATTTACAAACCGAGAACGCAACAACTGCAGTTTTCACACATACACCGGGCATTGCGGCGATCTAGCCGAATGCTCCGAAGGGAGCTTCCTCGCCCTGCAATTGCTGCAACCCTCTACAGTTTTACATACATTTATTTTATGCCCACTCTTACCACATTTATAACACAGTGGTTCACTCTTGCACTCCTTGGAACGATGGTCGCAGCCGTGGCAACGGAAACAGCTCATCACTCTTTCATACGAGCAGCATTTAAAGCTGTTCCATCCAACAACAGCCTATCACGCCATGGCAGGGGTAACTCGACAATTACATTGCCGATCCGCTGCCCATCCGCTCTCCTTACAATCTTCGCACGCTTCTCAAATCCACACTGGCCCCACGCTCTCTCCCAACCTACCACCAGGAACAGCCCCAGCCGCTGCTGGGGGTGCTTGTGACACCGCCGGTACCCTTGCCTTTATACCTTGCCTTTACAACATTTATACTTTTATCCACTCTGTGGACAGTTTCACACACATTCGCCAACTTTGCCTTCCTGCACTTGTGAGTCTCCAGCTCACCACGCAACCTCGCGTTTTCTATCATCAAACGATGCACCAGTCCTTCGTATTTCGAAGCATGGTCAAGCACACTGCTGGCCTGCCACTTCGTGAACTTGTTTGCATCTAACAGCAGATGCCCACGAAGTCTGTCAGTTACCGCACGCGGCTCAACCACTATCTTATTCATACCCGCACACTCTACCATACTAACATCCATACTTTCCGTCTCTCTAATCGTACTTACGTCATTTTCACTCCTACTCACACTGACTTTCTTACTTACATCCCGATTTTCATCCACACTACTATTCACACTCTTATCAACCCTCTCATTCCGTGCTGCTCTCTTGCGTTGCTTTCTCGTCGTCTTTATCTCAACGAGTTCACAGTCTTGGTTGGGTTTCAAGCCCGTCGGACTCGGTTTCTACGACGGTATCCAGCGCATCTCCGTCTTATACCCAGGGTAAATGCCTATTGAATCTGATCACAAAGTTTTTTTTCCAATTTTTTCTGTGCCATTTTTATAAAAAGGTTTTTTTTTTATAAAAGTACTCTGTTTTTTTGTAGTAAATTAAACTTTGAACAAATTCACAGTATTTAAAAATTTATTAATACCCATTTGAAAAAAGTTTTCCTAGTAGCGTGAAACGGTCACAACTTTTCTCGGTCCTGGAGTGTAAGATATATTAATCTTATTATAGAAAAGCAGTGAACATTTACTTAATCTGTGTCGTAATTTTGAAGACAGATTCAAAATAAGTTTAATTTATAATTTTTTATAATAATTCTTAACTACAGTAGTTCAGGTCCGGGATACCAGGTAGTGAGGATTCATTGCAAATAAAAAGATTTTTGTTTTTTATAACCAAAAGTAAGTATATTCAAATAAATATATTATAGAATATTGCATAAATATTGCATATATTCTATATATCACATAAATTAAGTAAATTCGCTTTGATTCTGACAAACATAGATAAATATACAGATACGCGTTTTGAATTGAAGATAATGAGTTCAAATAAAATGTATATATTAAAGTTAAAATGGTGAAATGAGTGAGGGAAGGTTGGGTGAATAAATCGATATACACAAATTTCGCGGGAAAAAGACGACTTGCCTCAGCGTAAAAACTCTCGCGAATAAGAGAGAAAAGCCGGGGCAAGCGAATGATTTATTTTAATCAACAAGAAATTTTACATTGAAAAGAGACTCTAAATTAGATCAAAAAGAGAAAAAGAAACGCAATTACAATTGACGCAGAACAGAAAAGAGACTCTAATAATTCATTAATAAAAGAGAGAGATAGAGAAACGCACTTAAATTACGCTATCGCCGCGAGGTACCTTTACGCACGCTGGAGAGCTTTCCTACCTGAATCGCAAACGGGACGTGGACGGCGCGACGTAAAGCCCTGGCCGCACGTGGATGGGATGCACCTTCCTCGGTCGCAGGACGCCTCGACGTCTCGAGGGAACCAATCCTGGACCACGGGCAGACCTTTTCAGCCCTGCCGCGTAGGTAGCGATCGCCGGGTGGAGATCGGCACGTCGAGGAAACTCGCACGTGGCCGAAGTCCCAACACTCGATGAAGACACTCAAACAGCACACCGCACGCAAATTTGCACTCACACACGCGACGCACGGAAATACAAAAGGTAGAGTCGATCGTCCTGAAAAGGACGTTAATAACGACTCTAATCGCACGCTGTTAATACAAGAGTCGCTAGGCGCAAAACAAAAAGAAATCCGCAGCGACGACTGATAACTCGGGAGGAGCTGTCAGAACTGAACGAAACGTGCTCCCGCCCGCCAGAGCCCGCGCAAAATGGCAGAGGCCCACAGCGGCGCGCGCATGCGCTCGACCGCTCTCGCCGCAACGCTCGCCGCGCTACGGCGCGAAATTCAAAACTAAGAAAACGACTCTGCAGAACCCGAACACGTTTAATTTGCGTTATCTGATTGAGTCTTATTTGAAAATTTTATAAGTTTATATTCGGTAATGAAATTGCTCTCAGTTAGTTGTGACGAGAATTTAATAAGTATAGGACGGATACGCGTTATTATGCGATATCGTTGCCTATCTTGTAATTTTATAAGTATAGAAATATTTGAAAATATTCTAAGTTTTTATACTCCAGGCATAAGTTGCTCGGGAGTTTCGACTAGGCGCCTAAATTGCGCTGGAGCTACTGAGCTGGTACGGGTCGTTACAAGCGAAGCCTAATTCACCAAAAATTAACTTTCCGTCTGTGCGCAAGACCTAATGTTTGTAAGAAATGACCTTATATTACACTTGCTCGAACCAACTTTTTTTAGTCCAATTTACTATGTATATAATATATGTGATATTTTATTCTCTCTGCATAATCTTGAATCTTAAGAAAATATGAATTGTTCTTACTCTTACTATATTATGTATATTTACGCATACTTGTACTAATGTTCATACAAAGTGACCTTATATGACACATCATAGTGGGTTAAGTGGACAAAAGACTTCCTCATCCTTTAAAGTGGAAGGCCCACCAGAGGAGAGCTGCTCTTGCGTTGTAGGGGATGAGTAGGGGATATCCACTACCAATGCCCTGCACACTTAGGTAAACCACGCAGCTTCAGGCTGATATGTGATGTTCTACCATCTCACCACGAGTCTATGACCAGAAGAGCCACCTAAATGCAGGGTACTACCATCCTACACGGGTGTCGCAACTGAAGGGGGAATGGGAGTAGGCAAAGCTAAATGAAGGTGTAAATTATTTATATATTTTAAATGTTTCTCATTTATTCATTTAATATTTGTTCATAAGCGATACTGGATCTTGACTCTGCCGGCGTAGTCCAGCGGGGGCAGGTACATCACGGTGACAATGCGTCGCGCTGCAGCGGGTTTGGCTGGTTTTGGCTTGACTGTGATGTACCGACGCGGGATCAGTACCTTGCTTGCTGTGGCCCGGTCTGGTGGGGTTGCCTCGGTCCTGGTCTTTTGATCCCGCTTCCCCTAGCCAGGCGGGATGCAGTAAAACCAGCTCTTCGCGAACCTCTTGTTGCTGGGCACGAAGTTGCTGCCGCGGCCCCAGCGAATGCGGAGACACAGTATTTTGCGCCGCATTGTCCAGCACTCGGCGTAGCCTTCAGCTAACATCGCCTCGTTCACCTGCGTTAGCTGGTCGCAGATCGCCATCGGTTCTATCTGCGACCACGACTCTTGCTTCCTCGGCTTCGGCACCTGGGGTTGGCTGGTTGCTGGAGTAGCTTCCATTTCGACTGATTAGTGTCTACTGAGCTCATTACAGCTCTTTTTGAAATTCGGCGGCTAGCTGCGGCCGCTGTTTGTTTTTTTTTATCAGGTCGCGTCGGTCGCGAGATGTGTATGTCGTTTCGTCGCGTCGTCGCGTACGCGGTGTTATTCTCTCTCTCTCTCTCTCTCTCTCTCTCTCTCTCTCTCTCTCTCTCTCTCTCTCTCTCTCTCTCTCTCTCTCTGTCTCTCTCTCTCTCTCTCTCTCTCTCTCTCTCTCTCTCTCTCTCTCTCTCTCTCTCTCTCTCTCTCTCTCTCTCTCTCTCGAGTTTTCGTGATTTTACTGCGTTTACTGAATTTTTTGAGTTTTTTATATTTTCAAATTGTTCCTTTAGTAAGTTTGTTTGAATTCACAATTCACGATTCTATGTATATTAAAAAATGAATTTTCTTTTGCTGATTTTTTCTTTTTATGAATTGTGTATTCAATCTTCGAAATACGGCTTAAGATTATTTATGTGAAACTTTCCTCGCTCTTTTTTCGTATTAATATGTATAAGTAGGTATGTGTCTATTCTGACTTTTTTTCTGGCCCTCGTATGGTCCTTGGTAAATATCGAAAAATTTAGCTATTTTCCCGTTTTCCGCGTCGGATACGTTTAACGCTTTTATCATTACTTTACTTCCTATATCTAACTCGAAATGCTCCGTGTAAGCATCCTTTTTCGCTGCTCGTTTAAGAGCTATTCTATGTGCTTCCTAGCATGCAAGCGATATTTGTTTTTCGTTTGTTACTTCATCTTTTTCTGGCGGTACATGTGGATATTTTTCCCATACTCGCATGGGTTTTCGGCCAAAATGTAATTCCGTCGGTGTGTAGTTTGTTGTTTCGTTGTGTATTTCATTTATAATATTTTGTATTATTTTCACGTATCGCGGTCAACCTTTATGTTTGTTGCTTACAAATGTGCGAAAAAATCGTCCTAATTTCCTGTGTACCCTTTCTACAATATTACTTTGCGGGTGTCGAATAGATGAATACACAAATGTAACGTTTTCCTTTTTTAACGCGTTTACAAATTTGTCGCTCGTAAATTGCGTTCCGTGGTCGAGTATTATCGCTTCTGGTTTACTGTACGTCGGTATATAATCCTCTATTAGTTTTTTAATTACAGCGTGAGCTGTTGCTCGTCGGGGAGGGTAAAATACAACGTATTTACTGAAAACATCTCTGCTTGTTAATAAGTATTTTACTCCCCCCTCCGAGGTAGGAAGTGGACCATAAAAGTCTATTGACAGTAATTCACCGGGCTTTCGCGTTAAGATAGGCTGTGACATTTCCCTATATTTTTTAGTTAAATGTTTAGTTCGTTGGCAACTGTCACATGTTTTTAGAATTTTAGCTATCTTTCTGCGTAAGCCTGATACGTAGAAATGCTCGGATAGCATTTTATTTAATTTTCGCCCCCCCCCCCCTATGTGGCCGTATTTTTTGTGTACTTCGTTTATAAAGTCTTGTAATACGCTAGTCGGTATTACAATTTTTCATCGCTCTTTTGCTTTTTTATATAATACATGCTCTATAAGTTCGTAACGCTTACAAGTTACGTGATACGTTTTCTACAAGTTCGTTGATAGTGATGATATTTCCACTTCGCGACCGTCTGGGTTTATGTCGTGCAATAGTTCGTTGCGCGGGTCTTCCATGATGGACGCGATTTGAGTAGCTACGTCGTTCTTCCCTGGAGAAGTAAGTGCATCCGTCTTGGACGCAGCTACTGTATGTTTCCCGAATTTAGTTTACTTGGGTCTTGAAAACAATCCAAGACGTCTATGTCATATGCATCTTTCTGAGAAGGTTTATTATTTCCCTGTTTTTTGCTACCACCTTTGTTTTGTGATCCTGATCCCTTGTTGGATGTATCGTCTGTTGTCCGAGTAACGTTCATGCTATGTCCCGTCCACGTCTTTTTCTGACCGGGATTGTTGCCCGTTGGCTTGTTAGGCTGACTGTTTTTTGACTCGTTATTACCCGCGGGTGGGTAGGTGGTTTTCTGATTCGGGTTATTTTGTTTGTTTAGTGCGTTCAGATTATTTTGCGCGTTGACTCGATTCCGATTTGTGTCATTGTTATCGTAGTTGGCAAGTATCTCGAGAAATTTGTTGACCGATTTTATCTCGTGCGCGGTTACGCCGTATGTCTTGGTCGAAGTGTTCCGCGATCTTTTTTACAAGCTCGTGCTCTTCTAGATTGAGTTCTAGCTTGCGGGCTAGACCGAACATATAAGTGGCATAGCTGACACGGCTTCTAGGTCCAGGGGTGTACTGTCCGAATTCTACTTTACGACCGTTCGTTCTTGAAATCTGATTATTCCAGTATCGTTCCCTGAAGTGCATTGAAAACGTCTCGAAACTATCACGTCTGCTTGAAGCAGATATCACCAGTTATGCGCGTCGCTTTCTAAGGCTTGAGATATCACGTATTTTAACTCGTGGTCTTCCGGTTTGACCAGCTTTATATAATTATCTAGTTCTGTTAAGAACTTCATGGGTCTTTCGCTGGCTAGGCCTTTGAATTTCGGCGTAGCTATTTTTACGCGTTTGGTAATGTCAGGAGTAGATTCCAAAGAGCCACTGCTATTTTTTATAAGTTTTTTGAGTCATGTAGATTCTCTTGCCTGTGTTTCGATAATCTTTTGCATTCGCGGACTTAGTTCTGTCTGGGATGCTTTAGTTTCAATCATTGCGTGTATGTCATTAAAATCAGACTGTAGTTTACTATGCTGATCGGAGAGGATATCATTATCTGACTCGACGGTTTCTAACCTCTTTTTCATTGCATCATGGCTTTGTTATAAGACATTCGTGACCCGAGGTTAGAGATTAGGGAGATAAGCACATCCGAAGAATGATGACAGACTTTAATCCACCCAGTAATATAAGTTGTTCAATTGGGATTTTGCCACCTGACCGCAGCGCCACTTGAACATTGCGGCGGCACCGTTCGGATGCTCCTCCGACAGCCCCTTGAACTCACTATATATCGACGGCTCCCAGGCAGAAGGACATATATCAGGCGCCGCTTCGACAAGGGCCTATTTCAGGCGCCTCTCCAACAAGGACCTATCTCGGCCGCCGCTCCTAGAATGCTCTATCTCGGCCGCATCTCCGACAAGGACCTATTTCAAACGCGATTTTATATTCTCAAATTTTTTAGTTGCAGTACTGCGCAATATTGAAATACGACTCAATAAAGCATAAATGTGCGTAAAAAATTCTGGATAAAATCAGGATCACTTATTTTCCGTTGCCTTTGCATATATTATAAAAACTTTTAACATTAAGTGAATCGAATTCAACTTAATAGACGAATTAAATCTAATTATTTTGATCTATGCACACGGACCCCAAGCACATAAAGATCAGTCTTCGTCCTAATTTAAGGTTCCTGACTTTAGTTGACCAAGTTTTTTACCTGCGTTTAGACATGCAATATGTATAAAACATAAGTAGCACCTCCAAATTACGCCAACAATAATTTACAGGCAAATTACTAATCACCGAAAAATAGCCTTTATTGCGCCCCGGGTAATTTATTATCTGGCCAATTAAACATTACTTTTTCCGGCATTACTGAACATCTTAGTCCGGGATCTTAAATTAAAAAAAAATTGTCGAAAATGACCGTCCCTTTCAAAAGATGCGGGCTATTTGAAATAGGATAATATTCTTCTAAAATGCCATTGAAACAAGAATTTACAGTATTTTGTGGGATTTTCTTATTTTAGATGATTTTTACCCTATTTTCAATTGCTTGTAGTCGTGATACCCCATTTTAATTCGTCTGGAAGAAACACTCGAGTACTTCTCGTTTCATTAAGTAACGAGAACAGCCACAGAAGACATGCTCCGTATCTTCGTTTGCTTCCAAACATACTGGGCAATTTGGATTGTTCTCTATCTTGAAGCGGTGTAGGTTGGCTCGAAAGCACCCATGTCTACTCAAAAACTGCATAAGGGAGTAATTCATTTCCACGCGTCGTCTATTGGTCCAGCCAGCTAAACGTGGTATGAGGCGGTGCGTCCATCACCCCTTTCCACTGGAGTCTCATCGTCTTTGCCACTCAGCTAGGGTTTGTTCCTTCGCGGATTTCCAAACTTTCTTTTGAGTATTGTCATCACGCCGACTTTCTTTGTGAGAGACTTGAGATAACGCACACTGCATCTTCTGATACTGTTCGGTAGGCAGAAGCAACCCGCAATGCACTTCTATAAACTGCTGACAGCCTTCGTGCATAGGACTTCACCAACATAGCGTCCGCCCATATTGGGACACCGTATAACATAATTAATGTAGTTACACTGGCTAGTAGTAACCTTCCACCCTGCGTTGGTCCGCCCACATTTGGCATTCATCGCTATAGTGCAGCATTTGCTGCCTTATTGGTTACCCTTTCGAGATGCTGCTTAAACGTTAGTCTGTCGTCCATGGTGATTCCCAGGTACTTTATAGTCTACTGAGTGTCTATTTCGTGTTCATCCACTGTCAGTGTTATTGTCTTCATTTTCTTCTACTAGATATAAGAATAGCCTCCGTTTTATGGCTAGCAAGCTCAAATCCAGTTTGCTTTAGCCAATCGTAGATTATACCTACTGCCTCGTTAGCAATTTCCGTCACCTCTTCCTTTTGCTTTGCTACTCCCACTACTGCAACGCCATTTGCAAATCCTATAACCGTTGACCCTTCGGGTAGCTCTAGCCTAAGTACTCCATCGTACATGATGTTCCACAATAATGGTCCAAGCACTAACCCTTGTGGGATCCCTCCGGTTACTTTATAGGTTTTCATGCCGTTCTTTATATCATACAAAAGGGTTCTGTCTTTCAGGTAGTCAGACATAATCCTTTTTATATATGCGGGTACCTCTTTTATTCGTAGTACCTCGTGTATTTTGCCCCAGCTAGCTGCGATAAACACATTTTTAACATCCAGTGTAATAATAGCACAGTACTTCTTGGGTTCTCATTTCCATCTTTTTCCTTTTATTGCAGTTCTAGCGGTGTCGACTACTAAGCTTACGTCATTAAGAGTGGAGCGTTTTGTCCTGAAGTCGTATTGATATTTTAGTAGTCCGACTGGTTTTTCACTGACTTGGTCCATTCTAACGCCAATTATGCGCTCTAAAATCTTGCCCGGGGTATCCAGCATGTAGAGTGGTCTGTATGAGGCAGCTTCTTCAGGTGGCTTATCTCCTTGTTTGTTTGTTTGTGTGTGTGCGTATTTGCGTGTGTCTCTGTGTGTGTAGATGTATGTGTGCATGTATACCGTTATATGTCCGGAACTATACAGGCAATGTTATTGAAATTCGGCATGAAGTTTTGTTTTTTGATTCTAAATTCGACTTAATTAATATACTTAATCTATAGAAGAAAACCATGTGTTCTATGATCGTTCAAGATACGTTGGATAGTTAACGTAACGTTAGTCGGAACTTTTTGCATCCCTGGTGGAAAATCACCCATTTAAAATGGCCGTAAAGGCAAAAACTAGCTAAGTAAAATGTGAAAAAACCGGACATTTTAAATTTCCTTAAAGTAGCGATATCTTAGATATTTTTTATGGCTGAGAACTATATTTCATGAAAATATTAATAAATCAATTAATTTTTCGGATGTAAAATACAAAATTATTAATATTAAGTCGTAAGCTGAAAAATTTGAATAATTCAAACATATGGCAAAGCTCGTAGGGCTTGTGTGGAACAACGTCTGCGTGGCTCAGTCGGCTAAAGCTCACGGTTGTACTTATTGGGTCTCGTGCAGTGTGTGGGTTCAAGTCGCCAGTCAGACAGAATTTTTCTGATGCAAAACATTATTCTATACTTTCCTTTGAACTAAAAACTCGAATCCAAGCCTGCTAGATACCCTTTTCCAATTCTAACTTTAAACTGTGATAAACACGTGTAACCCAGTTGTGTTACTCGACCAACTATAATGGGCAGTTTGTACTTAAGAACAATGTAAGCAGATTGAATTCAAGAACTGACCATTAAGTTGGAAAAAAGCGTTACATTCTGCCTAAGAAATGGCAAAAAACTGCCTATTTCTTAGATTCCATTCCAAGAACTGGCCATTAAATGGGATACCGATTCAACCAAGGCTAATTTATTAGAAATATAAAACTTATAAAAGAAACTTATTGTTTAAACTAACTTACTTATAAAACAAACGAAAAGTTAAGAGCCATCAGTCGTGTAATTATTTATCAATTTACAAAGTAAGTAATATACATTTTTTTGCACTTTTGTGTAATTTAAAATTGGTAATTTACACGAAAATTAAAATAGGGGTTAGCGAGCGAAGCGAGCAGGAGGCGAAGCCTTTTTTTAGATCGAGGCAAAATATTTTATTATATTCATATTAGAAACTATACAATATACATAAAAGAATCGTGGTTGTATCAGAAGCTAAGTAATTTGAGGAATTCATATGAATTATATATAATCTTATCATCAAAACATCATACTCGAAGCGAATTATAGATATAGACATATTAATTTTGAATTATTTAAAATTTATCAAAATGTAATCACACAAAGGAATTTACCGAAAAGGCGATTATCCAGGACAGAATATCGAATTATCTAGTCCCGTCAGCAAACAATATTTTGTATATTTAAGTGACATCATCATTTTTCTTGTTTAGTACCTGTAACGTACAACACGAGTAGATAGGCTATAGGCATACTGGCTCATGCGGATTCTGGCTCACC
>QLSS01000053.1:906645-926744 GCA_024372645.1 Trichomalopsis sarcophagae | reverse complement strand
CTTCTGTGATGGTCCATCCAGTCTTGATTGCCTCCATTATTATCGTCTTCGTAGAAATGTTTACATTGTAAGTCGAATTTTGTTGAGGGTAAGCAGGTGTAATGATCGGCATAGGGTGACACCTGTCTGATGCATTCACTCGAGGATCCCAAACTTGGAAGCCAAAATTAACAGGTTTAAAAGATTTAAGTAGCACTGGTTTTGGCCACTCCCATCTTGAGAAGATCAGGAAAAACTTCTCTATCGGCGATGTCCTCTCTTTGCAGGTATCACTGCTATCCGACGTCGTCGCATCATCCCAGGCTTCTGCAAACGATTCATAGTGCTCTTCATTTATACCGATTACTGTCTCCGCACTATCATCCGAATCTTGATGTTCCGACTGGTCTGCATTCCATGCTGTACTTGAGGCCGTTTCTTCCTCGCTGAATTCTTCGACAATTTCTATCGATTTCTTCCAGAAAATATCCACGAAAAACTGCGACGCTTCTGTCTCCGGATTAGGCTGCTTCGACGCTTTCTCTTTATGGCCGGTTTTTAATCCGCTCCGCGACTCTCCGCCGTTCTTTATGACTTTACCTGAGTTCTGTCCCCTTTTAATACACTCCTTATTTCTCTTGATGCTTGAGGTCTTGAAAAACTGCTGGACACATGTTTATCATCCGGGCCGTTTCTGTATGGTCGCCGTGTATTGATTGCACCCTCGACTCTCTTTATATTGGCCTGTACTACGTAGAGTCCCTGCATACCTGATCTTGATCTCCCAATGGCTATGGTTTCTCCGTCCTTTATTATTTTGCACTCATTGCTTGTATTTCTCTCGCTTTTCCGTCGTAGACGCACTTTATGACGGCCGAACCTCTGCCGCACACCTTTTTCTTGCTTCCATCTGCTAACTGCACGTAGCCGCCTACAGCTGGATCAAGCTCTCTGAACGCTTCCTTCGATGCGCACATGTGGCTCGTCGCCCCTGAATCTACAAACCATAAACCGGCGTTGTTTGCATTATAACTACAACACTATTAAATGTCTTATCCTTGATTCTATAAAACCAGACCATTTTAGTTGAGCATGTACAGTAAAACTACTTGCTGACAAAATTACACAATGTTTATATTTGCCGAAGAAATTTGGTAGCTCAAAAAGTTTATCCCACGAAGCTTTACCCATGACGATCTCTTCCGTGATGGCCCATCCAGTCTTGATTGCCTCCATCATTATCGTCCTCGTAGAAATGTTTACATTGTAAGTCGAATTTTGGCGAGGGTAAACAGGTGTAATGATCAGCATAGGGTGACACCTGTGTGATGCATTCACCCGAGGATCCCAAACTTGGAAGCCAAAATTAACACGTTTAAAAGATTTAAGTAGCACTGGTTTTGGCCACTCCCATCTTGAGAAGATTAGGAAAAACTTCCCTATCAAAGTTGCTGGAACAGCATTTGGATATAGCTGACACGTTCGTTCGACTAATATTGCCCACGACACACCACCCAAGTAACCTAAAACGTTACAGTAAATTCCGTTTTGTTTCACCCACAATTTTATGGCACTTAAAGCTAGCCGAAAGTTTTCTACATTACGCACCGACTGCAGTATTTCATCCGTCACTCGAAAACCATTCAAACTTCTGACACATTTCTGATCTAAATTGAGCAAAGAGCATATCAATCTCAATACTATCATAGTTCATTTTTATCACAGGTATCTGAAGCTCAAGGATAATTATTCAAGATTGAAGTAGTGTGCATTGAGTGTGGTCAGCTGACAGCTATCAAGTCATGCAGAAAAGTTGGCGTCTAGAACCATGCTTGGGAGAATAACAGAAGAGCAGTGGTTACTTTTCGTGCTCTTGGACTTCGACACGCTGGTCTATCAACATTTTGTGGGTTGATGGACAGCTTGAAACCCATGGCTCTTGAAACTTCAAAGTTGATTTCCTCTAAATGTTGTTTTTACTGATTTTAACTCACTGTCCGTAGGATTCCAAGTGAACGCATGGTTCGTTTGGGCTCAAACTCAAGGATGGTACTTTGTACACCTGTAAAAAGTTGTCGTGTGCGTGTCCTAATTACTGATCGTCCTGGACCGCACAACTGAAACCTGTGCAGACAAAGAGTCGCGATAGAGTTGCATAAAATGCTGTGTTCATTGTCATGGCGTTTCCATTGTCGCCGACACAGTTTCTACCGCGGTCTCCATCGCTTTGATCCAGTTCTCGCGTACAGAATATACACACTCGCGCTTTTTTTCAAGGCGATTTACGCGCGCGTGGAAAAATAGACAAGGGGATGATTATGGAATAACCAAGTCGGAAAATTGAATTTTCAGTATTTTCGAAGCGAGATAATTTCACTGCAAGCGCATAGCTCTCGTTGTGTTTGCGATTACGCTTAGACGCGTTGGCGCGGCTGTTTGCTTTTAATCTGCCTTTTTCCTTCGTCGGTCAGCTCCTGCTTTTTTATTCGAATTTCAAATATTGGATTCCTGAAAAGAAAAGCGCACTGCTCTCTTTTTACAATACGCGAATTACCACTCTTTTTAGGATGAATGTTCCTTTTTTTCTGTTCGCCGAGCTCTATATTTGAGTTAAGTTTTTTAAACGACGAACAAGAAGGAAAAAAGCTGTACCACTTTGTGCTCTACTAGTGTATGAAAAAGATCGAGATTTACGCAGCGCATAAAAGCTCGAGATTTGACAAACTTCTTTCGCGGCGGCGTATCTCTCCGACAAGTTGATAAAAAAAAGCAGAGACGTAAAAAAGCCAAAGTTGCGAAGCCTGGAAAACTTTTATCTGCCTTTTATCGTCCACGCGCGGAACGCTAAAATATTTAACGGAGAATTAAAAAACTAATTTAATTTTATCATAGTTCTCGGACATCGCGACTTTTTTCCAGTGCAGCTCGTCGCGACTCCCGGAACAACTTCGCTCGCTCAGACGCTACACACACACACACATGTACACGTGGCACCTGCTCCAGTCAGCGGCTATGTACGTGTGCCCAGACCGGCTGTCATACAGCTACGCAACGGTTCTCCGGTACACAGAAGCATAAGGGCTGCACGGAAAATTACGGGTGAACTGCATACTCGGACTACTCCGATCGATAGGGGCGGCGCACCGAATTCCCGGCGGCGTGCAGCTCCCACAAAGTGCCTCACTGTCTCTGCGCGCTCAGCTTGAGCGGAGAAAAGCCTCTCTCTGCGTTGCGCGTGTATACTTTTTTTCGAGAAAATGTGCGGCTTTACGGGAGCAGTGCCAGGACGACTCTCTCCGAGGTGGGTATCGGCTGCTCTTTGGGATATGAAAACGTTTTTCATCGATTTTTTTCAGTAGCAGGTTCGACATTGATTTTTTGAGAGAAATGTACGCGAAGATAAGTTATTCCCAGCTCTATATACGGGAGAGAACGAACGAAGTTTATGTCTTTTGCTTAATTAATTTAAATTCTAGGCATATCTTTCGAGTGATAAAATGCTCGTAGTCGTTGTTGAGCACACATGCTATATGATTAACTCGCAATTTGAATATCTGCAATGTTTAGCATTCTCGTGCCTTTGAAAGGGCACGCAGCTGTAATTTTAATACATCCATGCGAGAAAATTCTTGCAAAGGAGCACTTATACCTTGAATTTTTCCACCTTTTATCGCGCAGTTTCATAAAGCGTTATAAACAAATTCTTCCGTTCATCCAATAACATAATAAAATTACAAGCAATAAAGCCGTGTTTACAAGCGAGCGAGTTCGAAAAACCCGGGGGGAAAACACAGCCTTCGCATTCCTCGAGGAGCACGTGGCGCCGCCGATGATGACGAAATAGTCGCTCACGCACATGCATGTAGAGGAATCTACAGGTACATGTATCGTCATAAATCATCCTTTGTCGAGGGCATGTATCGATTCGCGCCTTTTTTCATTGTTCGCGGCGTTCAGACTTCTACTCTTCGCGCCTCAGTACTAGTGTGTATAGGTATATAATACGTGTGCCCCGGAGCTCTCGGGAATTTCGAAAGTGTATAGTGTCATTGCCCGAGTGTGTACGTACGGTTGTTATATGGAGCGATAGTACGGCTGCTGATTTGCATTTTAGCGGTGGGAGGTGAATGGGATTGTTCGCTCGCCGAGTCAATATGGAAATCAGGTGATAACGATGGATACGTCCGATTTATATGCACTGAAGGTAAACAAACAATGGGGGATTTTTCAAGGAGCTGTGGAACGTGATTTACGCTTTCGGGATTTCTCGAAAACCGATTTTCGATTTTGTAAAAACGATCAGCAGCGAATCTTGTCACTCTGGTGACGTGTTGAAGTACACCTAGCGGAGTGGCATTAAAAAGTAACGAGGTTAGGTTTCCACACGCGAGCTGCCTTTTTATAGCGGAGCGAAAAAATTGTATGGATCCGCATATCTATCTCCCTCTCTCTTGGCTAGGTATGCAAATTGCGCTCTCCGCGCTCGTCGGCGCAAATTAAAGCGCGTTTGTTGCAAAACGCATGCATAATCGGTACACTTTAGAGCTTTTTCACAAATTTATAATTAAGCGACCTACATGCAACCTTTCCACGGCACACACGCGCGAAATTTTCTAATTAAATCAACGGAAAGTCCACTGTGTGAAACAAGATGCTTGGGTATATTTTCAGAGCCAACACGAAACCATGATTCACCATTTTCATCGAACGACAGCTAAAACAGGTTATTTTTCGAGACAGAGAGAACCTTGAGAAGGTAATGATCCGCCGACCGGTCGAAGCTAGAAATCCCCGAGCGGTCAAGGCCCCGACTCAAACGCACACCTTCTTCTATTTTTTTACCTTCGCCGGATCGGGGTAACCTCTTCCTTTGGGCGATGTTCCGACCTATAGGCGAGCAGGTGACACAGAAAAGAACCGCGAAATGAAGGGATGAAATTTCCATGAGCGCCGAGCTCGGCGGCTTTGTGCGAACTCGTTTTTCCTGCAGCTACTGGTCGAGGAGCGGAAAAATTCGCGAGCCACTCGAGAAAGAGCTTGTGTGTGTGCACAGCGTCACTGCAGCAGTGTAAACAAACCGCGAGCTCGGCTCTGCTGGAGACCATTTAACGTTAGGGCCAATTTAAATTAAAAGTTAAGTGCCGCCGGCAGAGGGGAGGGTGGGGGGACAATTTTTTGGTCGTATCGAAAAGGGGCCTAATTTTCGGCAAACTCGCGCGGACGGAGTATATAATACGTTGAAAAGGATTTCTTCGAGATCATGCGCGCAGAAGAGAAAGAAGCATCGGAACAAAAAGAAGTGAAAAAAAAGCGAGCGAGAATCTTTTCCATTCTCCCGAGGGAAATAACCTGGAATACGGAAGGAAAGTTCGCCTCGCCTCACGAAAGTAATAAGCAAATACTTTCTTCTACGCGCAGCTCTCTCGCTCTTCACAGCGCACGAAAAATCGCATTGATATACAGGCGCAAGCAGGCCCTTTTTGATGCGAAACAAATTAAAAAGCGCATTTTTTATCAGCGGCTTTAATTAAAATTCTCTCGATGCCAGCTTCGCTTTTCCGCTATTTTAATGTTTATTCCGCGCGTAAACAGCGTAAATAAACGCTGTAAAATGTGTTTAATCTATTTTCTCTCTCCGACGTGCGTATTTGCACGGCACGGGTATATAAATATTGGCGAATCAATATTTTAGCACGGCGAGCGTTTTTTATTGTCGTCGGTGATAGTGTAGACACGATTGCGTGACGCTTTTACGGCCGATTAAAAAATTAGGTGCCCGTGACGAAACTAATACTCGTATTAGTCACGCACACGCGGAAGACTTTTGGCTATACGGAGAGAGATCGGCCCTCTGCAACAATCGATCACACGCATGCAAATGACAAAAGGGGCGAATCCCAGGCGTGAAACTGAACAAGATCGAGGGGGAGAAAAACATCCCCCGAAAAAACTGAATTGATAAAGGCGATAAGCCGGACATCCCGTCGTGTCTCCAGCAGTAGCCGATTTGCTTTCTTTTCTTTCAGTCCTCCAGCTAGAGAAGAAGCGCAGCAGGAAGGCAGCGATTCTCGCGCGAGGGGAAGATTAATCGAGAGACACCACCGCCGAGCAGTTCGCACACACGTAGCTATATGGAGAACCTGCTTTTCTCTGCTTTCATTTTTCATCCTCTGGTTTTCCAGTTTTGAAATTGCACTTTTTCTTCTCCCACGTTAATTCCACGCGGACGTAACTATATACGGAACGGAATTTTAATTTGAAATCTCTTTGGCAACACCGCCGCGGTAATGTCATTTTGATGATACGGGGATAATTCATATAAATACACTCGCACTGCCGCAAGAAATACTTCCGCGAGCCGAGAAACGAGAGCTAAAAAAAAGGGACCGGCAGTCGAACACGTCACAGCGCAATCACAACACTGAAGCAGAGCTAGCGTAATATGCATCGAGATCGAGCGGCAGCGTAATCGCTCTCTTCCCCTCCGACATTCCCTTCCTCGTTTTCCGCGTGTATTTTCCTCTCTCTCTCTCTCATCTCGCGTATCCGTTCCTCTCTTTTTCGCCACACCCTTCGCCGCCGTTCGCATTGAAACTCTCTCGCGGATCGCGGCTGCGCTGCCGCTGGCTTCTCAATGAATGATTTCCGCGCGCTGTTGCCGCATACGCCATGTAACGCAGTGTCTTGCAGTGGGAGATATAATACACGTTTGTTCGCATGACGCGGTCTATCGGCTCGGAATCGATTAAACTCGCTCGTAGCGAGTTTGTAATTTAGTTCGTTGCGGGTGACGTTGTTGTGCGACATGCGCGGGATGATTAAAAATTTCGAGAGTACCGAAATTTAACATCGTACACGCGTGGCACCTCTGCGCGCTGATTTATGCAAGCGCGTCGGGTACGCGTAAATTGTGTGAGCGCGCAGGTATGGAAATTCATAAAACTCTGATGGGAATTATTAATTGGAAAATCGCTATCTGATGCGTTATTTACCAAGTTGAATTTCAGTTTGGAGAGCGAGATGCGGACGTTTTTGATTTAATTAATGTCGCCTCTACCCCGCGTTTTTCAACGAGGAATCAAGTAGAGAGTGTAATTGCTGTTTCTCTCTCTCTCTCTCTCTCTCTCTCTCTCTCTCTCTCTCTCTCGAATATCCCGTCCTACTTTGAGTCCCCGTTTATTAAAAGTCAAATTGAAAGTTCTAGCCGGGATATATCTATCAATCCTCAACCTACGACCCGCAACGACGACGAGGAGCAATAATAACATCCACTCGAGCAATTACTCCATGAACTCGTTCTCCGGAGAGCCACGTGCCCCCTATATACAGCCACGTAACGAGTCCCTCTGTTGCTGCAGCACCACAACAACAACAACAACAACAACAGCAACCTAATATAGCCTGCAGAGAGAAAGAAGGTAAAAAAAGCTGCAGCGAGACTGGCATTGTTCTCTCGCCAGCTCTTTCTCTCCTCACAGCCTATATCCAGAAGAGGCGGCTTTTCCTGCCTACGTAGAAAACATTACGTAGGATTAGAGACTATAGAGAAATTCCATCGAGCGACCTTCTTGATGCGCTCGAACGAGAGGTGAAAGGAAGGAGCGTCCGAATAGAAGAAGAAGTATAAGACGAAGAAGAAGCCTCTCTCGGTGGTGAGCGTTACGTCAAGCACACGGAAAAAATACTGCAATTATGTATCGACCGGCGGAATTTTAACGGCGATAAGCAGTCGCGCTCGATGCTGTCGAAAGGAGTAAATCAAGCGCGTGCTACATACTTAATCTCGCGATAGTGGGATGAGGTAAAATATTTCCGATATTTACGGCGCTCAATCGTATGGAAAACGCGAAAACGGGTTTTCTCTGTATACGTTCGCTTGATTCTATGAACTGTTACGGCTAATCGAGAGAAATAAGCAGGTTTACTACTACGCTAGTGGAGTAGTGGAATTAATCAAGCGATATATATATATACGTGCAGTAATCGCGCTCCCGTCTGCTATGTAGAATAAGAAAGTCAAAAGAGCTCTGCGTGTGCATGCATCATCCTTTGAATCTCTCGGGCGAGAGGTCGACTCTTCCATCTGTCTTCTTTTCAATTCGTATTACCTCTGCGCGAAATCAACGAGCAATTTCGCGGCTGACCTTCGCTTCAATTATCAATTATTCCAGACCCACTAACCCAAACAGCTGCGTTTGAACAAGATAACGACCCCATCCGTCATGCTGTCACCACGAAATTTAATGATCTTAAGAAAAAAGAAGAAGCGAGTAATATTGAGTCTGTAGACACACACACACACAGACACGAAGCAGCAGCACAGAGCAGCGGCAGCTGCACAGACTCGGACTCGATTGATCAACGCTGCAGAGTCGCGAGCGGGCGATTGGCAACGTCGCAGAGAGCTCTGCGGCGGTGTTGCGCAAAATTCACAGCGGCGATCAAAGTATCGCGAATTTTTCCGGACTCTGATTTACCGGCGTAATTACTCCAGAACGGAAGCTTCGTTATCAATTGCCCAGCCCTCTCTCTCGAAGCTGCAAACGGACTTTAATAATAGCCGGCGAGCGAGAAACGAAACCTTAACGAAGCTCGTGTGCGCATGCTTTGCATGACTATGCCGTGCTAATGACGCGCGTGAGCGGCTCTGTGTGCGTGTGTGTGTGTAGAACGTTATGTGTACGTAGGAACGACGATATTTTCCAGAGCGCGATGTGTCTCAATACTTCAGGAGCGCCGGAGCCGCTATGCCTTTGATTGTACCCTTGATTGGAAAGGCTCGGCTATTTAGATTCCTATTCAGCTCCGCGCGCTCTGACATCGTTGCTTTGGAGGAGTTGGCTGGTAAATCTGTGAGTTTAAGGGCTGATTAACACGATCCGTCCAAACAATTGGCTGTGATCTAAAATTTTTTGGGTGAGAAAACTCGCCGATGTTTCAAAAGTTAAGTCACCTTAAGGCAATTTTTCAAGCTTCTTCTCACAGAGGATCCTATAAAAATAATCTCATTAAGCGTCTTCTCAGTCGAGACTTTTACGGGGCTTCTCCCTCATTATCAATTTTCCTCAAACCATTCTCTAAATCTCGCAGAGCTGAGCTCGTCGCAAAAAAAAACCTCAACGGAAAAGAAAGCCCATCCATCCACTTTCGGCAGCAAAAATGTTGCATTTCACGCTGTGCGCATAGTGTGCCGATGCAACGTTTGTGCGCGCACGCGTCTCTGTTTACTCTCTCGTACGCCAACTGCAGGCGGCGAGTTCCTTGACTCCGAATCGAAGGCGGCGAAAGGGGCCGGCGACGAGCGAGGGAATCCCCGAGACGCGATGCGCTGTACGCTGTAAAGGCGAAAGTGTATTACGCCGAGGCTAATGAGGCGACTGGTTTTTGCACACACGTGCTTGAAAATCGGAGAGATTTCATCTTTCCAGAGCGAGGAATCATTTTTAGATATGAAAATATCCGTATTGCACTTTTTGCTCCTACGCCCGATTTAGTCAATAAACTCGAGCTGCAAAAAGAAAGGAAAGCCGCTGCAGGCTACTGCACGCGGAAACAGGTGCTGCGGAGTTTCATCCTCATCCGAGAGCAAAAGAAAAGCCGAGGCGTGACTAGCACTCGGCCGCGCGGCTACCGTATACGATCGACGTTCACGGTCTTGCGCCTCCGTAGCTGTATATACCCGACTCGATGGGGGCAAGGATAAAAACGTATGCTCGCGCGAGAGCTGAGTTCCGCACCGCACGTACACATAGCGGGATGAATAGGAATATCGCATTCTTCGATGATTACACGCTTCTCCAAGCTGTATTTACGCCGCGTGCGCCGTGCTTTTCTTCCCCCCTCGATTTTCAGAGACCGACTAATGAGCCATTGGGAGCTGTTAAACCTTAGACTAATTATCGAGCAAAGTCGCTGATTGGAGTTCGTAACTTGGGAGTCTTATCGATGAAGTATGTATGGCATCGCTGAGTTTTTCTCGAGCCTCATAATAACCTATTGAAATTCAGGAACTTACCTATAACAACGGTGCTGGCGGCGACCTCCTTAGCAGCGGCGGCGGCTGCGGCGGGTCCATGCGCCAGGAAGTCGCTGAGCGACAGCGACGAGGCGATGATCTGGCGCTTCTCCTCGAAGTTCAGGTAGTCCAGACTGTTGCTCCGTTGAGGCCCAGCCGCGACAATCGTCACCGTCTTGCTCTGGTGGTGGTGATGGTGGTACTGTCGCAGCTGATTGTTCTGCTCGCTCTCCTCGGCCTTCTCGTTGCTGGACTCGCTCGGCACGAGGTAGACGCCGCTCACGCGTATCGACATGGTCCTGACTCGTTGTGGCTGGCCCGACGCAGGCTCTATCAGGTGCGTTTCTTCTTCCTCCTGCGCTTCTGTCTCTCGATGGGCGGGCGTTTATTTGTCGTGGCAGTCGGCAGCATTCCGCGAGGCTGTCATTGCACTCGACTCGTCTCGGGTAGAAGCGTCGATCGCCGGCACGTCATTTCGCCAAGCGGCGGCTTCCGGGATCAGCGCCGGAAGCTCCTGTCCGCGAGGACTCGGCGCATCTTGCGAGCGCGCCCCACTTCCTGCACGCACGAGTTGCTCTCTGCCCCTGATGCTACAACACTGTTGCGCACACACACGTTATAACGAGGTATAAGTTTGGCGACTGCACCGAGAGGCTGCCGCCGTTGCGTGGGAAATTCGTATCGAAGATGCTTTCGATTATTATAATATCTCTCACGTCTCTCGAGTGTAGTTCATCGCCCGCGAATTTTAATTGGACGCAGGAGCGAGAAATAATTGCTTCTCGATCTTTATCCCCCAACTGTTAATTTTTTTCCCTAGACGGAGAGACATTTATTAAAATCCGAAGGGAGGATCCTCTCTCGTTCTGCCGCACGCGCGAATCGAATATCGGTTTTCCGTAAAATGAATTTTTCGAAGAGCCGGTATAGACCACAGCGGGATTTCTCCCGGAATAAGCGTCCGTGTAATTCAATCGGAACGAAAAACGCGGTCGTTCTTACTCCCCCGAGGGCAGGTGGATACCACGCGCAGGAATATAAATTTACCGCTCGCGTTTTAGTGTCTCGTAATCCGACCGGAAGTCGTCGGAAATCTCTCTCCGGGAGATATAAACAAGCAGCGAGTATTACTCAATAATCTAATTATCGAGCGGCAATATAAGAGAAAACTCGCTCTATATCCTCCTCGCCGGCTGCATCGCAGAGAAAGTAACTCGGATTTACGTAAAATGCATCCACATGCCTCATAACTTTTCAGCCCAATCATCGGATCGATCCGCGGTATAGTAATAACGCGTAACCGCGGCTCCGTAATCAAACCACACACGGCGCGCTGCGGAGATGAATGAACCCACTGCGCGTCGCTTTCTAACGCTTTATATGCTAACGAAAAAAAAAGAAGGACAGAAACAAAAACCGATTATAAATATTAATGCTCGTGAATCACTTAGGTGTGTCTCTGTTATGGTTTCGGCCGAGAGTCAGCGACTTCTGACGAGTTCATTGCAGCGAGGTAGAAAATGAAATCTCAGCGTGGGTACGATTAGATAAGGATCGAAAAGAGTGAGCCGACGAGCACCGTTACACCGGCTTCTTTCTTTCTCGTCGCGAACGGTGCTTTCGTTACACGCTATGCACGTGCGAGTCGTCGCTGCTCTGCGCGGGTTTTACGATCGATTTTCGCGGGGGTGGCTGTACGCGCGGCGACGACGACTGCGAGTGTTTGTTTATGCATGTGCGGGGATATAGAGTCCGCCGCTGTCTCTTGGCCGCGGCTATTTTAGTCGCGCGCGAGTCGCTTCACCTTAGCGACGAGAGCCGAGTTCGCTTCTAAGAAATTTTTCGAGCCGGTAATCGTACATAACCTAAAACTCGCCGGATTCCCGGTAAAAACAACGGCGGCAGCCAGTCGGTAATCGCCCGCTGATGCTCCTCCCCTTATAGCGAGGTGTCTGTCTCTCTCTCGACACACACACACGCACAGAAACGATATTCTCTCTCTCTCTCTCTGACTCAGGTATTTTCCTGTTTACGTACAACAGGGAGACTGTCGTCTTTTCTCTCCTCCGGCGACACCTGTGGCAAGAAAACGAGCGGAGAGACGCTTGCCCGGTAGGTATACACAATGGCCCTCGCGGAAGGCACGTCCACTCCGCCCTCTCTCGCGCTTTTGACTTTATAACGTAAGTATTGAAAAACCGAGCTTAGCAAAGTCGGTGCTTTTATCGATTGCGACTCCGATATCTAATCGTCGAAACGCCTGCGAAAAGTTCGACTAGAATAAAAACTCGAGTGCGCAGTGTATCATCCCGGATACGCATCGCATTCGCCGCGCCCGCGAGAGACTGTTGTAAAAATACATCCATTTTTCGACGAAAAAAAAAAACAAACAAAAAAATAACACGCACGCATAGTCGCTGCCGGCAGCGACAGCAGCTGCATATCCCGGCTAGTGTATCACACGGCGTGTGTACAACAAGCAACGACGAGTGGGCGAGGTGTGCGCACGCCCGGAGACGCGCCGGCGTCGTCGTATAATACTCTCCGCACAACACACAGCGGCGGCGAATATTTCGGAGCGAGGCTGGCACAGGCCGTTGCACTTGTTACTTAGGGGCGAGGGAGAGCCAGCAGCAGCCGTACCGATTAAATCAGCCGCGGCTGCTGCTGCTGCTGCTGCTGCTGCTGGGCAGAGTCGAGAGAGAGAGAGAGAGAGAATGAATGCGAGAGAGACAGACGTAGGCGGGGAGAGAGCAGCAGACGGAGCCAGACGGAGAGAAAAACACTTACACTGCGAGAGGCCACACACTCATAGACCGTACAGTGGTGCTGCTATAGTGGTCGTATTAATATCGAAACTTCTTCTGCTCACTGTATGGCCACCGTAATCATCATTATCATTATTATTATTTGTACACACACAAACACAAAGAGGCACTGCCGGCACAGGTGTATTTCACGCGCGCACGACGACTGCTGCACACACACGCCGAGAGAAACTGCTGACCGACCGAGCGAGCGTTGGCTGCTGCACCGCTCTATCCGCGGACTCTCGTTACTCCGGCTCGTTCTTTACACACCGCATCTCTCCTCTCGCGCAGTCATCAGCGTAGATGTACGCGGAACTCGAGTTGGCGGCTCCCGCGTCCCCCTTCGAACGAGCGCACTACGCTCACTGCACCCGTCGACTAAGGGACAGCTACCCCGGCGAGAGACGCCGATAAAAACAGCCGCGAGTATGGCAACAACGAACAATAACAACGGACAGACAGCGAGAGAACGCGAGGTAGACGCACGCAGGCGGTCGCGGCGAGGCACTACTACTACGGCACACACAGTGCCTAGACCGCGGCGGCCATGCGCGATGCCAGCGCCGAACCTCGGCGCCCGCGAGAAACCACCGGCCCTCTCTTTTATTCGACAACGCCGTCGCGGGTTTCTCCGCGACGCCGTCTCTCTTTCTCTCTCTCTCCCACTCGCGAGCGGGGGAGAGACGGTGAGACAGAGGGACAGAGAGAGAGAGAGAGAGAGAGAGAGAGAGGATGAATGGAACGCTGGTGGGGGCTGTACACGACGAACCTGCGATGCGCGGTGAGTAATGAAGACGGAGAGAGCGAGTGTGTGTGTGTGAACGTGTGTGGATACGATGAAGCGCAATTCGAGGAGGCGGAGAGGGGGAAATTAAGTTTGTCCGAGGAAGAAGACGAATAATACATGCGGCGCTCGAGAGAGTGTCGCACGCACGCGAGGGTCGGAAAAGCGCGAGACAAAGGGAGAGCGCGCTTATCGATCGTAAAAGTACGATCCCACGGCGCCTTATACTTACGGATCCGGAAAACTCCGAGAGTGAATATAATAGAGAGGCTCGAGAGGCTCGAGGAGCTGCAGGAGAGAGAAAAACAGGCAGGGAGACAGTAATGACCGGACGGACTACCTGGAATTCTTCGTTCCGCGCTGTATTATTTTCGAATCGATGTTTTCCAGCCGCTCGATCAGCTTTTTGCCGAGGATCGCGCGGCCTGCCGACCTCTGCGCCTCGGCAAAAAGCACAGCCGCGTATCCTCCGCACGCGAGATTCGTGACGTATATGGCTGCTCATCCTTCGTATCGTACGATTGATTGCTTTTTATTTTCCAGACAGTCGATATGCCAGCGGGTAATTTTCCACCGACGCGAGGGGGATATCACTCGGTCTAATCACTCGTTTTGCGCCTGATTAGGTAAGCCGGTGTCGTGCTGTATGCTCGCGGAATCAAAGCGCGCTTCGAGTGGATTCTAAGCGCTTCCGCGTGCATTATGCGCATTGTCAGTCGTCTCGTGTGTGCATCGATGTTTACACGCTAACACACGATGCTATTTTCATCCTCAATATGACGCAGCCCTATTTCGTCCGATCATTATTCGCCGAACTGCAGCGCGGGCTAAAATAAGCCCAATTTCGCCGGATTTCGTCATGATACGGGCGTAAACAAGCGGATATGTGAATGAAGTGTGCGTAATGAGAGGCGACGATGAAATCATCCGAAAAAGTCGAATGAAGCGTGACTCCGTCGCATGTGACAATTTTTTTCCCTTTTTTCACAGTCGAGACACTGTACAAAGGAGGCATCCAGCTAATGTCTAGACTTTGCTAATTTAAACCGACCTACTACTCGCGGGAGAGCAGATCTTTCGTCGGAGGAGTGTAGTCTAGTCGTTGTCAAAACAAGCGAGATCCGCGAGATATGCTAATGCGCGCGGGGAGAGTTTCGTTTTCGCCGTAAGTTATATAGAAGGATATTACAAAACTATTGTTCCGTTACTCGGAAAGTTGGAGTATTAGACTCCGTGATGCGCGTATAATCTTGGGCACTCGTGTAGCCGGTCAAAACGATGATCAAGCTTATACAGGAGGCAGTGACTTGACGCTGGAGTCGGGGGACAGAGCCAAGCGCCTCCGGGAGGATAATGTTAGACAAAGATAATCCGCTGCTGTAGTCGGGGTATTAGAGACGATACACGAAAATAAAATCTCGTCGACGGGGACAAGCTGCTGATGCTGGAGTCACGTCGGAAAAATCGCTCTTATGGATGATAGAATAACCGGACGAATTTTCGAATAAAATGATTAATTCTAAGTGAGTCACTGGCGACGTTCGAGCATACTATATAAAAACAGCGTTATGCACTCCTCGCAAGGGCGCGAGTTTATCCACTCGAACAAATTCGCGTTCTTATCGCGTTGTGTAACGCGAAATTCGCGTAATAACATAGTGGGCAGGAAAAACTCGGCGCGCTTGAATTTCAAGAAGAATAACGAGCAGTCACTAGAGGGAGAAAGGATTTGCGAATTTCAAAGGAGCTCCATACGTATACACGCCACGGAGCTGCCCTTTATACAATAAACCGACCTGAATTTTCCGAGCTTCGTAATTAAGCCCATTAAACGCGAATATAATTACGCTGTAAATATATGCGGGCGCCTCTGTCCGAGTTTTCCTCGCAACGTGTACGTACGAAACCGTATGAAGCAATTACGAGTAGCGCGCGGTCATATGAGCGAGATGATGCGATTGTCAATGTTTCTTTCTCGCCGTATCAAAAGCAGAAAAATGATTTACCAGCATTAATTATGACGGAACGAGACGCCTCTCGGCCGAGCACTTCAATTGCCCGAGGATAATTAGGAGCAACGAAAATAAAGCCGTTACCAACGCGCGGCACTTGGGAGTCGGTAAAACAGAGACCTGTCGTTTCTTTCATCTCTCCGAGAGAAATCCCCTCGAGAGAATAATGCGCTATACGCTGCGTGTGTATGCGAGTCTCTGAATATGTTATAAGCAATGTCAAGAGTTACGAGTACACTCCTTTCATAATTCAGCGTTACTCTATTTAATCATATGTTTCACTTGACAACGCTTGGTTTATTGTTTATTTACTGGGAATAGATTATTCATAATAAATGGGAACAAATTAAATGCAGAAAATTTGGCAGCATTTCAATTCATACTGCATCATCGCCGTTGCTTCGGTAAATTTCCACAATGTTCGTGAGACTACGAATTCGATTTTAGTTGGAATTTCGATTGTCAACGAATGCACAAATAAATAATTACATGCATTTGACAGAATCATTAAATCATCGCTTTCCAATAGACTGTATTAAAAAAAAATATATACAACAGGACACTAATAGGCATCCCGAGAGAGCCGAAAAAAGGAAAAAAGATGTCTGACAGTTTTAGTACATGATTATTGCTAGATAACGCAATCCATTGTGGAGACTGCCACTTTGTTCTCCCTCGCTCATCAACTGTCTTGTCCACTTTATGACGGAATCAAGACTTTATATCAGAGCAAGGGGTCGCTAGAGAGAAAAGCGAAGGTAAACGCGTTGAGAGACGTTTAGCTTGGCAGGCAGCAGAGTTCTCTCTACACAAGACTGCTGCTGCTCACCCATCCACTTAGTACCCGCGGCAAAATTCGCTTAACTTTCTCGAGCGCTCGGGATAGACTAGAACGCCTTAGCCGGCGATGTCTCGCGGCGGCGTACTCACTTATGGGATCAGTTTGCTGTGTAATAGTAGTATTTTTGTTGCAGTCTCTCGCCAAGCATTGTTGATAATTTATTTAAAGAAAATAATTTTTTTTATTTACAATATCAGCACTCCGACGGAACTTTGTCAGCGCTGCAGCGGAGCGTCGATATTGATCGAGTCCGGAAACGAAGATTAGACACGATATCGCTCGCGTCATTATAATACACGAAAATCCACATTGTCCCAGTCCATTAGTCCACACGCGACAGTTAACACTGGCCGATATTGAGGAAGATTGACTGCGTCTAGACTCGGAGGAGCGGTGATAAAATTCGGGAAAAAAAGCATCGCGCGTCGTTTATTATATCGACGGGCGTAGCGTCGTAAAAACTCAGGCTTCCACTTCTGCTTCATCAAAAAGCCATCATGATTTACGGTATAATTCCGAAGAAGTGCATCGGAAGCTTCGCGACGAAAATGGCTTATTGATATATGTGGGTGATGTGTATGTTATACCTAAAATGTAATCGAATCTCTTATACATAAGACGAGACGATATATCGGCTGGTATACGTGTTGGCAAAGATCGGAGACGCGTATAACGTAATTGTCACTAGCCATATCGAGTATCCCTCAAGCCGTCGTCATCAGGCCGCGCCTTTACTTGTTCCCCCTTAAATATTTGCAGGACAAAGTATGAGTGCAATGGAAATTAATTGAACGTCGCTAAAATAATATTGCGTATAAAAGCAATAACCTTGACATCAGATCTGAAAAACACTTTTCATCCCAGGGAACCTCCTCATCGCAAAGTAACGGCGGCGTTAGCGCAGGTTAAATACCGAGGTCCGTATAGCTTTTATGCGCGAAGCTCCGCGCGGAAGTTTGGAATACCCCGGGGACCAGGGCAGGGCAGGGGATATCTCGAAGGAGCCGTGGCCTGTTATATTATACCATATCGCGCGGAGAAAATTCCCAGCTTGGCGGCGGCCGACCGTCGTATACCCTGGATCCTTGAGACACGCCGTTCGCGCGTGTATTTAAGGTGGCCCGGTTGAAGGCGCGGTTAGTCGAGTGAACGGCGAAATTACGCTATTAATTATAGATCGATTGGAATTTTTCATTTTCCAAGGGTATGCACTGAACTTTTGAATTTTACTATTACAAAGCACCCTCTATAAGAGGAAGCAATAAGAACGACGACGAGAACAAACAGCGACACAGCCGAGCTCGTTGCTACAAAGAGAATTCAGTTTACCCTCTCTCGTGGACTACATCGCGCACGTGGACTGTGCGCGAGTATACTATCAAAGTGTTGAAAAACTGACCTACTATATCCGGGCCGACGGCGCTTTATGAAAACCCTGCGCCGCGTTAGACTCTTCTGCTGTACAGCGGAGCACTTAGAACTTTAAAAGACTCGACTGCTGAGCTCGTGACTTTGAGAGCGAGCGTAAAACGTACGCGGTCAGCTTGAGCGCCAGTCATAATGCTATGCGACGCGACGTTCTTTTACGGGATGTATGGCTCTGACAGTTGGGTATCGTTGTGGGTTTTTATCTAATGAGATGTTCGTGTTTTTATTGCAATTGTAATTCCAAAAGGACAATCCATCAAATAATGAATCAATCTTGACTTACGTGACATAGACGATGTAATTAAGCTGTGGTACTCACCTGTAACAAGAAACAAACGCATAATTAATGTTTTACACGAATATAGCGCAGCGTAATCTACTCTAAAGTTAGCTTAAAAATTAGTCGGCCAAAATCACGAAACGAGTTCATTCCCGACCACAGCTGTGCTGGAGAATAAAGAAGCTCGAGAGCGCGCCCTCTCGGCAGAATTAACGTTCGCGGCATTATGATAAATAAATCAGGAGCGCTTCAAGCGTATGCACGCGCTCGCCCTCGCTAAGAAGATTATAATAAAGCTAAAAGCTCGCAGTGCGGCAACACGGTGGACTCTCGACGCAGTCCGAGGGCAATGTATGCGGAGTCTTTCCTCTCTCTCTCTCTCTCTCTCTCTCTCTCTCTCTCTCTCTCTCTCTCTCTCTCTCTCTCTCTCCGGGGGAAAAACCCGACAATCGTCGGGAGTAACGAGAGCCAAGCGGTAACGCGAAAAGAAATATTTATTCGCGACGAGCTTGTGTGT
Source organism: Trichomalopsis sarcophagae (assembly GCA_024372645.1). Lineage (NCBI taxonomy): Eukaryota > Metazoa > Arthropoda > Insecta > Hymenoptera > Pteromalidae > Trichomalopsis > Trichomalopsis sarcophagae. The sequence continues at coordinate 908,078 of QLSS01000053.1, read as the reverse complement.
CCGTGTACACAATCGCTTTGTGCGCGAGCGAGCGAGAGAGAGAGAGAGAGAGAGAGAGAGAAAGAGAATCGGAATTATTGAAGTTCCACGGCTGCATTAACATGTCTGCAAGCTCACCGAGAGATAAACCGAGCTTAACCCACTTTTACTGCAGCGCGCGCTGTAACAACGAGAGAGAGAGAGCGAGCGTAGTTTGCCGTTTCCAGTTATAAACATGCCGTGCAGTCTCTCTCTCTCTCTTGATCACAATCGCGAGCGGCATTTCAGCAGCTGATGCGACGACACTCGGATAAGGAGACAAAGGAAGAATGTCTTTTGCCAGTGAGGCATCGACTGCTGTTTCAGAAGCTAATCTTCCAGAGTCGCAATCTCTCTCTACCCACATCTTCCCTGTAAATATACAAAAAAATAATCCATTCGCAAGACGCGGGAATATCGCCGAGCGCTTTCATCTCGACGCGCGCGTTTAAAGGGCCGCCGCGGGAGAGTCATCCTTTACTGTCGCGGGCGCATTAGTAAAAAGCGACGAAAAAGCTCGCGAGCACCTGCACTCGGCCATCCGTGTAGTTCAAGGTCGTCGTCGTTGTCGCTGTACGAAGCACTGCGGTCCAATGTGGCTCTTACCGTACGAATCGTCGTCGTCCCTCCCGAGTAATTTCTCTCTTTCAGCATTATTTTTCCTCTTTCTCTTCTACTCCCTATATATACACTGGGCGAGTGTTGTACAGGCGCATGCAGCGAATGCGCAGCCGTCTATTATTAGACGCACGCGGGGAGAGAAGAGCGTGTTTGAACGCGCGCTACCGCCGCGATGGTTAACAATGAGGAGAGCTATAACACACGTACGTGTCTGTATACCTATAAGTTTGCCGATCGAATATGATTTGCTATCAGCGATGGATTTGGCCTTTTTTTCTATCAACGTTCTACAGATGTACATAATGGTCGGTTTGTAATTCGAGCTGATCGATCGGGTTTGCGGTCGCGAGGAGAATAAACCGAGCGACGCTGGGAATTGAAAATCGATAAAAATGCAGCGGGCGATATGGCTATACAGCGAGCTGTGCATTATAAGCGGTTTGTTTGCGGCGCACACGTGGTCGCTTGTTCTGCCTTGTGTTATTGTACATCGATTCTTCGTTACTTTCAATTTTTTTTTTTTTTTCAAACTCCAACGTATACAAATTTCTTCGAAAGTGCAGGCAGCGCAATGAGATAGTCGGATCGTTAGGGGAATCAATTTTTCCAGCGCGAAATCGAATGCAGCCAATCGCGAGCTTCGCTGTACACGGGGTCACGTAGAATCAGGTCAGTTGAAAACCAAAAGCCGGCGGTCGCATAGTTTATAATAACTCGCTCTATCGGAAATTATTTAGCGATTCCGAGGAGAGAGAGAGAGAGAGAGAGAGAGAGAGAGAGAGAGAGAGAGAGAG
>QLSS01000053.1:854138-906635 GCA_024372645.1 Trichomalopsis sarcophagae | reverse complement strand
AGAGAGAGAGAGAGAGAGAGAGAGAGAGAGAGAGAGAGAGAGAGAGACGGAGAAGCATCCGCTGGAAAAAGAGGCACACAAAGCTTTTTTACACGGCGCGCGCGCGAGAGAGAGACGGCAAAAATAACTCATCTCGCGCGCGCGCGCGCAGCTTCCTACATGGAAAAATATTCGTTCCGCGCTCGAGCGCCTCGCGCAAGGTTGTATCTATTCTATGCACACACGTTATTTGCTTATTATTCGCGCGCGAGTCTGTGTGAGCGTGCTTCGATCCGCCGCGAATAAATACGTGTAAAAATACGATGTATCCTCGCGATCGATGCCGTAACGCTATAGATACCTAATGCACCTGCCGCTATAGTCGGGCAATTTTTCTCGCCGCGCGCGACATCAAAGTATTATTACAGCGTTGTATCCCTTGCGCTGCATTTGCATCTTATTAACGCGCATCAGCCCAGAGGTCTCGAATTTTTCCTCTCTCGCGCTCGTTTCCCGAGCTCGTTAATCTCCGCCATATCTCTCCGGGGCCGAACGTATTTACCAAGCTTCATTGCTCGGGAGACGTGGAGAAGCTGAATTTAGCGTCGGGCAATACGCGCGCAACCGGCCGAGCGGAAGCGACGGCGTTAGGGAAGATACTGCTGCTGCTGCTGCTCGTGTTATACGTTTCGCGAAATCAATTGACTGCGAGAGTGCGAAGGCGGGTCGAGTTTGCATTTGCAATGTCATATGCTCGCTTCGTCGTGGACGGTTTTTAATATTGCGCTGGAGGATTATGAATGTTGATCTTAATCTCATTGCCGTTTGCGCGGAGAATTCGATTTGATGAGCTACTGTGCGCTGGAGGTTTATCAAGACTCTTGAAAGTTCATAAATTACGCGATGCGCTCGATACGCACGCGAAAGCCAATCCATTCCGTAACCTTACAAGCTCGGATCGTAAAGATTTTTCATCCCCTAGGGTGTGTCCCGCAGAAGAGCTTCGTCGCTAACATTTTTTTCCCGGGAAAGTGTTGGACGCAGTGCAGGTGTATGTATATGTATATAGAGCCGGCATCAGCTTTAATCACAATTAGCTCGAACAGGACCACTCCCGGCTGACCCTTATACCTACCCGACGGCACATATACATGATGCACACGAGGCTCTTTCTCTCTCATAGTTATGTACGCCGCTTCGAACATCATCGCTCCCTCGGGCGTATTTTACGACCTCAACAAGCTTTTTACGAGATAAGTGCGCTGAAAAGCGCTCCTGCGCTTGTTCGACCGTTAATTGATGCCGAAGAGAGAGAGAGAGAGAGAGAGAGAGAGAGAGGAAAAAAAGAGTTCGACCTTGCGGTCTTATGTCCCTCGCCGCACGTGACTATTGATTCCGCGGTGCATTAAAAGCTTTTTCATTCTCTCCGCATCGCGAAAACAAAGGAGAAGGGTTTATCAAAATCGAAATAGCCGTTACTAATTGACTTCCTCTCTTTCTTTGCTCTCGCGAGTGAATAAAACTCCTCGCTCGCGCACGAGGGTCGGTAATTTTTCATTCGGCCGGGCTGCGGTTCGCCGAGATTCCATTGAATCCGCCCGCCGAGTTCGTTAATTGATTGTTCGGGCCGTGGTACCGCAGATCGGTGCCGTTAAAGGGACCGCGGCATTTGTCAAGTTTCAGGTTCGACCTTTGCACGCACCGGCTTGGAGTATACGAATATATTAAAGCGGCGTTGCGAATCATGCGCGTAAAGAAAGAAAGCTCGCGGTGCGCTGTGAGAGCTTTCAACGAGGAAAAGGGAAGATCCAAGCGAGCTTTGCGCACTGAGATTTGGAGGAGAAGCGCAAAGTGCTCGAATTGTATCTTTGAAGGAGGGCACTTGTGGTGGAACGGCTTGGCGAATGTGGCCGATGAAAGTGAAATTCTGGAAGGCTGATCGATCGTCCGTTTATCTCCGATTTACTTACACGAAGTAAAGTCTGTCTTAAATGAAAAAATCTTGGTAAAAGCCACCCTCATCTCGGCTCGAATCTCGGCGACGCCTTTGCCTCTGTTGTATAGGCATTAATGAAACTCACGAGGTGAGAAAATCGAAGTCTCTCGTCGACTGAGGGTTGAGGCTCCGAGGAGCTGTATAGCGCTACTACAGGCCTCGGACCTCGAGTTCAAGTACCTCGTCGTTCGCTGACGCGACTCTTCCGCTCGGTTCATTGTTATGTAACCGTCGTCGTCGTCGTCGTCGTCGTCGACTCCCTTCCCTTTGCGAAATCGCTACGCGACACAAAGCCTAGTCTCCGGCTTTCATCGTTTATACACAAGCTATACGCTGTCGTCGTCGTCCTTATGATACACACTCACACAGAATCGTCTGGGCGCCGCCGGCTGACTCTTATACACAGACGCCGCGTTTCATAGTCTTCTTAGCGCGAAATAAGGCTGTTCGCTGCATTATGCATCGAGAGCGACGTCGCCATAGTCTTGCATGTATACGAACTAAGTACCTCGAGGGTAACTCGAAGTGATAATTATTAATCTACAGCGACGAAGTATTCGATTACACAGTCGATGAAACGCAGGCGGAACCTCGGGCTCGAAACAGCTGCGGCGGCCGATAACACCCAATGACCATTAATTTCATTACAATTTCTAAGCCCGGTAGGGCTCAGTATCAAAGGATTTCGTTCCTTTGCAGGCTCGGCGCTTTGAGCCTGTTATTGCTATCATAAAGGAGAAATAAGCTGTATACACCTGCACTTAACGCATGGCTAATGCTTACACGAGAATCTATATTAATAGCGCGCGAGCGCTGCGGTCATCGGCGACTAATTAATTTTCGCAAGCGTTAATCGCTCATTCGTTAATAAACCGGAGCTTTCACCACTGCGCTTTGTATGTGTTACAACAAATTGACGCTAACGAAAACTGTGAATCTAATTAAATCGGCGATGGAGAACCCACCGCAAAATATGCCTCGTGTCGTTCTCCTCTTGTAGTCTCTAAAATTACACGCTGTAAAGAGGTAGCAGCGCAGGGGCAGTGTTAAAACACGAGAGCCGATAAACCAATTAGCGGGCGCGCGGCATTGTTTACCTTCTTTTTTGGATTCAAATCCAGGTCGAATGTCAAGGAAACGTAGACTCGGTACTCGCTCGCGTCGACGCGCGCGGTTTTCGAAAATCCACGATGGAATCGGGACAATGTAGTGAACATAGCTGGCTGAGTAAAAAAATTTACGAGTTAATTAAAGAACTATACGTGTAGTGGCACGAGTTTTTAGTTCCGGCCCCGAAAGGATCTCCGAGTGGGTGCTTTTGGTTGGCACTACTCACCATCCTTAAAAGGACCGAAACGCAAAAGGCTGTTCATGCTTATACTGCGAGGAAGAAATCTTCCGAGGGATGAAGTTGGAGCAGTGCTGTGCGGGATCACGTCCTGCTCGGCTGCGGCTCGTTCCTGTGTGTCTTCAAAGGAGAAGTCGGTTTCAGCCTAGCCATGACTGATGCAGCAGCTACGCCACTCGAGAGAGAGAGAGAGAGAGAGAGAGAGAGAGAGAGAGAGAGAAGTTTTTCCTCGCGCGGCGCCTGGAGAATCTAAAGCGCGATTCTAAATGATTTCATTCCGGTACGAGCTGCTCCTTTGTGTCACTTGGAAATTCAAGAGCTGTTCCGCGAGGTGGTGGTACGGTTGTTAGCGCTTTGAATTCACGGATCAGCGAGTGCCGAGAGGAGATCGCTCTCGATTGGAGTCTCTTGTACACGAATCACACACACACACACACATACACAAGGTCAAGTGCGGAGCGCCCAGCCGGTACAAGACAGCCAGCAGCGTGTCACGCGACGATTCAAAGCAGCAGAGGCCCAGGAGTGTGTCAGCAGCGGCAAAGTGGATGACACGAGGCTTGATTGCGTGCGGCGCTGCTGCAAGCTCGGCCGCGTCGTTGGCTGAACTGAACCAAGGCGTCTGCTGCTGCTGCTGCTGCACGAACGTGTTTACACGGGCCGCGTCGCGATCTACTCTGCGACTTGCTAAGGCTTCATCGGCTGGCTGCATCGCACCAACACCAACGCGCGAAACCCTTCGTCCAACGACGACGAGAACAGCGTCGACGCTTATAGACTCGCTCTCTGTCTCTCTCTCTCTCACTCTCTCTCGCGCATAGAGTCTTTCTCCGCACACACGGCGCGGAGAGTAGGTCTCTCTGTGACCGCTCGACCGGAAAGGATTGGACGAGGCGTCGGCCAGCGCTGCTCTATGCCTCGAATTAGCGTACGCGGCTGGGATATGAGAGCAGCCGCGCGAGAGGGTATTGTGCACGCCTACCTGGAAAAAAGGTGTGGCTCCGCTGCTGCGGACTCGATGCGCGCCGAGATAGAGAGAGGAGATAGTTTTACGATGATTGCGCGCTGGAATTTGGCTTTTAATAGAATCGAAGCGCAGCCGCGGAGAGATTGATTAGCGGCAGGTTTCTCGAGGAACGTGACCGGCTTGCGTAATGGGATGAGCTTAATTAATCGAGCGCTACGCTTTAAATTTGCGAATCGTGTAAACGCGAGAGATAATACCAAGGAGCCGATGACAGCGGTTACGCGATCGTTCGCTAGTGAGAAAAGTTGATTTCGAAACTTTTATCAGTTCATTCTGATTCACTTTCATCAGCAAGTTTCTCCATTCATTTTTCGAGCGGCAGCTCTTCAGGGAGCTTTTACGATGAAAAGGAGTTCCGCAAATACACTCGGCTTTGATGTAATCTCCCAAAATCTCGTTTTTAGCGAGATACGATTCTATAGCGTTTGTTTTTTCACGAGAGGCAAAGATTCTCGAAAGCAATTACTCCGGAGCACGCATTAATCTCGGCCCGCGAAAACGCGCGTTTGACGCGCATAAATTACACGTGCATCCGATGGATTATGGCTCGAGCCGATGCTCCATTTGCAAAATTAACGATTAGCAAATTCGCCGTCGAAGCTTTTCCGCGAAAATTTATTTCGAAGAGCTAACGAGAATTTTGATTCACGGCGCAGAGCATCGATCGTTAACGTTTGATTTACAGAATCGCCGCGTTAATGCCGTGTTTGCACGAGATTCAATTCGAATAACATTTCTTTCAGCTGCCACAAAGTCGATCGTCGCTGCATCGATTCCAGCCGCATTGAAACTAATTCGGGAAGGTTCGCGCGGAGAGAAAAGCCGGCTAAAAATCTGCAAACTTTAATAATGCAGGCGGGGGAGAGCGAGAGTAAGAGAGAAGCCAAAGCTACCGCTTACGTCTACTCGAAATAAGACTCGGGGAAAGAAGCGAAAAGGAGGCGCCGCCGCGAGGCAATTCCTTTCGGTCTGGCGAAGTCAACGTCCGGAAATAGGCTTCTCCTTTCGAGCGGGGGAGCGAAGGGACTCTTATCGGAACTTCCTGAGGGCCCAACCCTCCGATAAAGCCACTCGCGCAAAGTGAATCTTCGCGTATACGAGTTATTCTGCGAGAAGTCGGACGATTTGCGGTGGAAAGATTGGCAATTTCGAGGGCACGCACAGCAGACCGAGTTTTCAAAAAATCATTTAAAAAATTTTCGGAAATCTCGATATCAGAAAATTATTCACAAAGAGTTTAATTTTTTGACGGCAAAGTTTCTTCTCTCTCCTATTGGCTTCTCGTAGAATGACTCGTATAGTCTCTGCGGAAAGACGACGAGCGAGATCCTCGAGGCAAATACTGAAATAAAGACACTGGATGTACGGGGCTTTAGGGGAACGTGTCCGACCCTATAACATCCCCGTTGGGTAATGTAAGATTGACGAACTGATGAGCGACGCATCGGTAAATCCCACTACGACTTCGCGATTGTTTGTTTTGGCTGTTCCCGCATTAATCGAGTCAACGCTGCGATTAAATAATGATTACCCTCGCAGCTGTTGTAAAGTAGAGAGCAGCATGCGTTGCTCTATCAATTAGGCTACGCGAGCGCTGGTGTAATGTACAGCGGGTCTTAATGCTCCGCGCAGACTCCATATCCACCGGCTCTTGAATATATTAGCTTCCTAATTACTAACATTTGCCCGCCCGATGTGACACGCGTGCGTACGCATATGAAACCTCAAGCGTAAATTAATCGATTATACGCGACGCGTTGACGTTCGGTCGAATTAGATCGAATTGAATCACCATCTGAAAACAACCCCGGCGAGTTAAGGTACAACCACTTTATTCCGGGGGCGTTGTATTGCTCGATAGAAATTACCGTAAAATTCGCGGTAATCGCAGCCCATTCTGAAAAGCGCTAAAACTTTACGATAACTGCGTCTAATTTCGTCGCAATGTCGGCGGCGCGTTAGACTGGATAAATAAAAAACAACCTTCTGCAAACGGGGTGTTGAGAAAAGTAAAAACAAAAATCAGTCACTCATCCCCGCATGAATGTTTGCTTCACCGAAGCTCTCACGTAACACCATATCGTGGCAGTTTTACGAGGCGGACGCAGTTCAATCTAACCGAGCGTACGGACACAATGGCGCCGAGGCCGTCGTTCGAGTGCAGGCCAGCCCTATAAGAGGCTGAAATTGCACCTTAAGACCCGCTGCGCGTATACGGTATATAGGGGAATCGGACGAGGAAAAGGGGGGACAACAATGCTCGCCCCGCCGTCCCACAGAGCCTCTCTCTCTCTCTCTCTTCGAGGAAGAAGTACGGCCTCTGTGTATCGATTTAAGCCGCGCAATTTTTCGATGCTGAGCCCCGATACGCGACTCGACTTTTTCCGCTGGCCGATCGATTCCCGAGTAATGGGGGTGTTTTCGAAGAAAGAGATGACGCTTGTGTGTATCAGTGCTTTGCGACTCGAGCGAGCTTTTGAAAGTCAGTTATTCGGATCGTATAACGCCCGATTTGAGGCTGGCCTTTACCTGCGCTGCTCGTATCAATAATAGCAACTCGGCCGCGATGAAACGAAGTTTTTACGCCAACTTATACTGCGCGCGGTTATCGCTGCTCTGTGACTGCGCCGGTCACACATATGCTCTGTCTGATAAATAGTTATGGCTCGTTTCTTCATCGGCTTCCGTGTAACTAAGTTTACACGAAAGGACAAACTCCGGCCCTTTATTGAACGGAAATCGACTGATTTATCGTCGTTAGGCGTCGTTAGGACAAATCGTGTTATTTGTGTCCCTTATCGAATTATCGTCCGGACGATTGAGCGATGGCACGACAAGTGCAAATCCGATAAATTGTCTCGCTATTTAATCAACGAAATTTCGCTAACTGAAATCGCTGCTTTTCTGGATGATTTACTACGCGAGAATTTGCTCAATGTATATTTGTAGTCGGCTGCTGTGCAGCTCGGAATTCCGTATAAATAGTAATAACTAAAATTGATTTTCCTTTATAAAACGCTGACCTCGACAGAAAAGCGCTTCATTATTAATAGTACGTTTTCTTCGTCGAATGTATAAATAATAGATATCGCTCAACTTTCGCAAAAACAAACAAACAAACGCCAGAAAAAATATTCCACCAAAAACATGTTATGTCGTCCTCGGAATATCGTTAATTACATGTTATGCAGACTTCCGAAGAAGACTTCATGAATCACGGCTACACACTGCAAGAGCGACTCACGCTCAGTCAATATTAGACTCCAGACGTCGGCAATCGTTGGAAGATTTCGCGACATTCTTGCCTTAAGTATGCGTCTTCAAGTACATTCCATTCGGAGTTTGCGCCAATAGTCGAAATTCCCGTCCGATCTCCCTGCCTCTATTACGCGCGCAATTAGCGTTCGCCAGCTGTGCTTCGAATAATTAGAGCCTCGCTCGTTCTGTTGACCCGCGGTGCGAGGATAGCGCGACTTTTAAAACAACGTCCATGTGTGTCTGTGTCTGTGCGTGCACGTATATATAAGGGATCGAAGACTAGCTGCAATTCAGTTGATTGAAGCGTCGAACGAGCGACAACGTGTCATCGATAAGTTAATTTTGCCGAGCCAACGAGAAATTCGCGAAAAATGATGAAAACGAAAAGTTTGTCGCTGTTTGGAGGGCTGATTATTTTTTGTTTGATGGTCGACATGGCGATTGCAGCACCGCTGAAAGGTAAAGTTTTTAATATAAAAGAATTCGCTGGCTTTGGTGATACGTGGGATGCTTTTAAAATTTCAGCTCTCGCTAACGCAATAAGATACTCAAAGCCATGATAAAGCAATATATTCTAGATTGAAAATATTGATTTGCTCGTTTATATCGTGCGCTTCGGTGTAAATTATTTAATAAAAACAAGAATTGGCTGCTGATGAACATTCTGTACTGCGAGTACGTATCGATTCATTAAATTTATTCTGATAAAGTTTCTCATCGAAACTTCTATCCCGGAGAAAATTGAAAAATTAGTTACCTCTTCATCGGAGGATCGCAATCTAGCGAGTATTATACTTGGCGAATTTCGTCTATTATGTTTCCTAACTCTTTTTGCTTTCACAGATGATCAGGATATCATAGCGAACAGCGAGACTAGGAATTATGGATTTCCCTTCTACTGGTTCGTCAGACCAGTTTATGAGGACGAGGACGAAGATAATGGTTACAGAGCGCCATCTGTTAACTCGAACATAAAAAACTCGGCGCACTCGTTTGTCGAAGTCGGGTAATGAAACGCGATTGATTTATCTATTATTTTTAGTCTATTTCAAGCTGTTGATAAACTATGGTTCTCTTTACTTCCAGATCTGGTTGGGGTCGTTAATTTCAGTCAAATTTGACAAGTCGTGATGATATCACTGTTCAAATGTATATAGGTTCTGACTGTAGTAGAATAAGATTTTTTTATTTATGTATCACAGTTAAAAAACAATAACGAAGTAAAGTTGCGACTCACGCAATTAAGATTAATTAGCGCCAACGTAACTCAAGTTATTCTCTTTAAAGCATACTAACAGAGGAACATTCTCGAAACATTATACATCAGACTGCTAACTTTTTTTCAAATATTGGCTCAAAGTCGTTGAAATCGAGAGGATATAAAGATCTTGCTCCTTCTTCCAGTTAACAGTTGACCTGAAATTCAAGTGAGTTTCAGAGGTTCGTATAAGAAAAATGAATATTTACCAGCATTTGATATCTTGTTTACTTTTCGTATGCTTCATGGCTGTCGATTCTGTGCCTATCGAGCATATTGGTGAGTGCAGTTAGAATTTAATCATTGAATTAACTTGTATTGCAAATATTACTAAATGGGTGCACGTATTTTTCAATTTTACAGAAGTCGATCAAGACCCTTGGCAAAAAATGGCTGTACGCCAATTTTTCGTCCCATTTTACGTGGTGCCTGAACAAAATCGACCGCTTTATCAAAATGATTATTACAATCAACAACATCGACCATCGGTCTTCGAATACCCTGCCGTGGAGTCATCATCAAGAGACAAAAAAGGTATATCCGATTTTGGAGCCAGCTATGGATTTTATCCCGTTGGATTAGCAATTTTTACGAACGGAGTACGAAGTAATTTAGAAAATGTGGACAACACTGACATTGAAAATCTCGATGCACCAATTGGTCATGTGAATGTATAATTTGAGCCAAATATTATGTAGCACTGTAAAATAATTTATCAGTAGCCATTTTTAATTTTAATACTTGTTGTTATTACTGGAGTTTAACTTTTTTTAAATAAATAATTTAATGATTTATTCTTGCATCAATTTATTTGTACGAGTAAAAGATGACATTCGAAAAGCTAATAATCAAAATGTTTGGTATGAAAGCTTGCAGCGATTTATGCGCTACTTTACATACGATCAATTGAAACTCGATGGGAATTCAGCAATTTAACTTCCTGAGGTATGCAGCAGAACTTTAAGTTCCCAAATATACGGCACGTTAAAGCTCGAGAGCTAAATAACGAAAGCGAGGAAAATTCATCGACCCTGTGCGGAAATCGACTAATTAAAGCAACTGCACTCTTTGTAATCGTTAAGCGAGGAAAGGCAAAACTGCTTTGTTTAAAAGCGAGAAGGTCACAATTAATCGCGCAAATTACATAAGGATTTTCCATCCTCTAATCCAACTTAATTTTCTAGAAAGTGGTCTTAATTCGCCATGAATACTTATGACAAAAAAGCTTAGTCCCCTGCTGTTTTTAAATACGAAATACAGTGGGAATAATGCACATCTGCATATTCGTATCCGCCCTACTCGCATGACACGTCGTTAACGTACTTGTCATCGTTTCAGGAGCGTATAAAAGCGAGGAGCGATTAAGTATCCAACGCGCAGGCGCGAGACTCGCGTTCTATGCCCTTCCTTCCAATGCAGTAGTAACGCACACGACGAACGAACTGCCTTAAATGGGATCTCGTGAATCTTTGAACGACAGCGGCACTTGCCCTCGGGATGTGCTTCCTTTAAAGTACTTGCAAAACGAAATTGCTCATTTAGAGACGTTCATGCTTGGAAATAATTTTTATTTTTATTCTTCACTTTATCACTCTTGTATACTGTTAATTATTCTCAAAAGTCGTGCTAATATAGAGCAATTTAATGCATCATAAGATCACTATCGCGATAAGATATTTTTGTTTGCACTGACGATACCGAAAGTCGCACGCAAAAACACGAGTTCAGCGATTCACGAGCTCGCTTCGAAAAGATAATTTAAATAAAAGTCATCTCTGAGCTGGTTTGTAGAACGAGAGACAGCCGGAGGCTGATTGCCGACGTTTCTGAATGCGGAGACGCTCGTCGCAGTGTCTACGAAAGAGAGAAAACGGGGTTGCAGCCCCGCTTTTCTTTTCAAGCTCGCCGCCGTGTGTACGAGCCAAGGTCGAGAGCAGAGACGGGTTTTCATCATCGCGAGCCCGAAAGGAGAAAATACATCCGTCCGTTTTCTTATAGACGCATGCGCGACACTCGAAGATGTAAAGGCGCATATGCGCTGCTGTCGAGATGCTCTGCATGATGCGAAATAAATAGGTTTTCAACCGGGAGATTTCCAACGGAATCGTTTGCCAAAGGAGCACTTTCTCAACGGAGTGTCTATTGAAGTTTCATCATTCACGAGTAAATGCATGAAAAAATTCAGCTTTTTTTCAAGTGTGTTCTCCATACTATTGTATTGACAAACATGTACGCGAATAACGCTTTTAAAACTTTAATCTACATCCTTGGTAAACAGGCTGAAGCAAGTTAATCCGGGAACAAACTCGCAATATTAATTCGCGACGAGCACAGCAAGCCTTCAGCGCGCGGCAATTTATTCGGCAAACTAAAGTTGCGTTCAAATTGCTCCCATATGCGCCGCGAAAAGCATCAACGACTCAACGGATGTGTTTAATTTTGAAATTCGAGTCGGCTCAACGCGACAAAAGCTCTCGCGAGCAATTAATCGCAAAAGGAGATGCCATCAATATGCTCCGTACGGCTGCACGCGCGTTTGGGAAGTGCAATTGCTTTTAAGTGAGAGAATGCACTCGCAGAGAAGAGTTTAATTTCTTCCCCCACCTACGCCCGAGCTCGCTCGGCTGGCTCTGCCACCGCGCGCGAGACTGCTGGAAAGTCGTAACCCATAGTTAGATATATTTATCTTTAGTCGGTAAAGGAGAATTTTAATTAAAGTTTATACTTCTTCAGTTACGCAGAATAATTTTCGCGACAGCTGTAGCCGCAATATAGGAATACATTTTTCGAGTATGATTTTGAACATTTACTTGCGCTCACGAGAAGAGTTCTTTTTCTTCCAGTTCAAAACGATCGATTCTTTAGAACGTCATGTTGCGACTCGAAACACGCTAGCTGAGCGGTAAAAATAAAGTTCGACGGCGCACGAGGTATACCTAACCTTTCCGCTAGCCAATTATTACAGCTGGCGAGAGCTAAATATAGAGCGTAACTCGTGCGCAGAGGCTCGTGGGGGCACTGATTGAAAGGAGGAGAGCCAGTCGTGTTTGAGGTCCAGCTGCGTGTAGAGCTTGAGTGAAATTAGTGTTGGAGATATCAGATCTTACAGCTGCGTTACGTGCCTTTATTAGAATGCTAAAAATAAAAGTTGCAGTGTGAAATGAATCTCTGAAAATTTGTCTATAATGAGAGATTTTACGTTTAAGACGATAACGAAAAGTAAATTTAAAGTAGACTTGAAATTTTGTAGGTTATAAATATAAACAGTGCATGTATCGATTAAACGTTTCGTTCTCAATGCCGGATCACACAAGTGTTACGTCGAGGAGATACGTTATCTGCGTAACTGATTCTTATTGTTATTAGTCGAACGACAACCGCTGCAGTCGATGTCAGTCGCTGAGAAACTTTCACGGCGTTAGAAATAAACTCACTATAGAACGTGAAAAATGGTTTTTATAAGCAGTGTTCGATTCCCTGGAATACCTCGAAAACTGAAAAAGTATTGGCTAAGGATTTTGATATTTCTTTGCAGTACTTTCTTCGTCGTTCTTTTACTGCTAAAATGGAAGGTACGTAAGTACAAAAGTTAAATTTCCAACATCCAACGCCTAAACTTTCATTGATATTTCTCGCACTACACATACAGTACGATCTGGAGTTAGTGCTATTACACGACGCGAGAAAAGCCAACATGAAGAAAGTTCAGAGTATGGCTGAAGTATCGAACACACTATCAAAATTGCACGACACGTGGAGGACGTCGGAAAATGCAAACACAGCGATATTCTCGGCTTATCTGGATCCCAGACCCGAAGTAGTGCTCGAGGAAGTGCCCAATGCCAGCAGCGAAAATTTATGGGCGTTGGTAAATTTTTAAAAATCCGTCTTCAACCACTCAAGAGGCAAATTTTAACGAACCCTTAACGTTTCAGATCAGAATCATTGCGATTTTGGACGTCGATTCCGAGGACACACCGATGACGTGCTACTACAAATTTGCCAAAGAGCCGCAGTTTGCCAAGTCGCAAAAAGTTTACATGGAGTCTCCGGCAGTCGGCGTGAGAATCGTAGCCAAGACCGAAAATTTCGGGATGCAGTACTCGGCCGCCTTTGTACTCTGCAGACTGGTAACGGCGGACGATGGGCGATTACCGTCGCAAATCGCATTTTCGACCAGAAGTGGACAAACTTACGAAGATGTCGGCAAACAGAGTTTCGTGGACGTGCATTACACGACGCGAATCGATAGCGGAGATCAGGATCGATTCATGGCGGCCTGCGTACCGAGTCTGCATCACGACTACGACAAGTACGCGAATCTGATCGAGTTTGTCGAGTTCTACCGGATGATGGGAGTGGAGCACTTCACCTTCTACAACACTTCTGTGACAGAGGAGGTCAGTCGTGTTTTGGCCCACTACGAGAGCGAAGGTCTCGCCACGGTCCTGCACTGGCAACTTCCAGCGCGTTATCTGTACGAGAGAAATTTAAGGTTGGGTACAGTTTTATTAAGTTTTCTAAGCTGTCAAGCCATCGTCTTCGACGTTGCTGAAACTTTTGAATTCTACTCGTAGGTACAACGGCATTTTCGCTGCGATGAACGACTGCTTGTACAGAAGTACGATGGTGGGAGGGTACAAGTACGTCATTAATACCGATCTGGATGAATTCATAGTGCCGAGAAAGCATTTGAACTTTCACGACATGATGGACTTTCTGGATCCGCCGACGGAAGAGATCGTGTACTCGAGCTTCATGCTGCGAAACATGTTCTTTTACCTGATGCACGAAGACAGTCCGGTGCCCCAGAACCCTCCAGGTAAATACTCGACGATTATTTCTATTGATTCTACACGATCTCAAACAATAATTGCGAACTGCAGATATACCGAAATTGTCGCTGCACACTAAAACTACGCGGTTGTCGCGAATCAACCCGGCGTACGACCGAAGCAAGTACATTGCCAGGGGGCAGGAAATCGTCGAGATGGGAAATCATCGAGTCTGGCAAACCAAGAAGTACTCGTTGTTACTTCGATCGAGTGAGTAGCTGTTTTTGTCTAAAAAAATGAATGCATCGATCGACGAAAATTGATGAAGCATCCTCTGGCCCAGGTTACGGGGAGAAGATAGTCGATCCGGAAATCGCGGGCTCCCAGCACTACCGATACTGCGAGGTGAACGAATTGGTATGCTGGCTGAGGGACACCGTCATCGACAACACCGCTCACAGGTACACCAGCGAGCTGGGAGCCAGAGTGTCGGCTGTGTTGAAAAAGATATTACCAAAGAGTACTGCCTAACGAATGTATTTTTGTAATAAGTTTAAGTTTTGGACTTACTTTTGTAATAAAACGTCGGCGAAGAACCGTAATGGAATCTAATCAATTCAAGGTTAGCCAAATACGCGCAGCCTGTGCAGTCATCCCTCATAAAACGTTAATCCAAACAAAAGCCAACGCGCTGAACTCGGCAGTTTGCATCTCCTCTCCACACATCCACGACGCGCAATTAGCCCCGGCGACTGCACGCGCCCTCGTGTTAACCCACATTCCGATATACTGCGTAAGAATGTTCCCGGGGCAGAGATTATCATCGCATAAAGGGGCGCGCAGAGCTATACGCAAGCTTAAACGACCCTTAGCTCGACGGCGCACATGAACTACTTTCCGGGAGTAGCTGCTGCTGCTGCCTGGCGGCGTGCCAGTGCTCGTACGTAGACATGCAGCGCGTGCAAGGATGATCCTGTCAATCTTATCGGCCCCCGCGTCTGTCTTCCGCGCCAAGATCAAGGGGAATTTTTTGGCCCGGAGATGCACCGACGTTTTTCCTCGTGAATCGACTTTATCGCGAAATAGTAGACGCGAATGACGTGGAAAAGGAAGAAGATGGCTCCGCGATATTGTCTCGCCTGTGTGTATTGCGTTTCGTATCAAAGTGCTCCGCGTATAAATCATCGGAGGCTAAAGTTCTTGCTAATCTCGGCGAAGAAGCTAGTTTTTCATTCAACTCCTCTCTCAGCTTGCTCTTGCGCGAATGATGTATCGCAGTGTGTCTTCTATGGTAATTGAGTACGTGAATGCATTCATTTATGCAAAACGTGAAGAGAAATTGCAATTTCTTGATATACGCGGCTGCTGTATACGTGTACCGAGAGCTGGTGACCCGCTTATAGGATACGCGCATGTACGATCGTCTGATTCTATTGTGGCAAAAGTTTTCGGTTTATGTCACGTGCCTCGGAACTCGCGCGGTTCTCTTATTGGAAATTTCGAGGCAGAGCGAGAGAGTCAAGGTTCATTACGACAAATAAACTTTTCTCTCCCTCGCTCGCGGATCGAAGCTTCGTTTTGGCGAAATAAAATCAAGCTTCAGCTTCGCGCTCCCGCGGAAGTGGGTCAAGTTAAAAAGACAGCGCGGACTCGGAACGACCAAATAAATTACCAATGCGAGCGGTCAGGAGTAAACGAGCTCGAGAAAAAATTAATGATAAATTTTCGTTTTCGGCAAACACCCAAAACTCCGCGCGAGAGTCGTCCCAATATTTATCCAGAAAGCAGCTCGTCTACGAAATCGCGAGAAAACAGTCGACTCCATCGCGAAGCTTAATGAACAAACTGCACGACATCGTCGAGTCCTCTGTCTGTCTGTCTGTCTCTCTCTCTCTCTCTTCCTCTTGACTTCCGCGAGAGCACATTTCTCAGCCGGCGGCAGCTTCCGGCTAAGGTCAAGACGGCACGGCTGCGTTTGCTCAACCAATAATTTCGTATCAAAGTTCGCAAACTCCGAAGAGTATGCACACGCGCGGAGCCGAGCCGACCACCATATAGCGTATACGAAGCTGATTGGAGCTGTAAAGTACACGCGGCAACGGTCCAGCGGAGTCTGCTCTTGAGTAGCTGCTGCACACTGTAAACCATGTACACTCCAGGCTCACTCTCTGGGCTCGTATAGTTTTAAATTTGATTTTGAATTATTCATTTACGTATGCAATATTGACGAGACGAATTTCAAGCGACATGGAAACGTATTGTTAATAACGAAATTAAAATTGTAAAGCAGCCTCGTATTGCGCTTGTTTAACAAACGGTTCCGATATGTACATATCGCGGAACCGAATGATATGTATTTTATTCATTTTCCGATCGGACCACGAGAACGAACGAACCGCGTATACATGCTGCTAATTTTATTCGATACATTATATTTCAGAGAATTCTCATAAACGAGCCTCGACATACTTGCACTTACCGGCGACATTATTAATCAAATCGATTGCAGAATTCACGTACGCCGCTCAATTTTTCAAACCTGTTTGGCCGGCAACAAGCCCCAACTAAAAGAATCTATTAAATCCTATTTAAACAATGATTTTGAATGGATAAAATCCTATTAATTAATGGGATGCATACGTAATTTTTGTATAGATTAAAGGGATTTAATAGATTCTTTTAGGTAGGGAGTGCAGCGAAAAGGTAGTTTAAAATTTGATCAAAAAGCCTGCAGGGCTCGCGAAAAATCACTCGGTTACGTAATTACACCGGACGCTTCGACGGATAGCCACGCGTGTGTGCTAAGCGCGGATTTGCATACGCGGACGAACCTCAGCGCTGCCGCGTAACATCGAAATTCCGATTGTTAGTGAAACCAGGCGGCAAATGGGTAATCAGGACGAGCTTATTAATCCCTAAAGCAATCGTCTAAAACGTTTTAACGATCGCCGCGTTAAGGGATCTGCGGTAAATCTGATGTAGCGCGAAATATTCATAAAAAAATTCAACACACAGGGATGTAATAGGCATATCATGTACATGCTCGTACCTTGCGAGTAAATTGGAAATTCCCCGTCGCTGTGGCTGTGCGTTAGCATTCCTGCGGAGTAGAACTGCCACAGGACTGATTTCCGTCTCTCTTCCGTCGTCGTCTCTTATCCCACGAATGTTGGATCCGCGAACTCTGGCAGCGGCACTTGCTGCTGTGCGACGCTGATCTTCGCTCGATCAACCGATGCAATTGTACTATGCGCTTTTTTTCGCCTTCTTCCCCGTTACATAGCACACCCCCCGACTTTCCCGGGCTTATATTTCGGCGTCACGACGGCTATGATTCATCGGAAGCCTTCCGAGCGGAGTAGACGAGGGCCATTAATTATTCGAGTGTAGCAGCAGTCGATCCGTCACCGGAGTAGCAGCATCCGCGGTGTTTTTCTCCTTTCGCTCCTTGCAGCGCCCTTTCATAAATCACTGCAACGACGCGCGGCTATTTTTTTTTTTTTTCAATCCGTCAGCTTTCTTTTTCAACTTCATCGTCAGCGTTTTATGTGCGTATACAGGGTTGATCCGCGCGTCCTTTTAGCGATGCGTGTGTTCACCTCCTCCTGCCCCTTTTCGGGTGTGCTAAAACGGAACTGTAAATCAATCGGCGTCGGGCTGCTGCCGCGTTATATTACTTTTCTCTCATCATCAATAATTTTTTAGCTTCTCGCTTTTAACGAGCCGCCGCGTTGATTTATTTTATAACGCGCGGCGATAAAGGAGGACATCATTCATTTGCGACGTAAGCCGTAATCTTATATAGCGACGGATTTGACGGTTTTAGAGACGCGCCGGTGGAGAGAAAAAAGTGTATATACGAGCCGGCGATTTAAGGAGCAAAGTGTTTTATACCGCGCGGCACGGCGTTAAGGGAATATCCTTCGAGAACGAGCCTTTTTTTACTGTCGATTTTTCAACGAACGTCAATGTCTTCTCTTTAATTAATAAATGAGCATCGCAGAATCTAGTTTTTCTAAAACGGACTGCGTTTCAATTGACTCTGAAAAACAAGCTCTCTCGCGCGGACGAACATCGTTGTACTAAAAGTATGATGCAATTTTGCTGCAACCCTTTATTGAATTGCCTGCGTTGCGCTGATGGGAGAGAGGGATAATAGCGTTATCGCGAACGCAATCATCATCCCTCGACTTTGGCTACTTAACGGGCCGCCGATGGATTTTACAAAGGCACGGGCATGCGCACACAACGCGTTACGCAGTTCAATCTGATTACGCCCCTGTATCGTATCAATAAGCCATCGTCGTCGAAGCAGAAAAAAAAAAGGAAATTAATTCCTTTGCGAAAAAAGGGGTAAACAAAACTCGACGAGCCATGAATATTCCAGCGTCGATTGGCAAAAATTGCGCGCCGCGGAAAATACTCTCCAGCTCCCGCGGCTTGGAAAAAAGTGCCTCAGAGGCGCCGATTGATTGGCCCGGGCCCAATAAACGGATCGGAAAACAAAGCCAGCCCGCGTGTGTTTGCGCGCGGCGCACTCGTATATGCGCGAGCGTAAGCGGCTTATGAATGTTGCATGCGGAGATGTGAAATTGGAGGGACTTTTTTCGAATCGACGATCATAATCGCGAATGAAATTTCCAAAGTTTCTCCTGCGAATTTTTCTTTAAACTCTCGTATAGAAACTCGGACAATCCAAGTGAAAATTTCTCTCCTCGCGCAGAGGCGACGATGAGATGGTCTTGGCTTTCCTCTTCGATCGACGAGATAGCGCAAAGAGAGAGAAGAATCGAGTGCTTCGTGACACGCTTATTACCAAAAGTGAGGACTAGGCGGATTTTTAATATCGAATCACTTGTTAGAGCGGCCGGAACGATAATCTTCCATAATTAAGTGCACGTGCGCGAGCGTGTGAGCGTGAGGAGGGAAAAGTGCTGATGAACGATGACGAGGATGCATGTCAAGAGCTGCTTTAGTCTGGATATACAGTTGGCTTTTGTCAGAGGCGAGGGCTCGTTTTTCCCTCGGAATTGCGGAACGCGTTGTAAATATTTATGGAGGTGATCATCGCGGTAAACAAGAGCGAGATCGATCGACGGCGCGTCGTAGATAACGATTTTCCTCTATCGCGGAGCTATCGTTGCTTTGATCTTTTAAAAAATAGCTCGATCTAGGTGAGGATTAAAGCCGCAGCTCGGAGTTGCAAGAACAAAAGGTTATCTCTCTGCCCCTCGGCTAATTATAAATTCGAGAGTAGCCAGCTTTGAAAATTCAGAAGCACGGACGAAAATTAAAATTTTATTATTTCAACTCGTACAGGGGCAAAAGCGTTGGTTTCTCGCGGAAAAGTGAAAATCGCGCGATAAAAGCGCGACTTTATCGCGGGCATTAATCCTGCCGCCGCGGTGTACAAGCAGAATAGATGCGACCAGGAAGCAGCGCTACATGCATACGGCCTGGTATTTATGCGATGGCTCGCGTGCGGACAGGGCCGTGTGTTTAAGCGAGCAGAAATACGAAGGCTATCTCGGGGCGCTTTTCCATCTTGAGGAAAAACGCGCGTCGTTATACGAATATGCGAGAGAACACGAGGGAGAGATTTACGCCGGGCCGATGATGGATGCCGTGCTCGTTTCTCCACTTGTTACTCTCTTCAGCTCGCGGCCTCCGATGTGCAGCATTCGAGTGCGTAAGTGCAGCGGGCTGATATCAAGAAGAGATTAGGAGGTGAGCTATGAAGTTAAATGAAACGTTTCGCGTCGGATGAAGATGAGGGGATGCGGCGTCGACGCCGGAGGTATCCGTAATCAGCGGAGCTCTCGATCAGCTGAGAGAGAAGAACGCGTGATTCCGCCTCGCGTGACCGCGGCTCATCTTTTCCTCGCTCTCCTTTTTGACGCGCTTCCTCTCGCGCTACAGCTTCATCAGGAAAATTGCCTTTCCGCCGCGGATTTAAACGAGCGGCGAAGAAGACGGAAGAGATTCGCTTTTATCGTTGTTTTTTCCCTCTCGTCGTCGTTCAATTTGTTCTCGAGGGGTATTACGGCTGATGCGCGTTGATATCGAGCAACGGGTTTGCCATTGTATGCTTATCGGTACTCGGCTATTAGTTTGCTGATTATGGCTCGGGAAATCGCGTTTGTTCGCGAGCACCGTTGTTTATAATTTTAAGGAAGTCGCTCGCGATGCGGAGGATGCACACAATACTCGCTTTTCATTGTAATTTCACGTTAATTTATTAACATTTCCGCAAAAAGGCCGTGTACGCGCGTATCAGGAGGAATAATTACGCTGAAAGGAAAAACGCTCGTCGTCTGCATCGAGATGAAAATAACAAAATTCCGTTGTTTTCATGAAACTTTGTTTCTGACATTTAAAACGCGTCTTTGCAGCAGACACAACGCTCTTCTGTGTATATACTTTCCAGTAGGGCGTCTCGACGCAGCGAGCATAAATAATTCTTTTAGAATTACCCCGAGCATATGACTCTCTCCCTCTCACGTAATTAAAGAACCTCATCCCCCTATCGCGAGTGTCTATTTATACGCGAATAATGCATAATATGCAGACGTAGATGCCGGTAGAGATAACAATGCCCACGACAATATTGATGATGAGAGAGAGAGAGTAATAACGGCGATAACGTTCGATCACACACACACACACACACACACACATACACACAAGCACACGCACACACTGCAGTCGCCCATCAAGCCATCGTAATAAGGTTATTGTTGCGCGAGTAGATCGACTATCTCTCGCAAATCCGACGCTAATTACTGAGGTGTTGGCTCTGCCTCTCGAAACGCGAAAACTCGCCCGAAAATCCAATCGAGAGAGAGAGAGAGAGAGAGAGCCTCGATAGCCATTATCATAATTGAATCTACTCGGCTCCCTCGTAAAGCGATAACGCACAAGAGTACCTCGCGGGCCGCGTCCCGTAATTAGACCAACCCGCGCGTACACAGGTGTGCTGCTGCTATTACCATCGTCGCACAGCCCTTCCTCGGACTCGACAAGTACACCCCTCTCACTCACGACCACACTTCCCGTTATATTACACACCGGTTCACCCAGAGAGCGCAGTGATCGACGTACCGTATAAGAGCTGTGCGGTGTATGCGTAAGAAACGTATAGGTAGGTATATATCACACGACGATCGGCAGTGCCAGTCAAGCCATCACGAGCGGGGAAAAAAAGGTTCTCCAAACAAGTGCACACACGCGACCGCCGCGGCGCGCGCGGATCCTCGACTACTGATGCAGCCGCAGCCACTCCTCTCGCTCGCAGTCTCTTTCCCTCGCGCGCGCGCGCGCGCGCGCGCGCACCCGCGTATATATCGGCCAAAGCCGGAAAAGCGCGCGCCAAGCGAGAGAGAGAGAGAGAGAGAGAGAGAGAGAGAGAGGGCGCAAGCGCGTGTGTGCCGCGCCGAGAAGCCTGCTGATAGAGAAGGACTTTGTCCAGGACGGCTCACGCGCGCGCTACTACTGGGAAGCGAGGCGGGCCGGGAGCCGCTCCTACCCTGCTATACTATATACCCCCTGGGATCAACGGCGAGAGCGTGCGCGAAACTGCTCTCTGATCCACATATACGACAAGGCTACGTTCGCGATTTTTGAGGGTTCGCGGATATTCCGATTGAACGCGCCTCGACGCCGACTGTTTTCCTCTCGCGATGCGCCGTAATTAGGTCCCGCCCGCATCGCAGCGCATCTCGTAGTGCCGCCTTTGTCTACTGGTTCCACCCCCTTATGCTGACCCGCTTGCGTTTGGACGTGTCCTCTCGCTCGGCCTACTCACGCCTAGGGGAGTGTGGAAGAGGGCCGTTGTTTGCAAACAGGTACTCTATCGGTGCGCAAAGAGACAGTGGATCCTTTTTTGTTCAACAACACACACACAACGAGGAGAGAGAGAGAGCTCGCGATAGCTTCAATTTGTTGCTGCAGAATACCTCTGTGAACGGCAGCGCGCTTTGCTCTCTGGCATTGTTTCATTGGGTTATTTTTAAAAGCATCCATTCCGGCTTTCGTATACATTTCCAGCCTTTCAAATCCCGAGCGCGTAACTGGTTTATCGAATAATTTTGATCATATCGACGAGGAAAATGCATGGACGTGTGTTTGTTTTTCGAGAGAGAGGAGAGCGTATATAACGCGCTGGCTTGCGCAACGTCGCTGATGTCTGTAATTTATTCAAAACGCGCGCGAGTCGAAACCGAGTATATAAACAACGCGATTTATTCGCATTGTGCGCGTTCTTCTATAAGGCAAGCTAGACGCGCGTTTTATCGTTGCGCGATAAGGATTTTTCCGCAGTGCTTTGTTATCTCCGCGAGAATTCGAAGAAATCTAATCTGATCGTACGAGGATTTTCCAGTCCAGCCCTCGCAATAAAAAAAAAAAAATACTCATCTTCGCGTCAAAACTGATCTTTCGCGAAAAACTTCGCGCCATAACACGAGCACACGAAATATCAGTTTCCGATGCGCACAGCGAGCCGAACACGTATAATACAGCGATTCGCGCGTCCGGAATCCGAAAATCTCTTCGCCCGCGCATGCAAAATGCACGAGGACGCGAGACATTCGAAAATTCGCGTTCAAACCACGATCCACGGCCGGCTAAAGTGCGAGGAAAGATTTGGATGACCCAGTTTCCAGAGACAGCGCAGCAGGTCTCTATATCGAAACGGAAGATCCCATCTTGCCGCCGCAGCTCTCCTCGGATGAAAGTCGAGGGTGTCGAGCCGTCGGCGATGCGATAAGGCCGCGTCTTCGCTGTGCATTCATATAGCGTGTAGTATCGATCGTCAAATTCTATCTTCATCAATTGGGATCCTCTTCGAGGGTATATAACTCCTGCTCTCGGGAAAATTTACGGGTCGCTCGTAAAAGTCGGAAAGTTTGACAAAAACCGCGAGGAAGCGAGAGACTTCCTCTGCCCTCAAGGTCCGGGGGGGGGGGGGGGGGGAGAAAAAGTCGCGAGAATTTTCTAGGTCTCGAGCAAGGTCGAGACGGGAGAAGGAAGTCGCCGGCGCTAAATTTACGGCCACTTCGACGCTCTCGCGCGAGAGAGCACGATGTTTATGTGGCTTTAAGTGCCCGCTATGAATTCGATTTTGGCCTATTCGAGTCGATTTTTCGGGGGGATATCGCTCGAGTAAAAACGTGCGAGGATTTTCCCGGTATTACGCAGCTGACAGCGTTTGCATTCGAATCGATAAACTGTCACGCCGAGCTTTCGCGCGTATATATACATCGGGGATGAAATATGGAATTCAGCTTTTGATGTACTCACCGATATCACCATTACTGAGTGGCTTGTCAGTTTCTTGTAAAATACTGTCGTCGCTCGTCACATCCTTTCCGAAATCTTCAGCCTCGTCTGTGTAACAGAAAAAATCGATCGTTTATTAAAAACTTAAGTTCAGACGTTGTATATTGGTTCAGGCTGTTCAAGGAAGTACAAAGATTTCTTCCGAGAAAGAGGTTTTATTGGATTAGATTAGAAGATTTAAGACGCTAAATAAGTACAAAATATGTTCGTTACACAAATTATCGATAACGTTACTCGTACAGTTTAATAGAAAAATACATATTTTTAATTACGATAGAACAAATCCATAGGATTAACGAATTTTCGTAGACGCAGTGTTTCGATATTATAATATAAGATTATAGAAATATGCTTTAATCCAACTCGCGTTTAAATATCTTAAATTAACAAATCGTAAAATCGTAACATTGTACTCGAACTCATTCACTCGTTTCACAGCGTTTTATCGTTAACTCTTATTTACAAAATCAGTACAAAATAACATTTGAAGATCTGCTATATTTTTAAATTAATTACACTAAATTCTTTTAGTTTTCTACTAGCGTGGAAGATCATTATTTGAGACAGTCTGAATTTACACAACTATTTACAAAGTATCGGTTCTCAAAGCTGTTTCAGCTGCTGAAGTTTTTTTAAATGAACAAGACTTCTCCAAGTTTGTTCGACTCTTTGTATCCAGCATTCTACAGATATTTTGTCTTATTTCATCTGGAATCCCTATGAGACTTGGACTGGCGACGCCTATTACCATCATAATTTCTGAGTGTAGAGGTGCCAGAAGATTATTCTTAAACCTGTTGTTGAACGTTATTATAATTAATATTCGATCTACGTATTTATAGTCATACCAGTCATAATTTACCCTCACTACTTACTTCATAGCTAAATCCTTGAGATGCCAGAATTTCCCAAGTTCCTTATTGTGCATATTTACATATTTTGTAACATTGACTGCAATGGATCTGGTTTTAATATTTATATAATCTTCCTTGGACATCAAATTCACAACAATCCAATCACCCATGGCAATAGCGATAAGTCTGATTCCAACATTAGTCCTTTTGAACTGCAGAAAGTCTACTTTATAAGTACTATTGCCTTCACTTTTCCAACAAGGTGGAATAGTAGTCAGCTCTGTACTCCAAGTTCTAGAAAAGATCATTGTTATTAGTATCGTTATAAGGTTTGACATACTTCACGAATAATAAGGAACAGAAGTGTATTATTTTGTCTACGATACGTACTCTGTGTCTTTATCGTAGAGGCACATCACACGGTATCCACCTTCTGCCATGAGCGCAATGAAAAATGCCATGATATAGTCATATTTATCGGCATTGACCGACAGTCTATCCACAGTATTTTTCAGAATCGGTGCCAAAGCTAGGGCATTACTGTCTTCAGCAAAATACGGTGTTGACATTTTGTCAGCATACGCCTAACCTATGCCGACTTTCCTCTCCCCAATTTTCTATCTCAGCTTATTCCTACTGACTATCTGACTCTAGCAAGAAACGGGATTAATATACACTGTTGTTCTTCACTCGCAAGTATTTCAGAACAATTATTACTTTACTCGAACTTTATAATGTCCTTGAGTGAGCGCACAAACGAAAGTCCGACA
The DNA here is from genome assembly GCA_024372645.1 of Trichomalopsis sarcophagae. Taxonomy (NCBI): domain Eukaryota; kingdom Metazoa; phylum Arthropoda; class Insecta; order Hymenoptera; family Pteromalidae; genus Trichomalopsis; species Trichomalopsis sarcophagae. The sequence continues at coordinate 882,031 of QLSS01000053.1, read as the reverse complement.
TTAATGCCGAATGACCGACGCAAATGAAAACAATTCTCCCCGTAGACGAGCGCCTAGCGTCATCTGTTGAACCGTTGCGCAACTATAGAGTAAGCGCAGACTACCACGTGGAAAATGTCGAATTCGACACTACAACGTTTATCATCAACTGTTTGTAAACGTAATCGTTGTAAACACACAATGAGCAAAGCGCGGCTGATAGCCGTGTATTAAACTAATATCTGTAATTCAAGCAAGACACCAGGTTAGATGGCGATGCGTTTGTTTTGAACTTGCGTAAACGAGATTTCTGCGCCAACTGACCCAACCGAGCCAACGAAATTTTCGTATAAGTATAATACCGGGAAAACTTTAAGCGAGGCAAAACTATAACATAGGACGATTCGAACTTTTTTCATTTCGCGCCACTCAGATAAACTGCTTCATTATCACCGTAGCTTTTTCTTTAAATTATTAACAAACTTCTTATTTTATTTTCCATCGTAGCAGAATGATAACGCCCGATAAACAAATAGAACAGATTACGCTCGAAAATACGGAATATAACTCTCTTGCGGACTTGAACTATCGTCCGCGTGATTTCTCCCAAATACAATAAAACCATTGAAGCCGCACGCACACACACACGCGCGCGCGTCGTCCCAGGGCACACGCATAATATCTTATCGTCAATCTCCCGCAGATAAATCAGCCTCTCCCCGAGAGTTCAACACACACACACACACATACACACGTTCGCCGATGTGTGTATACCGGCGGTATAGGCGAAGGTAGTAAGCGCGCGCCTATGTAGCCATTATACACAAAAGCAGCGCGAGCGAGAGATATCAGCTCGTCGAGTCCCGGCATTCTTCGCCTCCGCCGTCGAATCCTTTTTTTTATTCAAACGCGCGCCGCTCACATGCTCTCGAGTCGTATACACGCGGAGAAAGTTGCGGAAATATGCAAATTTACGCGCAAGCTCCAGCCGATTTTACAGTTAGCTATCGCGTGTGTGCGCGAGTATGTTATACGTGCGGGCATAATGCGCGTTGTTTTGCGATATTCGATCGATAGCTTATCGACCAGCGTACACACACTTATACGTATTCGATCTAGTTCTCGGGTATGTAGGTGCGAAAGTTTACACGACATTGTCCGCTCGAAAGATACGAAGTTTGATCGATCCATTGAACTTTGATTTTTTCGAGCCGTTTGAATGAAACAGCTGATTCCGAGAGCGATATCTCTTTCCTCGCAGCTAGAAAATATTTCACTGTAACGCGTGAAAAAAAAAACGACTTCCTTTTGGGATAGCGCGCTCGTGAGTGTACGCCGTCGAATAAATTCAAGATCAAATCGATTCCAGCGAAGAATCACGCACGTAGTGTCTCTCTCTCGATTCTGACTCACAGGCACACCGGATCCTTTACCTGCGCTACTATAGTCCCCCACACACACGCACTTCTCTCTCTGGACTGAGGAGAAAAAAATCTCACCACTACACTTTCCTGCGCGAGTATACACGCATAACCTAAAAGCGCAGCGAACTGTGTCCTTTGCCCATGCAGCCATACACCATAATCCAGCGTAAAAAAAGCCGCCACACACACCATAAACAATACGCGCGCGCGCGCGCGAGGCCGTAAAAGATCGGCGGAGGTTCTCGACTCTCCCCCCGAAGGCCAGCTCTTTCTCTCTCTCTTCAACACGCACGTATACGTACAGAGCGTTGTTGCCCCGCACGCGCGTTTTATCAGAGGTAATCCTTTGATACCTTCAACCCGGTAAAGTGTACGCACGGATCTCGACCATCGGGCGCACACTTGTTGCTCTTTCTCTCTCTCTCTCTCTCTCTCTCTCTTGGCGTAGCACACACACACACACAGACACATCCACAGAGCACTACCTGTTGCAGCAGGAGGAGGATCGGCGATCGGCGCCAGGGGCTCCTCGTCCTCGGGTGTCCTCTCGACGGCGGCTGGAGCATGATCCTCCGGCGGGCTGGACTCGTCGCTGGTAGCACAACACTCCGCGGTATTATTCGACTCGGCTTCGGCCATTTTTCGAGGTTAACCGAACGGACAACGCTGCTGCTGGGACACGTTCGCGCGCGGCGCCCCGGACGCTCGGCTGCAGACACACATTCGAATTCGCCGACTATACGCTCGCGCGGCTCTCTCGCGTCGTTTTTTTTTTTCTTTTTTGCTCGTTCGCTCGCTAGCTCGCGCGCGGTTGCGACTTTTATCTCGAGCGCCGCCGCCGCCGATCTCTCGCGAGCGACGGACTGGACTCGGTTCGGTAAGCCCGCGCCGGTGGTGGTGGGATTCGTGTGCAGATGGTAATCAGTCAGTACACTTACGGCGAGGAGAGATTTCGCTCTTGACGCTCGCCGCTCGGATGTATCGGCGGTAAAGCAGTGCGCGACCGTTGGCGAGTGCGACGGGAAGGAGAGAGATGGCGGCTGTTGTTGCAGTTTGGAAGTGCTGCCATCGCGCGTTTCTCGGAAGAGACGGTTATTGCGCGGAGTGTTTGTTTTGTCGCTCAGCGGCTTTTGAAGGATTTCGCCGGAGGATCATCATTGGGAGATATCGACGCGAAGGTAGGATTCATGATTCATGCATGAGGATATATATTTTCACGCGGTTCGAAAGAGAGAGAGAGAGGGGGATATCTTTTGTGTGAACAGCCAAGATGGCGAAAGGTTATCGAGGTATTCTAACGGCGAAATTCGAGTGTTCCCGGTATTTCCACAGCACTGAGAATTTATTAGCTCGTGTATGATCAGGGCATTTTCGGTACACTAAGTGAGATTTGGGAAGCGTCTTTTGGCATTTCGAATCGACAAGCAGCTCCTTCGGCTCTTCCGTGCGAGTCAGAACCAGCTCGCGGCGTCCAGTTCGTTCGATCCCCTGCAATGACAGAATCGCGAATTAAAGTTCAGCGAAGAGAGAAAACTCATTTCTGAAAGTCCGAGTGAGCCACGGCACAATCGAGCTAACGGTCGTGTCCACGTCAGAATTTCGACTGCCAGCTGCAGCCGAGACGCCGGCTATTAGAAGTATAGCATTATATACACACTCGAGTGTTTCTCGGAACCAACCTAAAAGTTTCGAGCGGGAGAGATTTGTCACGTCGATTTTTCGCGCTAATGGTGTCGTTCGCGGAGGGAGTTTCCGGGAATGAGGTGGGCTGTCAGTCGAGTTGTTTACGAATTTGCCTGCTGTAAATTCTGCAGCTTACGCGCAGTTGCAAGATTATAAATGTGAGGCCCTTCCGCAACTAGTTGGAAGTTTCTCAGCCAGTCCGAATTTTTCAGCCACGTTTGGCGCATCGTATAACTCTCGCGTTTCATCTTCTCGAGAACGGGCACACGCACACGAATAGGAGGCGCAATGAATCATGCACGAAATAACAACTTGTGTGTGTGTGTGTGTATAACTCTCGAAACTTTTCAGGCGAGGGAAGCTCTTCAATTTATTTTTCAATTGGCTCCGAGGTGTCTGTATTTTCTTTCGCTCTAATATTCGATAACCTTGCACGATATAACGCGAATCACCACCCCCATTAACGAATGCACGTACTCGTAACACAACGGATTAAATATTAACACCTACGGCCAATAAACCAGAGACCGGCATATCACCTCGTTCTCAGCGGCACATACATACAGTATACATGTCGGCCTCGTTAAACCGCTTACCGGCTAAGTAGATACGGCCCGTCGAGAGTAAGCCACTGAACGACGATGCGCATCTCGACGAATTGCCAACTGTTAGCCTGCCGGGGCCTGCTGCTCCGCTCTGCACGCGTCCTCGCGCGCGTCGACCGTAATCCGACGGATCGATGCGCCCCGAAAACTGGAGCGAGCTGCTCCGGGCTTTTTTTGCGGCGCATCTCGTTGGTCAGAAACTTGAAATAGAGCAGTTATCCCGCCGTGGCCTGATAGATGTGTATGTGTGTGTGTGTGTGTGTGTGTGTGTGTGTGCGTGTGTGTATGGGAAACAGTTCGGGCGTGAATTTACGCGAGAGCTTACTTTCTAAGTTTGCGCAATTTCTTCCTCAGCTCGCCCGTCGAGCAGTGCAGAGTCTTCTTCTTGTTATTCCTCTCGAGGGCTGCATCCGATCTGTCTTCATTACGGCCCAAACAAGCGGCAGCTTCGTCCGGATCGGTGGCGGCGTCGGTGCTCGTTTTTTCCTCGTTAGCCGGAGAATACGCCGGCGGCGGCATTATGGTTTCGATCGCCCGGCAATTTTCATCCCGAGAAAGCTTGAGCATCATTTTTTTTTTTCACTTTTATTACTCTAGAGAGATAAAAGTGGGATGAGGGTATGGGTAAGCAAATCACGAACCTGCGACATCTGGATCTTCGCGGAAACGTGATTATCATCCCTCTCGACAAAGGCGGGAGTCTTATCCAGCGTTTCGTCTTGTTCGGAGCGACTATCCGAGTAGAGAAGCGCGACTTTGACGGGTTCGAACTTGTGCAAATTCGCCCCGAGATCGGCGACTCTTTTCGCTGTTTGTTCGTAGCAGGCGGACTCCTTTGTTATCTGATGCATTCGCAAATGAGACGTCACGTCTATTTGAATTTCGAGCGGTGGAATTTTTATCGGCTCTCGCTGATGTTTGTTTTCGAGAAATGCGCGCATGTATAATGAAATCGTTTCCCGTCGGGGATTTCTTATTTACAGTGCGCGCTATCATTTTCCATTTGAGTAATCCGGCTTTTCTCGATTCCCGGCCCGGCTTTTCGCGAGCAAAGTTCCGAGCTTCAAAAGCTCGGCAAATAAGGTCACATTCAAGAAGCTCTTTGTGCTGGAAATAAATGCTCGCCCGCGAAGTCGAACTTTAAGAGCGCATTCTTTCGGGGAATTACTTAAAACGTGGAAAAAGCGGCAGCAGTGGCTTTCTCCCTTGCAAATCCGTGGAACAAAGTTTTTGATACGCGAGGAGCTTTTATTTCAAATTATTCATCGCTGTCTGGAAACTAACCTCTTTCAATTTTCTCCTCGTCTTGTAGCCTCGGTAGACCTCTTGGATGGTGGTAGCGGCTTCCTCTTCGGATTTCGAAGAGTCACTTCCTTCGTCGAAGCGGCCCGTGCTCGACAATTTTCTCGGTGAATTGCTCAAAGAGGAGCTCAGGCTCTGCCTCGAATACAAATATTTTGATCCCGGCTTGAGGACACTGTCGCGGCGCTGTTTCGGCAGCTGTGGATTTTTGGCGTTATATTTTTGTGAAAAAGCGATGATAAATGCGAGGAGGGAAAAGCTCTCTTTGCACCTTTGATTTAACGTCGGGAAGACTATTTTTTTCCGTCTCCCGTCGACAGGCAGCCCTAACGATCAGTTTAATGGGAAATTCTCCGCCACCACTAAATCTCTTCGCGCAACATGTATTCATCCCTGATTTACTACACTTCTTGACGTCCCCGGTTACCTGGAATAATACAAGAGTGATGGGCGTAAAATTTATTTTTCAACCTCGAGGCGAGAGCTTATGTGTGTTTGTAAGTGCAATCGCTCGTGAAATTGGAAAATTATGTCGCGTACACTTGACGATACGTAACAAGGATGTGTTTGCCAACAAAGTGACATAAACTCTGACCTCGATTCCTCTCTCTTCGTTCAGTGAATAATGATCTGTGAGAAAACGCCACTTACAGACACGCAGCTGTACCCCGAGATTCATCTCTCGCTGAAAGAACGCTATGAGAAACCTGACGCTCTCCTCGAACGTATCCGCACATTAATCCGGTTGAAAAATTCGAAAAGCTGCGGGCTTCGAGACAAAAACTTACCGCATTTACGATTCACGTTTAAAACAGCTTTGATTAAGAAAAAATAGCAAGTAAAAGTATACCCTTAATGCTTCAAAAGCCTTTTATAATCTTTCACACTCTGTACAATTTGACGCTTCATACAAAATTTACACAGCTCGTCGTGGGCGGTCGCACATCGCTTTAATTTTTCGACCTCGCGACGAAGCCATTGCTCGGCTTACTCACCGGCTTGGCGCCGTTTCTACCCATGCTACTGAGATATTGGCCGAGAACCTCCGGTGGCATCATCATGCAGGGTGGCACCGCGTGTGGCACGTTATTACCCGAGGCGTCCGTCGTTGCCGAGTGTTTCGATGGCCTCGAATTGCTCGCTGAGTCGAAGAGAAAGTCGCGATTAGTTCTCGATCGTCGATATCGATGTTCCCAAGGATTTTCCACCTTCACCTTATCCGATGGCAGGATTAGTTTTCAACTTACGGGACGACGAGTTCTCCCCGGCTTTTGAATTCTGATGATTGATACGGACTCTAGCCGGCGACGTCGACTGCTGGGACGAGGAGTCCTCCTTCGGAGGTGAGCTCGGAGGCGAGGGTTTTTCCTGGGGGGACTTTTTGTTCTTCAGCTCGGAAATTTTCGTCCTCTGGTACTCCTCCAGATAGAGGAGAAACTCTCTGTAGGTGACGTAGTTCTGAAATATGGATCATCGGCATACATACGCTTAGAATCGATGTCGATTAAATTTGTTGTTTCGCACATTTGGAGCTCGAAATTAAGTACCTTATCTTCGCCGGCCCAATTCCGGTTAGTCGGCTCCGTTAATCCGAGCAGATCGATCCAGTGGTAATAGTCTTCCGTTTGATTGCCGTACCAGTATTTGATGATAACGAAACTGAAAATACACAAATTAATACGCGCGAATATTATTCGGCCCCCCGAAGCGATGATTATGCAACGAGAGCCATTTATCAGGATGATGAGATACTAATAAAGTCAGTCTAGCATCAGATATTTACGCTAAACCATCGTCGACCATTTTCTGGATCTCCGGGTAGGACATGAGCTCCATGAATTCCGGATTCTCCGGATTTCGCTTGACGTCAACCAGTTGCCAAGGCGCGATTAGGCCGAACCTCACGCACTTCATCACGTCCAGCAGGTACGGCTTTCGGCCCTCCCAGTCGTGCATGAGCCACCTCACCGCGGACATGAGGACCTCCATCTCACTGAAACAAAATCGATGTATACCCTCCGACTCTTTATCGTTGTTGTTCTCGAGTTGTGTTTACCTGTTGACGGATATGTAGTTCGACTTGAGCAAGAGGCAGAGCTCTTCGACGGCCAGCTCGAGAAAGTCCTTGGTGCTGACGAGCATGAGGAAGAATTTCATGATCCTCGGCACCATGAGCTCCATGACCGCGGTATTGCCTATTTTTCGGGCTTCCAAGTAGAGCAGGAATGCCGTGTCCTCGGAGAAGAGCTCGTCGTTGTCGATGAATGCCCAGCATTGCTCCTCCAATTCTTTTCCGCGACGGGGAATGTCGGTTATTAAATAGAAGAAAAAAGCAGAGCTGCTCTCGCTTAGAATAACCGAACCTTTGATGCCGAGGTGCTGGGCGGCCAGAAAGATCTCGAGAATGTTGTCTCGCCTGAGCAGGTGGCAGCTCTCGCTAGTCGGGCTTATCATCCAGTCGTAGATAATGGAGAAGGCTCTCGAGGTCACGCTGCTCTGTATTTCGCACTCGTATGTGACTATGCGCGCTCGTTTGTATTTCCCCGAGGAAATCACATTCGCGCGCGATTGGAAGTGTCGTCGGGAATCGCGCGAGCACAACGGAACGGTGTAAAAATCAGAGCCCGCCAAGAAGGCTTTCTTCCGGCAATCATTAGGGCGCTATTCGCACTTTATCCGAGGGGTCCATTCAGTCCGAGTCAAATATAGCCCGGGGGGGATATCGCGAGAGAAAAACGAGTCCAAGGTCAGAGACGAGTGGAGAGCGGAATAAAAAAAGGGGGAGGAGAGGGACCCGGGCCAAGAGGCTAGCTCGCGCGGCCGGATATGCTGACAGAGAGGAGATTGGGGTCGACTGCGCTCGCGAAGAGGCCACTCCTGCCTGCACCGCACTCTCCCTTCCTCTCGCGTGTATTAGACGAAAGGGCTTTGTTTGAGCTTTGTTTATTATTCCCGCCAGCTGAGTCTCGTGTTATCTCCGAGTGCGCGACTTTTTTCCTTCTCTGGGGCCTCGGTCGGCCTCGTTGTCGACTTCTTCCACTTTGCTTTGTGTCTCGTCGTGACACTGCTGCGGTCGCGCGCGGCGTTTTTTGAATGTAAATGAAGGCCGTTGCCTTGTACTTTTAGAGTGGTTATGCGACGAGCTATTTTTTTTTTTTGTTTTCATCTCGCGGGCGAAATCGTGGAGAAAGGGGGACAGGCGCGAGTGGGTGACGGATGAAAATCGCGCGCAGTAGTGGAAAATACGATCGAGCGGAGGAATAAATAACGCGCGCTTTTACGATTTTCCGGCGGCGCGTGAAGAAATTCTCGGCTAGAAAGCGGATAAAATATATCGATGCCGAAACTCGGGGGGGAAAAGCGCTTGATGGATTGATTTACGATTCGCGGTAATAGCTTTCGTTTGTCGAGAGTTTGTTTATTTTCTTATTCGCAAATATTTTGGAAAATTCGAAAGAGATCACGAAAAGCTTTCACCGAGCGCGCGCGCGCGTATCGTTGATCCGCGAAAATGCGGGCCGTATACGGCTGATGCGTGTATGGATTTTATCGAGCCATTATTAATGGAATGTAAGAGATGGATAGAGGACTCACCCCGGCGAGGTCGATCTCTTTGACGTTTTTATCGTCGAAGAACGCGCTGTAGCTCTGCAGCACCAGCAGATGGCAGTGGAATTCGTCGTTCCCGATGCGAACGATGCAGTCGGCATTTCTATACGTATAAGAGAAGGTGCCAGATGCTTCGTTGCAGTATTTCGTTATTACTTTATTTCGATCGATACTAGATAGAGAGCTAGAGAGAGAGAGAGAGAGAGAGAGAGAGAGAGGCGTTCGTTTACTTGTAGGTCGTTATGCGCCGGGACAGCTCCTGGTAGAGGTCAGTTTTCTCCGGCAGACTTATGTTCTTCCAGTCGATCGGCTGCTCCGACGTAAATCCTAATCTAAAGCGGTTCGATACAATCAGTCTCTCGGAAATTCGTCGCGCACGCTACCCCCATTATGTAGACGATATTTACGCTGCCAGCTACTATGAATACGTACACACGAGCCAGAGCTACTATTTACGTCAGCGGATACGATCGAACACGGGCTTCTAGATATTTATAAAAAGAGAAAAGAAAGAAAGCAGCCTACGTAGCTAGCGGTACGTCGCGGATGACGGGTCCGTTCTGGACGACCGTCTGCTTGGCCTCGTCCCTCTGCTGCAGCATCTTCTCGCGGTTGACCGGCTGCGTCCTGGGCCTGCACTCGCTGGGGACGGCCGGCAGTCGGTACTGGACCTGGAGTCGGTCGACGGTCGAGGCCGTGACGCCCGGCGGCAGGTCGATCTCCCTCGGACGCGAGGCGCTCGCTTGATCCCCGCGCTCGGCCTTGACGTTGACTTTCGCGTGACGCGGTTCCGCCACCAGCACGCTCACCTTCTTCGACTCGAACACCACCTGCTTGGCGCACGTAGAAAGCCGTGAGCGCGGTTGCCCTTTCGCGCGACGACGACGACGCTTCTCTGAGAACGCACCTGGTTTGGAATGATCTTGAGATTGCCGCTGGGCGTGTCCTGGAACGGGAATACACTCTGGGAATCGATCGGGTTGAGCTGACCGTTGCCCGCCGCTTTGCTCTGCAAGTGCTGCATCAACAGTCCCAGGTGGGGCTCCAAGTTTTCCGATCTCTGCTGTCTGAAGTCGTGAGAGAGTATAAAAAAAAGGACGTCGGAATCCGATTACCTATAACGAGGCGATTTGTACCCGGAGCGCTGAGCCATTAGACTCGAGGTTTCCAGTTCAAAGTCAAAGCATGGCTCCTCCTCGAGAGCTCGGCAGTAGCGAAATTCCGCGGACTTGGTGACGATTCGACGTCTTGGTTTAGGGACGCAGCAGCACGAAGCCGCGCGGTTCTTGACTCTGGGACGAGTGGCTGGCAGCGCTCTCGAGCTGCAACAGTCGGAACGCGTCGAGCGCGCAGTAGTTAGTGTCCGAGTTTGGTCGGACGAGAGCCGCCGACTAACCGGCCGAAATCGCGTATTAACCGCGCGGCGAGTATTTCTCCGAAAGTTCTATTTTTCATCCGTCTTATCTTCGGCAGACGCCACTGTAAGAGCGAACTTTCTCACCTCTGAGGAACTCGAGAGTCGACCGAGTCGGACGTCAGGTCCTCGCGAGAGTTTCGAGTGTCCGGACTGGAGTCCGCCACAGCAGCAGCGACGCCGCCTCGGTACAAGACGATCAGGCTGCTCTTGCTATTGTCCGAGCTCGAGCAGCGTCGCAAGCTCCTTTCAACTGTGCGCGGGTAATTTCGAATTCGATTAAGCGAGGATTATGACCGGATTCGGAATCGTCGGCGGCGTTTATTGTGCCGCTGACGTTATGTCGCAGTATTGTTTGATCGGGATAATTTTATTTCCGGTTTCGCAAACAACCAAAGTCCGAGAGTCGAGTTTGCTCGGCGAAACTCGAATTACAATGCAAACGTCTTCGCCGCAGACAACCTAAAGTTCGCCGAGACAATTTGCATCTCCAAATCGTTCCAATCTTTTACATAATATAATGTGCGTATAAGAGAGAGAGAGAGAGAGAGAGCAGAGCTTTGAAGGAAAACAATTTGACGCAAAAGTTCGACAGGGACCATAATGGATAAGTAACTAACGCTTTCTCCTTTGTGCCGCGGCTATCAGCGTGTGTCGCGGCTTCGAGCTTCGCCGTAGTTGTCGACGTCGTCGTCGTCGTCTTCCCTTGTCGCTAACGGCGCGCAAATTAAAAGAGTTTGTCATCAAAGTTTGTTGCATTAGCCGATGCGCTAAGTCGCCTAATAACTTTTAGCTCCGATAACTTTTATAGTTACCAAAGTTCCCTCGAGGAACTGCTGCTCCTGCTGTGGGGCCACTTTGTCCCAGCGGCAGCGACGAAACTTGCCCGATGACGCTGCGAGGAGGGCAAAGAATTACAACAATGCGACTCGAGTATTGTCTAGCTAAAGTTTCGCGCTCGGCCGATATTAGATCCGGGAGAGGCCGAGTTAAAATTGAATCATAAAACAGTATACCTCGACGTGTTTATCTCGACGACGTTGTTTGGTGGCGCCGTTCCTCTTTTGAATTTCGTCGCTCGGCGTTGATTTTACTCGTCTCCGAGCTGAATGGGAACGATAGTTTTATAGTGCCCCTCGGATACCCCCGTGTCTGGGCGGAAACGACCTTCTCCCCCACGTCTTATGATAAAATCATTACACACAGAGGAGAGCAGCTGACGACTTACATGCACTTACGTAATTTTGTCTCGACGGACTCGTGAGCAGTCGGGCGGATGTGCTCGGGGAAACTCGGGGGGCCGAAGTCTCTCTCCTGTGCAGTCCTGCGGGAAACTTGACGAAAATTTCGAGTAGGACGGGCTGACCTACATTCGGTTTGTTCACGGTAAACAGACGCGTCTTTTGCTTGTTTAACTTTCGCGCGGAATGTTCAAGACCGCGACGGAAAATTGTTGACTCTCTCGCGCGCATTCGAGGTTAAAGATTTTTTAATGTACCTGGAATTTGGATGGCTCGGCTCCAGGGAAACGCGGCACTCGTCCTCGTTGGATGATTCGACTACCTTTCTCTGTGGGACGCGTCAAGATTTCCGCACGTCATTTTACATCTACTTTTATTATTTCAACGACAAAGCTCACATCGCAGCGGTGGGGACCTCTTCGCATGATACGGCTCGCTCATCCATTTATCGACGACGCCTCGTCCTCGACTCGGTTCACTCGCTGCATTTCCCCCTGGTTTTCAGCCCGCAATAAGGTTATGAAAAAAAGAAGAAAACTCACAGCCGGATATACTAGTCGCAAAATCGAACGCCGTGACGTTTATGACTCGGTGGAAGCATTAAAAACGTGACCGGAACATATATCGGATTGCGGGTATTTATTCCGAGGAAAAATGTGAATCGTGCGCGCGCGTGTGACTGTCCGGTGAGGTCCTCTGGAAACCAAACGCGAGACAGCTGACATAGCGGTGTGAAATTGTAGCCAATGCTCGTGATCCCAATTCACTCGCGTTCGCTCGAATTGATCGAATACGTTTGAGCCGCCTGACAGCGGGGCGTTGAAATTTCACCGGACCACTGGCCCTGTCTACACAGACACACCGATAGCTGAGGTATCAATTTTGCTATAACCTAGAAAAGTCGCGCGGCGCTCGTGTAATTTATAATGATAAACAATAGAAGAGCGCAGTGGATTTTTCGCGCGTAACCTAGAAAGGAGGAAAAATCGGTCGATCCCGCGGGGAAATGACTGGCGCAAATAATAAGCGCGATCGCGATGACGAAGCGACAGTGGCGGAAAGTTTTTATCCGGCAAATACGTAAACAGCAGTGCGCTGTACGCGCGGGAGAGGAGATTCGAAACTCGAAGAGAATGCGACGTGGAAGTGGGACGCGGAGGTATAGAGTGGCTATACATGTATTATGATAATACCATCAGACGGCTGCAGCTGCGGATAAGTTTCTCGAAAAGTTCTTGTTTAAGTGCACCCGTTGCTGCTGCTGCGAATTTTTTTTTTTTTTCGTTTGAATCCAGGTAAACGCTGATTTTTTTCGGGATTACTCCAAGATCGAGGGCCTTTAAGGAGATGATATAATACTCGTTTGATTTGATTGATCGAGAGGACTTTGTCGTAATGATGGGATCGATTCGTGCCCGAAGTAAAAAGTGGCGCAAAATTAGGTCAGAGCCGCTTCTTGCTCGGACAGCTTTTTTTCGAATTAATTCGAAATCGTCCCCCTTTCGCCACGGAAATGTAATGGACTATTTTCGAGAAGATGCTTTAAAACGGATATCGTGTATTTATTCCGAAATTCGCATGCAATACCCTCGGTAATATCCGCATGCGAGTATACGGCTCGTATCGTACAATAGATTGCCCCCTTCGAGAGGAGAATAAAGCGAGAGCAGAATATGATCTTCGATATCTTAATAAGGTCGCCTCGAGAGTGGACTATTTTAGGAATTATCATGGATCATCTCCGATATGCAGCCGCGGCTTAATTTTACTATCACTCTATTGGAATCTCCAGAAAACATCGTCGGGCGAAATTTTCGAGCAGAAGAGAGAGAAAGAAAAATTCCCGACGAGAGATAGTCAGGAGCGCGCGCGCATCCCTGCGGGTGAGAAAGAGACACACACGGACAGACAGGCAGAGCACCGGCAGCGGCGGCTGCATCGATCGCTTCGACGTCCTGGTGACCTCGACCCAATGCCAGAGAGTCTCTCTCTCTCTCTCACTGTGCGCTCGCGCGCGCGCGTCGGTGCGCCCCTGTTCCCTGCCACCCACGCCACTGGCTCTTGCTCGCTCGCTCGCTTCCCCCTTTCCGGCATCAGGGTCAGTTAGCAACCGTCAAAACACGAACGCAGCGGTTGTTGTTGTTGTTGTTGTTGTTGTTGACGCCCCGGATTCACTTACATATTACAGACACAGACAGACACGGCTTTTCGAGCATCGCGCACGTAATGCGCATCTTGTGTGTTTTCATGGGGTTGCTATGTACTCGCGCGATGGATTGATAAGGGCTCGGGTGTATTTCTGGATTTCCTCCTCGCTGCGCTAGCGCCGAGTGTACACAAGATACGCGGCGGAGCTCGTTGCACGCGAGGAAATTTTCTTCCTCGCGCCGCCGGTAGTACGGCAATTTAATCGACGTCCGAAGGGAGAATTTATGATCGCGAGCGGCGTATAGTGTTTCTGACAGTTCGCCTGCACGCACGCGACCTACTTTCGCCCCGGGAAAGATTACTCCCAGCGAAGCTTTGAGTTTCTTCTCGTACAATATAAAAAAAGCCCGAGAGAGAGAGAGAGAGAGAGAGAGAGCATATTATTATTTTGCCTGTCGGAGACAAGCGTGCCTTATAAAATCGTCCTGGAACAGTACGGTTGGTCAACTTACGCGTGTGTATCAGAGTGAGGGGAAAAAACGAATAGTAGTATGTACTTTTGGCGTACTCTACTTTCGGTCCATTTGTAGACAAAAAGTCGAGAAGTAACGGCGACGGCTGTAGCTCGCGAAAAAGAGAGATAAAGGAGTGTATGTGTGTGCACGTAGCCGCGGCGGAGAGCAGAGTGTACAAACAAAGGAAGAGAGGAAATTAATCTAATGGAGCTACGCGAAAATAATCTCCTTCGTTTTATTTACGGGAGTCATTGTACTCGTTAAGCCGTATTAATAGCTCAAAGAGCCGAAGTGAAAGGCCAGAAAAATACACTCTCGAAATCCTCCCAAGAATGCCCGGAACGAGCACTTCGTCATTCCAGAGCCCGAAACAATCCGCACGCGCTCATTTCGTCCGGAAGCATAAACATGCAATAAAAGAAGCAGCAGCAGCGGCTGCCGCGCGCATAGCATCATCCCCCAAGAGACACACAGAGCGAGAGAGAGAGAGAGAGAGATAGAGAGAGAGAGAGAGCAATCTAGCCTATGCAAGCCTCGAGAGAAAGAGAAAGCCGGGCGCTCGCGAACGAGGAGATGATGCACGTGCGGGGCGCCTCTCGCTGCAAGGCGGGTTGTTGCCAAGGTTACACTCGCGTCATAACCACCCTGCGGGGACCCCTCCACGCTCGCTCTGGACCCCTGCATTCTGCCCCCCACTATCGCCGGCGCGCGACACACCCCCGCCAGCCAGGCTTCTCCTCCTGCTGGGGGGCTCTCGCGCTTCTTTCAAACTTTCGCGATAAATCCCTCCCACCGAGAGAGAGAGAGAGAGAGAGAGAGAGAGAGAGAGAGAGAGAGAGCATCATCCCTCGTTACAGCGCCGCTCGCGCCTCTCCCCCTCTGATTTACGATGCTCGAGCTACTGCAAGTGAGATGGCTCTCTTTCGAAATTTTTTCCTTCTCCCGCGGCCTTTGATGAGGTGAGATTTTGAGTTTTTAAAGCGACGAGTTTAATTCAAGGAAAACAAGCCGGGGACGGAGGAGTTGAGTATTTTAAAAAATTATCTCCGTCAACACAGAGAGCTCGGTAGCGTTTTTTTCTCTCCTCTTCGAGGAGCTGACTTTTAGGTGGAGGGCAATCTTATTACAAAAACAAGCGCTCCGGTATCACGGGCCAGAGAAAATATTTTCAAAGGGACGCTGTAATTGCGAATTTTTCCTCCCGGCGGTGGGCTCTCTGAGCTATTTTTCAAAAGCACAGCGGGCCGCCGCACTCTTGTTTATAATCCCCTGAAAAATTAATCGCCGGGCCATCCGTTATTCCAAAGGCTCGCGTGTATTGCGTTTCCCAACTACATCCGCAAAGGTATACATCCATCCGAACTGTATAGACATCGCTCTTAAACTTCTCCTAATAAAATCGGCCCGAGGAGAGAAGAAGGAAGAAGAATCGCGCGCGGTTCCATCGATTACCGATTAGTTTCCCGCCCGCACCGCTGCAGGGAAAATCGGAGAATAGCCTCGCGCAGACAAGAGGCCTTAATTAATTGATAATAAGGGTCGAAGCGCTCTGCCGAAGTGTAAAAGCTACTCCGTTTTAAGAAGAAGAAGAAGAAACAAACTCGAGAGATATAGTAGCTTGCTCTCGTTAGTCTTGATTGAAACAAGAGCGACGAGCCAGAGAGCTGACGTTTATTTCGCGTGCGGCTCTTTTTACGCGGGGCTTTTTTATAGACCTTACCCGCCGGCCGCGCGACGAGATATTCTTTCCAGAGGGCAAAGGTAGGTTCGTTAATCGGATAGGATGGCTTAATAATAACTCGGCTGCGGCTCGATTTACATACTTTTTAATTAAAACTCAAGACCGCCGGCTCTCGAGAAATGGACGGTGAAACTTTTTAATTATTCAAGGGCTGGCCGGCTTCGGAATCGAGTGTCGGGGCGTCATTATCGACTGACCGGATAGCCGCACGGTTTATACTTACAGAGGCGCGAGCTTTATAAAAAGAACGCGGTAAACAGAGACGAATGCTCGGCATCGATTGAATCAAGCGCATCTGAAAAATCTCTCGCTACGCTACATCGGAACGGAACGGCAGGAATAAAAATGCACTTACCCTCCGCATAAATTCCTTATCTCGAGAGCGCGTGCAGTCTTATGTTTACCGGCGGGAAAAGGAGGAAAAACGAAGCCGGCTGCGTACACGCGAATAAATAGATACAAATTCCGGCCGGAGAAACAAACAGACGCCTACGAGGAGAGCCTCGAGAGGGAGAAAAACAGGATGTTTTTCCGCTCAGCTCGCGTGCATACATATACGAGGCCGAGAGATAAGTTCGCGGAAAACGCGAAATGCATCCATCATGCTAGTCTCGAGATTCGGTTCGCGAACGTTTATCGCTGCGCGAGAGCTTGTATACGAGTGTACGTCGCTCGTTGATGCGATGCAGCAACCCGGAGTTGTATGGAAAAGCTCGCATTATGCCATTGGCAACTAGCTCGTACATGGTTATACTTTCTAATGTGCATCGCGCGCGGTTGTAAACACAGGATGTACCTCTTGCATCTGGCTTGCGTTATCTTCGCGAGCTGGTACAGATGTCGATGTTACGTGACACGTTCCATCTCGTCTCGATCGCGAAGAAGAAAGAAACGTGCGCAGATCTGGAATAATCGAAATTCCTACGGGTGAACTTGCGATTAGATAGAGAGGTGTGTATAACGCAGTGAAAAAGGGTTGGGGAGTGTGAGGCGGGCTGCTTCTCGGAGCGCGAAAGAGTAAAAAGCGAGAGGAGTGGATCCATATTTCTCTCTCCGCAAGGCAAACAAGCGGCCGCTCGCTCGTGCCTGCGCGCGAGCGCGTCCCTTTGTGCGCTCCCGCTTTCGCGCTATCCTTCCGCTTTTGCATTGTTTGCCATTGTTGTCGCTCACAAAAGAACGCGCGCGCGCGCGAAAAAGGACAGAAATAAACGCTTGTCTCTACACCTGCTATCCCTTCTACGCGCGGCCCACCTCTCTCTCTTCTTCTTCCATTTACTCGCTTTTCGTGCGGGGCTCCACGTTCAAATTTGCTAAAGGTCCTGACCCACTTTTTTTTTCACGTCCCCTGCTTTCGAGCACCGAGACAGCACTTTGGGACGATTTCCGGATCCGAGCGCATATAAACTCGTCCTCGTCGCGCACCTTTGAGCGGAACTTTTTCTAGTCCGCGGTCGTGGGGTGGTTTTGCTGCGCTTCTGCCGCTGGTATTATATGGGATGATGCTGCGGGCTTTGCCGAGGATACCAAGATTGCGCATTTCGGCCCAACTTTCTCTCTGGACACGGGCTTGTTACAGGCCGCGCGTGTGTGTGTGTGTGTGCAACGTGATTTAGGAGAAGCGCTCTATCTCTCGCGGCTGCGCGAGCTTCATTTGAATTTTTAATAAGGGACAACAATTGCGTTGTTAGCCTTGTGAATTACTCCGCTGCTTGTCGCATCTGCTTTTGATTAGAATGGAGCTGAATTTGTATACAATTTCGCGCGCGCGAGAGCTTCAAAAGAAATGGAAAATTCTCGTCGAGAGTAATTTGATGCATTGTGCGAGTACAGGATGGAATAATAAATTCGCACTGCTGTTATAAATAATAGCTCTTTTTCAGTTGAAACCGACAGATTAACCCAGATTATGCGGAAAGTAATCATTTGTATTGCTCCATATCTACCCTGTCTTTGGCTCCATTTAGAACAAATGCCAGAACTTCGAGGCGATAGGAATCGGGCTTTGTGCCTCTGCGCGTTTCTCTCTTTTTATCCATCTTGACTTTCCATTTACCAAGCGACGGCGGCCAACTTTGCGTACATTTCGCCTGCACAAAAGAGCCGAGTGAATAAATTAATTCTCGGGTCTCATTAAGCGAAACAAGAGATATCGCAAGCTACGGGAAAGAGATAGAAAGAGAAAGGAATAAGATGACGAGAGATAATGCTGCATCTGCAAGCGAGCCAAACCACCGTTTTAGCGTAATTCATAAGTAAATGTTTGACTTTGTTTCTGGTTTATTTCGCGTTATTTGTGTGATTCATAAAACAAATTTGTTCACTTTTTCTTTATTTTGCATTTTTGTGATAAAAGCACTGCCTAATAAACATTGAAACCGTGTGTATTTACGATACGAGTTTGCTATCGAGCTGCATCAGAGGGAAAAGGCGGAGGTGTTATAGTGTAAATAAGTTACGCTCAGTGTGCCACAAATGGTGCTGACCACTTTACTGATAAACGGCTGCCCTATATTTATCCAGCCATTCTCTACGAGAACATTTTTACGATTACCCTTCTAACACAAATTATAACTACAAGATTCAAAAAAATACATTTTAATATTTATATATTGTTCAATTCTTTAATAACTTTTTGAATCTTGGCACGCCTGGTTTGTGCGGTATAGGCATACTCTTACAAAATGCTTAATTGCTTCTTATCTTGTGGCAATATCACAAACTTGTGTCAACAAAATTTGAAATAAGCTGTCTATCTACTTTTATCATGTATAGCCTGCGGCCATAACCCGACATTTAGCAACAGTTCTGGCGTTTTCTAACGAATAAGGCAAAGTAAGATAGTAATATGATCGAATATATTATTCACTATTTATTTAATGTTAAAAATCGCTTGCGTTACAAAATATGTATTTTTATTTTCTAAATTTATAGTACAGTAATTTAAACAGATCTCGCATCGAATACTATCTTGGCTTCTTCCATTAGTTCGACTACCATGCTCTTCAATTTTTTCTCGTAAGTTGGAACTGTGTCCAAATGAAATCCTATCACGCCGAATCTATCACCCATAAACCAATTTTTCATTTCCTCTGGATTGTTATGAATTTCTTCTAAAACATCTGACGGTAAATACAATCCAGGAAGATACAGTAAACCAAGAATCATTCCAATCAATCTATAATCTTTGTAGTCTCTTAACATACTTTCGTATGATGGAATAGGTGGTTTAACACTACCTTGCAGCAGAGTATCGTGTAGAACCCAATAGTAATGTTCAACAAAATCTAGCTCTGATTTTTTTCGATATTCTGGTGTAGTGTGTAAATAAATTAACATACTCACGTCGACGAATGGCGAGGTATATCTCAAAAACTGATAGTCAACCATAACACATTTAACGCTGCCGTGATTTTTAAACATTAGATTGTTCAACCAGAGATCGCCATGGCACAACACGTTACATTTACCTTTCCGCATTTTTGTGAATTCCCATATTCGATCTTTCATCTTCGGCACGAGACTTGAGTCCATACCAAATTTTTCAATCATCTTTTTAATGGCATCGAAGCCAACTGGTATATTTTTCGCAAACTTTCCATGATTGTCGAAAAGTTTTTCTACAAAAGCGTTAGGAAATATTTCTCTAAGAGTTTTGCCCAGTCGATGTTCTGCAAGCATCGTTGAAGCGTGAAAGTGTGCGAGACTCGTCAGAGCTGCTTTCAACAGACTTTCGTCCAGATAGTGGTCAGGTGAAATAGTGTATCCTTGAATGCGCAGATCTTCGAAGACGAGTGCGTTACTGTTGACCAAGTAACATTTAGGAGACCATCCGTCACTGTTGTACTCCTTGATTAACAGAGGCGCGACGTTCTCGTAAAAATTAGCTTCATCGGCAAACATACTGTCATCCATGAAAGTATCCAAGATAACTTGAGAATCCGGCATAGTTTTGACAAAGAAAGTCTGACTCTCTTCACAGTTATTGGATCCACGTTTGAATCGTATTGTGAGCAATAGATGTCCACCAAGGCAACCCGTTTTCAACTTGGCAAAAGGTTCCAGACTATGATCGACAATTTTCACTTCTGACCCAACAGCTCGTGCAACTACTGTTTCTATATCTTTGGTTGTAAGAGAAGTCATGGCTTTGGAGCTGTTCGACAAGACCTTTGTAGTCAAACTTTTGAAAAGAACTGAACATATTCTGCAGCTGACACAAGTTTTATCTGTGACGATTTCGGAAAAAAGATTAGATAAATTTGTCATGTTGATTGTAGATAAGCTAGAATTATTACCTTTCTGCGCATGAATTTATTTCCAATTAGAGCCTGGATATCACTATTTGCGCATAATTCAAGATAGTTTATTTAATTGAATGAATTTAGATACTCAGCTGTGTTATAAAACGCACCGATTCCACTGACCCAGCCACTGCACATCAATATCGGCAGTAAAATAAAACTTAATAGCGAACTTTTTTAATTATGTGCTTGATTTATACATAGAGGTAGGTAAACTTATATCGTGGTGATCGTAATATGTTTTTAACGTAACTTTTATCAGTTCATTGGTAGAACGCTCTGACACTAAATTCTGAGTAATTAGAATTTTAAAATGTCGTTACGGTGCATACTGAGCTTTGGAAAATACTAAAATAATATTTTTAGGCCAACAAAATGCTTTTCTTGCGCACAAAAGCGATTTTCAGCATTTTTTTTATCTCGCTGGAAAGCCTATTTTCCGCGTATATCGCGCGCTATTATTAATTCAAAAAATTCAAGCGATAAAACGCTATCGCTCGTCTTTTCTAGAATCTCTGCAGCCCTGGCGCAATCCATAAAACAAAAAAGGATATCGCAACAAATTCTCGCATGTTTGTATGTTTATCAGAATGCACTTTTGGATGGTTTTCATGCACGCAATAAAAATAAAACTTTTTTCCTGCAAATCGAAACAAACGCTACACATACACACACACACACACACACACGGACACGCACGCGAAGGCCGATCACGTCAGAGTCGATCGTAAAACAAAGCCCCGTATCGAGATGCGATCTCGCGCAAACGAAATCCGAAAAAAGCCGAGCGCACTTGCTCTTCCGACGTTGAACATTTATGCACGGCGACGTTGATATATTGCAGAACTTCTCAGATTCGTCTCCTCGAGCGCGAAAAAATCCCTATCTCTGTTTACGAGACGAGGGAAAAATGAAAATACAAATCTCGCTCTCGTTCCAGCGCTGATTCCCGACGTCAAAACTGAAAGGTCGAACGCAAAAAAGCGTATAAACAAAAGGCACCAGCTGCAGTTTGCAAAAAAGGCTCTTTTTTTCCATTTTATACCTCTCGCTGCAGTTATACAGCTCTGTCTCCCATAACCTTTTTCACGTCCACGAGTACGTGCAGCTGTTTGGCATTGTTAGGTAAATCGTCGGCTCGCCGCCCGGCGATTGGCTCGCCGAGCACGTTCCGCATCCCCTGCACACCTCTTTGAATTACAAACCGGGGCCGCTGTCCACCGCCGCTTTTTCGGTGCTCTACTCTCTTTAAAGAGCGGACTTTTTTTATCCCCTTGCTGCTGCTGCTGTTGTTGCCGCTGATCCTCGAGACTACGTGCAGTATAAACACGGAAGATCTAGACAGTCCGCGCGGAGCTGGAGAAAAAATCCGCTCTGCCTGCACTTGGAATTGCCCCGTGGGCGTTTCCTTTTTCCCTACTACCTCCGCGAATATACACACTTACTTGCCTCGTCGAGAGCCTCGAACCGCCCACGTTCATTAGCGCTGATAAAAAACGGAGGAGGTGCAGCAGTCCGGGAAGCGAACTTTTTTCCGGCTTTACTTTTGAGAATTAGGGATATTACGCTTTAAGGGCCGTGTTTGTTCTGTCGCTATATGTATAACCTTAGCTCCGTTTTGTTAGCGGCGAGTTAGCTGTTGATTCGGGAATTTTCGAGTCAAATTTGCTCTTCCACGTAGCCGTTTTCTAAGTGGAAAAGTTCGCTCTCGAAAATCCTCTTTTCCTTATAATCAAATGGAGAAACGACGCCTGCTTCTTCCGAGAAAATTTTCATCTCGTTAAGAGGACGGTTCTCGGAATAAGCGTTGCGCGTCGAGATATGAAAAAATCCTGCAGATATATAGAGCTTGCGCCCGGAATCGGTAAATTACTTCGTCGCGCAGAGGCGAGCTTTTGTTCGCAGTTGAAAAGTATTCAATTTCATAGCGGCGGCGGTGCGCGCATTACTTGTGCAGTTGTGAAACAGCCTTAATGTTCATTAAAAGTTCCGCCAAGTTCAGCGTCGCACAATAGCACGCGGCGCTTTTACGCGTGGGCATTAAAAGAGCTAAAGCGTTCGCTGCCATTACCGAGCATCATAAGAAAATTAGATTTTCCGCACAAACTCTCGGACGAACGAATTTCATTACGCGGAAATACATTTCTCGCTAACTGCAGTGCGTAGAGAAAATGTAAAAGTGCGCCCGCTCGGGTAAATGCGTCCACCTGAAAGCACTCTTTTTTCGATCAAGCTCGCCTCCCGAATTTGCAAGTCAAAAATCCGCGGTCCTGTCCTATACTCTTATAAAGCATTTCATTTTCGATCTCGCAAAAACGCGCATATCGATGATTTTCCATACAGCTCGGTACTTTACTCCTTTCGCTTTGAGCCGAGTCGCGCGCAAAGTTCGTTCGCTCGTTAGCATAACGTTGCGGTCGAAGCAGGCGTTCTCCGGATTGGCTGGCGAAATTGTGTTTCGAATACAAGCGCCGTGTTTATGCGCGCGAGACTACGATTACAACATGCGAAATTAATTTGCGCGATCGGTGAGAAGTTTTCCATAAGGCTCGCTCGTGTAATTTATTGACGCATAGATTCCAGTGTGCACATTTGAATTTTAACGAACAACCGAATAGCTATACGTCTCTATGCGGTCTTCATCAGCAACTGCTGCGACACACGTAAAACGGAATATGCATCGCTGCAATAGCTCGTATCGTTGGATGACTCGCGCGAATCAAACGGTGCCTCGCGCACACGTGACAGCAGTGGCCGGCGGCTTAGGATGACGAAGGTTTTATCACGGTTAATTAACGTAGTAGCGCTAACGAACCTGATTACCATTGGCATGGCTAACTGGCCGCTATCTCTCTCTATCCGGCGAGGAATAGGGTCGATTCGAAATGCACACACGCGCTATATGAAGATAGTTCTGAATTTCGAAAAATGTTCTCGCAGAAAAGCCAATTAAGCCAGTTCGTAGCCTTGGGGGATAAGGCTATCAATAACCCGGGGCATCGATTTACATAGCCTCCAATAACAGCTCCCCGATGAAACATTTTAAAATGATTAAAATTCCGTCCCTAACGCAGAGTTCTCGCTCTCTCTCTCTCTCGGAGAGGAGCGATCCTTCATAGATCTCTCTCCGCCGCGGCGGAAGCACCTGCAGCTCGAGGCGAAAACGTTCGTTCAATTCAATTTGCAAGTTCGCGTGTAAGTTTGGAAGAGAGTAGTCTAGCTAGTGCGGCGCAAGCATGGGCTGGAGGGAAGCAAACGAAGGGAGGAAAAGAGGAGGGAAAGTAAACGGAGAACGCCGGGACTACGTAGCGGCGGAGGTAATGGAGTAAGGGAAGGAAATCGAGAGATAAGGCAAGGGTTGGACCGTGGTCTGGAAGAAAATTATTGCGGAGAGGGAATAGCGGGGGCTGCTGCGCGCACGTCGAATCAGATAATTAAATTTCTCTCTTCCGCGCGCGCACTAGTTTTGCGCGCTGCTACTTGGCTCTCTCGCGTCGTCGTTGTCTCATTGTTGCAGCTTGTTAGGAGCGAATTTGCAAGACTTAAGTGCTCGAGAGCCCAGCCCAGCGCAACGGCATTATCTGCTTTCGAGGGAGTCGCGCGAGCGGTGGGAAAAACAGATCCGCCAAACAAAAGCCTGCAGGACGCAATATAGCCCTCGTTATGTTTCTGATCGCTCGCTTTCCATCGTTGCGTTATTGACGATGATAACGCAGCATCTCCGCAATGTGCTCGCATTACCGGAGAGAGTGTATGGATGTGGCACACGGTAACCAGCGGCAGCTCCCGTCCATCTTTCCAGTCCGCACACGAACGTACAGCGGCCCGCTTACGCTGCGGCCTCCGCCCACTTGCACACGGCAGCGGCAGCAACGACGATGGCAATAGAGATATAGAGCGAGTTTCGGGCCAGGCTGCATGTGGCGGAGAGCTGCGACTGTGTAACCGCGATAATGGCCACTAAATTAGTCGGCCGACTTCTCTCCTGCAGCCGGGCATCAGCGACCTCTGCACACGGTAAATACGTGTCGTCGCGACGTTAAGCCGCTCGCTCTATTGTTACACTCGCGCCACCGGCAATAGCGACGTATATGGCCAGCGGTTCTCTCTATCTTCTACTCGCGCAGTTCGGAAAGCGGAAAGTGTGCGCGGGAGTCGGCGATAGTGGAGAGAGAGAGAGAGAGAGAGAGAGAGAGAGAGAGAGAGAGAGAGAGAAGTAAGACTGCACTTTGCGGAGGCGGGAGCGCAGGTTAAAGGCGGTAACGCGACCCGTAGAATCGTCGTTAACAGCGGCCGCGCTTTGTTCTTCTCGGTCGGAACGGCGTTTTATGTGCGGTAACTCTGCTCTCTACGCGCTTTGAAATGCAATAATTTTGGAAATTTCCCACGCGAGAATCAGCAAACGCGAGCCTCTACCGGATATCGTTGCCACGAAGGACGTGGGCGTGTGATTTAATGTCGGCTACCCCCGGGATTGCGCGATTCCGAGGGACATAATTAGGCCGCTAAATACCCGCGTCATGCGACAGAGTAGAGAACGACTAGGAGCAGATATATACCTGCCGCTTCAGCTAATGGCGCTAATTTTTCCCTCGGAGAGAAAGACGGAGAAAGAGAGAGAGAGGAGGACTGCTTTTTCTTTTGCCGGAAGTCGAGTGCTTTTCAAGCGATGATTTCGCTGCGACGAAAGAGAGCCCGCTGAAAGGCACTGTGCTGGAGGAGTTTTTTCCCCCGCGAGATTTTCACTCACTCGAGGTGTTATTAGAGACGCGAGTGGCCTGTAATTTGCGTGGCCCTTTGTTTTCGGAGGAGAGAGAGAGAGAGTGTGTGCTTGCTTTGAGGCAAAAAGCGCTTCCCACTGATTATCGGAGAGCCGAGAGTCTCCCTCTTTCGAACGGTTATCGCATTTTCTCGGCTGTATATCCACGAGATTTTTCAGAAGGATATAGAAGCCCCGAGAAATTAAGCGGCGGATGTACGCTCTTGGCAGAGAAATTAATGTTGGCTGCTTTCGCAGCGCAGCTCCGTAACCTAATTACTCCGGGGCTAATTTTCCCTACGTGACCCGGTCCTTCTCCCATTTTTTCTCGTCCCTCGTAAAGCGCGCCGACTATCTTGATTTTCCTGAATTCCGTATTCACAATAATCGCGCGGCACAAGTGCGCCAATATAACGACGACTATATATGACGAGCAATTAATTAGCCCTCGTTCGCTCGATCATGTCATCGCTCACGTCTCGCGCGTGTCCCTCTTTGTGTCGTACGCGCTTTGGACGCTGCACCCACGCGTCCTTTACCAGGACAATAGAGCCGTTATAACGTCCGCACGATTCCTCCTCCGATGACGCATCGACGACTCGTATTTTTGCGTCTTCGCCGAGAGTAAAGAAAGCTACGACCATCTTCCGCAATATCAACGCTGCGAGAAAACGCTCGAAAATTTCACGTCCCACACACGCCTGCTCGGATTACGCTTCGAGGTCCGGCGATCAAATATCGTTTGATTACGGTGGCGCCTGCGGAGAGTGACGTGTAGCCCGCGATAATTCGATAGTCGCCGCAAACTCGTTTTCGTCGCGCGTCGCTGCGAACACCACCGCATCGACGAGAGAGAGAGAGAGAGAGAGAGAGAGAGAGAGAGAGGCTTCTGTGGCCGGCTCGTGCATCGGCGGGTATTACAAGCCTCGACCGCTTCACCTCTGACCTTAAAACTCGCGGTGGTTCTTTATAGGCGCGGGTGCGTTTCAAGTTCCTTTCTGGATGTTTATTTTCGGGCTGTGGTGGTCTATATGGACGTCGACCGAGAATGCTTGATTAGAGGGACGGGAATACATACACACACGCGTATATATAGCTTATGCATAATGCGTGCGCACTTATACGCGAATCGATCGTGCGAAAAAGTATCGGTCTGTCGAGAAACTGGGTCATTCTCGAATCGGCCAATTCTTTTTCGAATTTCCCTCGAAGTAAGCAGAGATTGGAGTAGAGAGCTTTTCTTATAGGTTTTGCAGGTGCCTATGCATAATTAATTCGCGCGGAGCGGGCCGGCATAATAAATCAGCGTAATAATATCAAGCTGTGTAAACCCCGGGCATCGATAATGCAATTTCAGCTGCAATATTAGTTTAGTTGGCAACTGCTGCTACTGCAGCAGAGCAGCCCGCGCCCTCGGCATACTCTTGAATTCATAATGCCGAGATTATCCTCCGAAATCTCACAATATATATTACGCGGCGCTGTTTCAACCCACAGCACACACAGTCGAATTTTGTCAACCATTAAATTATACGCCCCGCAATTTATCGTCGCACGTTAAATAGAAGGAGATCGATATAACCGCGTACAGGTATTTTCAAGACAAACATGGCTGCGCTCACTCCTTTCGACATAACTCGAAAAGCACACACGGATCTATAGTGCACGTAAGTCTCGGAACAGCTGTCGCTACTCGCGTAACCTCGGCTGAGCTACATCAAAGCTCCTCGGAAACAATGGTCCGGTCAAAGTCGCCGGGAAATCAGGCGAAGAGCAAAGGCTCCGATATAGAAGCACACACACTGTGTGTGTGTGTACCCGGGAATAACAGAGACGAAGCGTAAGAGCACTACTGCAGCAATCGGGGAATTGAAATATTTCGAAAAGTAGGTCAGGAATAAACAGTGAATATCTTTTCAGGCTCTCCCTATACGAGTTACCTACTTCGACGAGCTGAATATTACAAAAAAGTTCGAGCTTTTCTAATTCAGGCCAACAGCAACAATGCTCGCAAGAGATAACGGATGATCGAGTCCGGTCTCGCGAAAGCTCGCAGCATCCTTTCCATTGCAAGACCTCGTTTCCCACCCACACAATGGCTGGGTTTTTCCTTTTTTTTTTTTTTTTTTTTTTTTGATAAATGACGGGAGCTTAACGAGATATCCGACGATCGCTAGCGGATGAGACGTTCTTCTCGCGGAAATAGCCGGGCTGGCTTGTAATCGATCGCGCGACGATATGGCCGAGTCATTAGCGCGTCGATCGCATGTCACTTTACCGGGACGACGTCCTTCCTTACGAGCTGCTGCTGCTGCTGCTATACGTGAGAGAGCTTGGTGCGAGGGTTCGATCTTCGCTGATTGGACGGGCTTTTTCTGGGTCGGATTTTCAGGATGATTGTTCGGAGTTAATGCGAGAAGCTAGTTCAGGATTTTCGGAGAAGACCAGTTATCACCGATTGGAAAATTATAAACATGACGGGACCAACGACGATGCACTCAGGCTTTCGTCTTTAGGTGGGTTATACAGGAACTGCGCTCCGAGGAAAACCGTAAACAGCGCCGGAAATTTATAGGTCTTCGTACGCGCTACTGTGTACGCACGTATTCCTTTACTTCCGCGGCACGTAAAAAAGGGCTAAAAGGCCGGAATAAAAGGCGACGCGCGCGGCAAAGTTTCGCGCTGCTATACAGCTTTTCAGTCGCGCGAGAGTTTGCAGGAAAGTCCCGAAGAAGCTTTACGCCCTTCGAGTTTACCGGCCCCGTTCTTTCGACGGACTGCTGGTGTAGAGTTTGCTGATCTCGATAATTCGCGGAAAACAAATCCTCTTCATAAACGCTCGCGAAAAGCAATCGGAGTATACACGATTCAAGTTCTCTCACCCGGAGCTCGTCACCTCGGAAGCAAGTACACTACAGGCCCTGAAATTTCGCGCTCGGCGAGCTCCGTATACCTCTATCCGAGTGCAGGTACATCAAGAATCAGCGCGACAACTCGGCGTACCTTCTGCTCTCCGCGTAACACTTTTACCCCCGCGCGTCACTACGGTATCCCCTTCCCTCTCTCTATCCAGCGGAGGCTAATGAGAACGAGCTCTAGAGCGAGCGAGAAAGACAGTAGCTGCAGAGAGAGAGAGAGAGAGAGAGAGAGAGAGAGAGAGAGAGAGAGAGAG
>QLSS01000053.1:842586-854128 GCA_024372645.1 Trichomalopsis sarcophagae | reverse complement strand
GAGAGAGAGAGAGAGAGAGAGAGAGAGAGAGAGAGAGAGAGAGAGAGCAGAAAGAGGAGGGGCTGCGCTGCAAGCCCGGGAGCTCTATCGACCGACATCTCTCTCTCTCTCTCTCTCTCCCCCGCTGTGTGGCTCAGGTGTGCCGAGCTCGCGAATTCTCGATGCTATGTACCCCCCTCCCCCCCTTACGCGCTTAACTTTTTGCCGTTTGCGACGGGGAGAAGTGCACTCCAGAGGAAAAAGAGAAGGGGCTTCTCACTAACGTCATTCGACGCGCTGCTGGCGCCGCTACTGGGACTTTTAGAGGCCAGAATCGCCGGGCTTTGAGCTCGTCGAGAGGTTCTTTGTGGGTGTGAAGATTGGGCCGACGCGGTGCGAACGTGTGGTTTGGCTTAAACGGCTGCGCGCGGGATAAGATGACTTGGATTAAACGAAGGATGATTCGCGCGCGTATACCTCCCGCCAGTCCGCGTGAGAAAAATGGAATAACTTGCGAATTTTGAAAGGCTTATAGCGCGCGCTGCGTATATGCATGTATCAAGGGCCGGATATGCACTTGGCGTAAAAAAATTGCAGTTTCCTGCGGCAGTTGCGCGTTCCATCTCCCTGGTCCGGAACACGCGTTAAATTAAAGACGAGCTCGTTCTTGCATGAGAAACTAGCACGCGGAGTAAAGCTTGAAAAATGCGCTGCCCTCCGCGAGCCTTTTAGACGCGTTTTAATAAAACGGCTTATATTCAAATTTCGAACTCACGTGCGCGTTTCCAGTTACGCATCGACGCTCGCGATAATACACGGGTTTATTAATAATGAGCGGGCGCGCGATGCGGATTCGTTAGCTCATTCGAACGATGCTCGTAATTCGCGTATCGATAATTTACACATGCTATTAAAGCCCGTGTGTTCGAAACACACACAATCGTCGAGCCTGTAACGCGTTTAAAGAGAGCAAGTCGTTTCATCGAACAACGCGTGTTCGTGTTCTCCAAACTTTAATGAAAATTCCATCGCAACAACCCGTCCGAAAACTCGTTACCTTCGAAATTCGAAAACGTCCGCATCTAACCAGCCATCTCTCTCTGGCACTGCTTATAAACCGTGGTCGACGCGTTATTTTATTCATGCGCGCTCGCTCGCGGATCGTAAACGCGAGCACGTGGCAGCCATTTCCATATGCAAAAGCGTCCCACTACTCGTCGCTCCCGATCCCTTTTCTTCATTACCTCAACCATCTTGTATCGACAGGCAAAATTCTTTATTAGTCGGCATCTCATCGCCGCGCGCCTATCGAGTGACCGAGTTAGAGCACATCCTATGTGTCGAAAATCGGCTCGGCTTATAGGGAAGCTCGTAAACGCGGTCGAGCTTCATCGAGCGCGAGAGGCGAGGATCAGCGAGATTTTACAAGGTTAAAGATATAGAGCGAGAGGTGATCAAAT
This sequence comes from Trichomalopsis sarcophagae, assembly GCA_024372645.1. Classification (NCBI taxonomy): domain Eukaryota; kingdom Metazoa; phylum Arthropoda; class Insecta; order Hymenoptera; family Pteromalidae; genus Trichomalopsis; species Trichomalopsis sarcophagae. The sequence goes on along the minus strand of QLSS01000053.1, from coordinate 852,689 downwards.
TTCCCCTCAGGATAATTCGGCCGCTGTCGCAGAGGCTAAATCGACAGCGGATGTTTAGCAGCCAGTATATAGGCTACTTGTTGCCGGCGTGATTCGATTTTTATCGACGCGCGTTCTCCGCGGAATTCGATTGGAAAAAAAATCAACCATCCAAGCACCGCAGCGCTATAAACAGTCGATCGGGTGAAATTACGCTCAGTCGAGCCGTGAAATTTTCGACGAGCTCAGCAGCGGCTGTCGGCGACGCGCCTGCAATTTTCATTGCATATTCAGCGGACCAGAAGCTTCTCCGCTGCTGCTGCTGCTGCTACTGCTGTACTGTCGTTTCCAGCAGTCACCGAGTTATTACGGCGTTGTTACACGTGCCGACGGGTTGGGATAGGCCAAGTCGATTAACTTCTTTTTCTCATTGCAGAGCGCGCGAAACTACGCAGTACCAGGCTATAACAATGTACTTCTCGGGCAGGAAGAAAAATGCAGCGACTTTTTCTTAAGTGTGAGAAATATGGGGTCGTTAAGGGGGCCTGGTATACTCCTGCTTTATAGATTTTCCGCTCTTCGCGCGCGCGCGTGTGTGTAACGTTTTATACGTGGTGCTTGCATAAACGGATTTGATTAGCGATGTACATACACGGCACATTGTACGCGGCGCGCATATACGGGCCGGGATATATAACTTGCTTATTCGCTCCCCCTCTACCGATATTGCCTCTCGGTTTCTTTCGTAATTTAAGAGCGAGCGACAGATTATTCGAATGCTTGCTCTCTGCAAGTTGCTGAATTTTTCCTTTTTCACTTATTCGATGTAAATATAGCGCGTGTATACAGAGCGAGTGGATGTTTTTCAACTGAAAATCGAGTAAGCTTGATCTCGCGAGAGTGGATGTTTCTCGGCGGAGATTGTGCACTTAAAGGGGGAGAAGCCAGTCAAGGATAATGGATAATGCATTTCCCAGCAACGCATTCGCTCTTCTTTGGTTTACGTAATGCGCTTCCTTCCCGCGGCAGTGTATCGAGTCAGCGGATATATTCGCCGCCGCGTCGAGTATTGAATTTTTGATACTCGATACGCCCATCCATCGCGTCGAAATTTGCTTTTTATTTATTATACGTCTCTATACAGCGGGACTATATATACGTAAGTCAATTTCCCTGTACACCGGAGATATACCGCCGTAAAACTAAGATCCTCTAATCCCGCGCCATAGCTCTCTCTCTCTCGCGAACTTCATCGCCAGAAAAGGAACGTCTTCGCAGACAAGGCGCCACAGCTCTCTCTCTCTCTCTCTCTCTCGGCTTACACAAAGTGACATAGCCGCGCGCGACGTCTATTTCCCCGCGTTGCATAGCAGCAGCGAGCAACTACATAATAGCGCGCGAGATACTCCGCGCTACGTCAACTGGATATTAATTATACGCGCCAAGGCGCCCGTGCGGTATATTATTCACATCGGGCTGTGTGCTCCACACGCGCACGTGTGATATTCTAGTTCGCACGTGTGTGTGTGTGTGTGTGTGTGTGTGTGTTTGGATTCGAGCGTCTGTGTTCGGGCATTCATACTCGCCACGGCGGAAGCGTTTGACATTATGATGTTTGACTGATGCAGTACGAGGATTCGTATTTACAAACAATTGATGTATAATGAATTCATTAGGGCCGCAAACAGCGCTGGGATATTGATATTGCGAATTAGGAGTTGTTATAGACGTTTAACGTTTTCAACGATCGTAGCTCAGTAATAATATGCTCGGCTGTTTGCGCCTGACTGTAATCTTCCCCGAGACAGAGCACAATTCGGTGACCGACGCTCAGGCGCACTATATGCATAATCTACGATATCCCGACACCCTCGGCGGTTTCTCTCTCGATGTACATGTCCCCGAGACGTTGGCACTCACGGACAATGACGCAAACAATCCGCAGCCCAGGCGGCAGCATTCAGTTCCGTGTAACGATCTCGACTGAGCCGTTTCACTTTGGAAATTAGTTGGCACGGTATAATAACGTATATTATACGGCGAACGTGATTTTTACCGGTTGCGGACTTTTCAAAAGACCGACGCTTCGGAAAAGCGCTGAGGCAGGTATCGCTCGAGGTGAATATTTTCCGAGCTTGCACGAGCTGCATTTCTATAAACGCGCTTCGAAGGATATGTCAGCACTTTTCGAATGTCAAAATACGCGTACCTCTGCTTATGCTGCTGGCTGCGCTATAGGATCCAAAAAATATACGTTTACGTTCGAGTCGCGACTTATTCTGAAAAATACGCCCCGGAATTTTCCGGGCAAATTATTCGCCGAAGGGAAAACTCGAACGGTTAGGAAAAAACCGCAACAACAAAACGCCCGTCGATCGTAATAAAAACGGCATTACTTCGCGCCGCGCGAGGGCCGACGGTACGCGCTGCATTTATACAAAGGAGGGGGTTGGAAGGAGGCGTAACGTTAAATCGAATTTATATCGACTCTCGATTCAATGCCTCTGAAAGGCGACGGGCAAAGCCATTTCCCGCGTAATACGCGAACTGAAAAATCGCTCGCTCGCGTACCGCTCGCCAGGACAAAGATTGAAAACGGATTTTTCCAATTTCGCAACGTCACCCTGCACCTGCCCCCTCACGACCATCGCCTCAGTTCATTCGTCGGCGCGTACGATATGTATGGCTGCAGTTTCACGGAGGGAATCGCAGGAAATTACGCGGACGCGGGGCCGAGCGCACACATCGACTGCAGGCTGACCGTAACAAATTAATATGCGACTAGTCCGAGCATTGATCTCGCCCTCTCTCGCTCTAGTTCGGCCGGGACGTGTATACGTTTGCCGATGCGGTGAAAATCAATTACATTAATCCGCCGAATGCAGGCAATCGGGAATAATTAAAAGTTGAAATAAGCGCGTGGTTTTATTGGTTTTGGATATCTATCGGACGCGTAGAGAGATGAGCTTTTCTGCAAAATTTCAGGGGGATCGAGTATCGTCGTTATGTACAATTCGCCCGCGTTCACATAGCGTGTATCGGTTGAATTCATACCTCGTTCATTATTAATCGCGGCTCAATTTCCCTCCGCGAGCTTCCCATACAGCCGGTGTTTTATTATTCAAATCGAGCGAGCGCGGAGAAGCCAAGCTCGCACATATTTTTCAGCGGCAGCAAGTCGAAAGCAGCTTCTCTGTACGCGTGCATTAACCCGGCGGCCGCTCGTCCGCGCTGAATTAACGAAGTCACATTCGCGCGCGGCAGCCATCTCTTTAAATAATATATAAATTCCCGAGAGCGCGAAACCGTGCAGGAGAACGGCCTTTGTTAAACGCTTGGAATTGAAGCTCTCTTCTCTCCGAGTCGCTGCCCGCGCTCTCTGGTAGCGCAAAGTGCAAAGAGAAAGAGAGAAAGAGTAAAACTCGAGAGAAAGAGTGGGCGAAACTCGTAATTTCACGTTTAATCCTGTCGACGGCCCAAACATTTTACACGGACGCCGCCGCCGCCGCCGCCGCCGCTGCGGTGTATGTGGAGTTACGCGGGGAAAAAAGGGCAGTGTTCGGAGGAAAAAGGAACTCTCGCTGCCTTACTACTAGTCCGCGTGTACATACGTCGCGTAAATTTCGAGCGGCCGCGAGAGAGAAAGCTCCTTTGTGCTGTACGTACGCGATGCATGCACGCGTATCCCTCATTCTCCCTGTCAGTGGTATTACTCGCTGTTCTCGTTTCTTTTTGCCTAGTTTTTTTTTCTGCGCAGGCCACACGTCGTAGCTCCTTCGGTGCGACGTCCCGCTACAGCCGGCGGGGAATAAAGCTCGGGTAACGAGCAGAGCACCTAAATCTCCGCCGCCGGTCAGTTCTATCTCGCTCCTGCTCTCTCTCTCTCTCTCTCTCTCTCTCTCTCTTTTTCTTCATCGCCGCCGAGCGAGTCGCGACTGGAAATATCGATGAAAATATCGCGAGCGCGCGAGGGCTTTCTTTTTCAGCTCGTCTTTTTTCCGCGAGGAGCCGTGCAACAAAACGAAATCGATAGCTGCGGAAAAACGTATACCGTATGCGCGGCTGCGTCGCTCGTTTTTGCTCTCTCTCTCTCTCTGCTTACTAATCTAAAGAGGGAAATTCGACTAAATACAAATTACACCGAGATCGGGAAATTTCCCAAACAAAGCCCGAGCAGCCGAAATCGTCAAGGCTTGATCAAGATAGATTCGTCCTCCTGGTGTGTGCAGCGCGGAGCTCGCTGGCCTGTAACCGACGCGCTTCCCTGCTCCCATTCACAGCGCCCCCTACATTTGTGTACCCACCCTATGGCCTGTCTGCCTCTCACCGAGGAAGCGAGTGTGGGTACACTCAAATGCAGCGTCGGGTGGCTCTTTTCTCTCATCTAACGAATAAAGACCGCCGAGGACGAGTCCGAAGTGGTTCAAGGTTGTCCGGAAGGAAGTCCCGGCAATTATATCGCGCGGAGAGAGCCCGCAAAGAGAGCCATTGTGCGCGGGAATAATTAAATCCAGCACTCGATATTGTCGACGGAGGCAGTATTAGTATGTGTGCAAGAGGCACAACTTCCGGTTACTCCTTCCGTGAATCGGGAGCGAGTGAGCGAGAGTTTCTCCGCGCGCGAACTTTGGTAATTCTGGGCCGAGGCGGAATTTGCATTCTAATGCAGCTGTGTGCAGCTCGGCGGGCGGATGAATATAATTACGATCGCTTCGTTTGGCGCCCAAGACGCCGCGCGTACGGGAGCTGCAGCAGTCAGTCAGTCGGTCGCTAGTCATCCCTTTTCAAACTTCCCCCGACCGAACGTAATGAATTTTCTTCTCCCTGATTTTACGCGCCTCGCTGCCGACGGAATAAAGTCGCGCGGTATTACCCGCCATAGAGACTGGAAGTTATTGCGCGCTCTCGCGAGCGAGCGCGGCTGCATTGTCTGCGAGTTTCGGTGCGGAGGATGCAGCAGTTGACCCGATTACTCATCCAGCGGCTATATACCGCCAGCCGATAGCCTATTTTATGCGGATATATAAAAACAAAGTTGGCTTTTATTCACCGACCGCAGTAATTCTAAAACTCTTTGTGCGCGACGACCGAGATGCTTCGAGCGACTTTTCTCTTCGCTGATGGTGTGTAGACAACGCGTGGGAGAGTAGGTAATGAAGCAGATTTTAATCATCGGAGATGGATGGCTCTTTGCATGAAAATTTTTTTTTTATGCTTGAGTTCCTCGTCGAAAAGTGAGTATCAGTCGGCGAGCAATTCTCATCTGATTCCGAACTGTCGCGAGCGCGCGAGATCTCGAATCTTATAACCCAAGGCTATTTCCTCCTTTATGCCAGTCCTTTGACGTCAGTAGCTTGTCCCACAGGCTGCAGCTCCCGCCCCCGCGTCGGTACATCGCCAAGCCTGTAACCGTCTTTTCTATAAACGATCAGAGGCACACAGTAGTTATCCTCGTTACTGTGAACGCATTATACATACCACGGCTCGCTCGGTGTAATTAATTCTCCATAACACAAGATCTCCTCGTTATTAATACAGCTACACCCACCCATACACTTATACTCCGCGGGCTTTTGAATAATTCGCCGCACGTGTAATATCAATTTTAGACATACAAGCGCGTTCTCTCTCGCGGGCGGGTATTCATGAATCTAAAATGGAGCGTTAGCGGCAGCGAATTCATGATCCGCGAAATCTCCGACGATTCGAAATATCCCTCGATTCTCCGTAATCCTTTTGGCCGAGCTGTACACTTGCTCGAGTTCATACCAAAAGCCAGCTCAACGTATAGCCCGCATGTGTATTTCGCGGCTTGGCTGAGGAGTGAGCGAGAAAAAGGCCGGGCGATGATGGAAAATAAAGCAGCTTAAGTCGGAAGCTCGCTCGGAAGGTAAAACGACGCGCGCGCGAGTATTATCTTACACCTCGGAGTGCAATTTCCGCTCTCTCGGAAACTGCGTATCGCTGGAGTAATGCGCCGCTGCTGCTCCGTTTTCAACTCTGTCTCTCAGTCTCGTTCCGCTACTTCCTCTCTCTGCGTTTTACCCCCCTAGCAAGCGCACACGTTCTCTACGCAGAGGGGGCGCTATAATTTTCTCTCTGACCTATTTCTTTATCTGCTTTATGAATGTTGTTTATACGAGTGCAGATATTTACCTTTATGAAGCGCCTCGTTATTATTTCCTTTTATTTGAGGAGCTTTTGATTAATGTTTAGTTTAATGTTCCGAGTCATTTCGTATCGAGCTTCATTCCAAGCGTTCGTTCGTATTGTAGCGTTTATCGAAGGATTGTTATTAAACGTTCGCTGTACAATTGCGATAATAAATGAGTTAATTGTTCCTTCGAACACAATGCGGCGTCGATAATGGCACCTGATTCACGCGCATATCCCAAAGACATTAATCAAATCTGGCTTTGATCGTTTGACTTGAAGTTCAAGCTCCGCGCGTGTACACCTATCGCTCGTGCGGTGCAAGTTAACTGCGCTGCGCTGAGCTATGCACACAGCAGATTCGCTTAGCCGTTACGCCCTATGCAACAATTTGTGACGCAGACCTGCAAGGTAGAGCCTGGGCGTAATGACATTTGTTGCGCTCGATTGTGGCTTCGTGAGCACGTTCCGTTGACTTGCGGCACAGAACTCCGAGAAACCAATATCTGCTGAATCATTGATAACTTGCAATTTATTAAAGAGTAGATAGGTTGCACTTTTAAAGGAAGCATATGGAAATCTTAATGTTTCTTATCTTTTATTTTGCAATAATTCTACATGGATATAATTTTACAGATTGTTCCGTGTCCTTGCTTCATGGCTGTCCTTACGCGTTTGCCTTTCGGTATAGATTTCTCTCAAGAATACCAAGAGTGACATGCACAATCCAGCAAAGCACATGCCAAACGCGTAACTCAAATGTCGAATCTTTATGGTATCGGGACTGCTGTTTGTTTCCTTCTTTCTCAATAGTGTTTCTATCAAATTCGTACTATTTTTAGATGCCCTCACTTTGATTCCCGACTCTATCAATCTACGGAGTAGAATATCGAATCTTGTCAGGTATGGCAGGTCATACTTCACCACGTAGGTTTTCCAAAAATTTCCCAGCTCCTCTTTCATCAAAAGAGCTTGGTAATTGCTCTTGACACTCGAAAAAGTGGTTAACGTTAACAAAGCCGATAACTTGTCTGAGGCACAAGCGACATCACCTCGATTCAATAATCTTTCTGAGCAAATGCTGAAATTGAGGTTGGTTTTTGTTTTCTTTGCCAACTTCTTCATCAGCAGTACGGTAGAGTCGTTGATGGGCTCAAACATTTTATCGCCAACCATGAGCGTGAGGTTGCTCTCCACCAGATCCTCCAATATACTGATTTCGTTAGATTCGCTGGGTGAGGTCAGTATTTTGATCAGGCGACTTTCAAAGCCACATGTTATGAGCAGCGCGAAAACTATCCAGGTGAAGCGTATAATTCGATCATGATTTTGCGGTCCTATTCGCAAAAATCGCTGATACAGTACGAGATTCCAGGAGACGAGAATTGGATTTCGCTCATTTCGCAGGTACAGGTAGAGCGTGAGGATGGGGAAAGGTAAAAGACACATCACTGTGTTACCAGAAAACCAATGTTGGCCTATTACTTGATGATTCAACCCAGTTGGACGTCGGGGTACCACCGCGTAATAAGTACCGCTGTCATAAGGGTAAAGAAAGTCGAGCTTTCGGTTTAATATTGTGTCCAAGTAACGACTGTTGCCCAACATGTCGGATCTGAAATAAAATTGGAACAGTTATTGTCATATTGCATGCTTTGAAAAATAATGGTTATTTTATTTAAAACAACTAAAATATTGACCTATTGAGGAGAAGGTCTCCGATCAATCCTACGCTTTCTCCGTTGGGTAAAATGATTCCATAGTTAGCTGCTGTCGATGCATCAGATTTTAATACAAGCGTAAAATTCATTCTCTTTCGTAGACTATTTATGAATTCCACGTCTTCGCCTGCTATTATTCCAGTATGATTATCTGTCAATTGTACGTAAGGAGGCTTGTGAAACATGGATACGGTTATTGGATATCCATATAAATTTATGAATTTATCTGGAAACAATGGCTCATTATTTTCTACAACACAGACTTGACCTCTTTGTTGGTTAGCCATGGGTACAAAAGGATTATAATTAATGGTATCGAAACCTTGACGAGTGTTATTAAAGACTACTAATATAACATTAGCTGCACCAGCGGACCAATAATCTTTAAATAAGTTCTCAATCAAGCCAACCGCTAATGTCAGTGAATGGCGCTTCTTGAAGTAATTTGAAATATTTATGCCTTGAGAAATATCAGTTTTGTGGTTTATTTGTTGTTGCGTAATTTCACCCGTGATCCAAATTATAAATTTAGAATGAACATTCCACATATTACCAATTTTGATTTTCCATCTAGCCACATTAACGTCACTGGGACTTTTAAATATGGCTACTACATAATGAAACTTGATTCGATTTGACGAGGAAAATTTTGTTACTTGTTGATTAGGTTCAAAAAGAACGATCGGTACCTTCTTTGAATATGTACTCAAAATTAAGTTAAACCATTCTAAATGCACCTATAAAAGAATCGCCATTTTAGAAATCGGTATCACTTGTTGTTAACAATACGTGCAGAAATAACTTTACCTCCTTGTGAGCAAATACGTGGACAATAGGATAATCATTCTGATAACCTTCTTGGTGCATTTGAATATTGATTAAACTGTCTATTTCATAAACGTAATTTGGTAAAAAATGTCGATTTCCAGAAGTTTTATACATTACTAAAAGAATAAGAAGGCACAGCTTGCACCACCACATTGCGATCGTTGTGAAATACTGAAAGGGCAAAGTAAACCTCAAAACAATTCGATGGAGGATTTCATATTTCTTCAACCACAGATAGTCATCCAATATTCTAATGTTCTGATCGAAGCAATACTTTTCTATAAGTGTATATCTATAATCCATCGAATTTCTTATATAACAGAAAAAGATGATATCGTATGCCATTACGAAATCAAGGTTTACTTGTAAGATACGGATGCCATTGATAGCACAGGGTTCCGTCTTGAAAGTCTTCTTGATTGTGATTAAGGTGCCAAGTCAATTTATGATTGATTATTAGTAAATAATATTTCGCATTTTTATTTTTAAAATATCCTACTATGATTTCTGATATAAATATTATGGTGGCAGCTATGCAACTGGAATATAGAAAAATAAACATGATATCAAAATATGACAATGATAACGCAACTACATTATGAGTATCTATATATGTGGTATAAGATGATATTTAATCAACAGCAACAGAATTTAATTCTCTTATGAAACGCAATCAATAAAGTCAACACAATTCAATGCTTTTCAATTATTTTTATTGCTATCGCATTTTCACGAGAGCGACGTTTTTCCAATGTGATCATTCCGGAATAATAGTAACAGTGACGTGACTAATATTTGCAACGGTAATTTTGTACGAGAAGGGGATAATAATGCTAGTGTTTCGTTTGTCAAATTTCAGAATGATGATAGGCAGATGCCTTAAAAATCAAAATGGTTTGTTTGATAGTTATTGCAAGCTTACCTTTTTTAGTTTTATTAAGAATGTCGCATGAACTAGGAACTTTTACGGAGAATTTTTCGAGCGTCTGTGATTAATACTCTAAAACAAGTACCCTTACAGACTCATATGAAAGAGACCTTTTTATTTTTCTTCTATTAGATTACGAAGTTTGAGTGCTAGTGCTAAACTTTTTTGTACGTCGTTAATGACAAAATGCTAAAAGCTTTAATGTTAGCAGACAATAATCCAAAAGCTTAAGTTAAGTTGTACAATTCAGTGTGTCGCGTAAACTGAGCTATGAGAATTCGACAACCCTCGACAGTGTCTAAGCCACAGCTTCTCTCCGCATTAAATGGAAATTTCATAATTAGTCTTTAGTCTCAATTTTCATGAAAGAAACGTGCGGAGCGTCGGTCGGGTTAACGAGGCGCGAGCACTTTGGCAGTTTCATGTACACAAGATACACATTGCGCGCTCTCTCTCTCTCTCTCTCTCTCTCTCTCTCTCTCTCTCTCTCTCTC
>QLSS01000053.1:791074-834861 GCA_024372645.1 Trichomalopsis sarcophagae | reverse complement strand
TCTCTCTCTCTCTCTCTCTCTCTCTCTCTCTCTCTCTCTCTCTCTCTTTTTCTCTATCTCTCGCTGTCGGCTTTTTCTCCCACAATATAGCTCTTTCACGCTATCGTATACCTACGTTTCTTTCCTCGACTCGAGCTCCATCGTCTACTCGCTTTAATTTTCCAACGGAAAAATGCTCGCTCCCTCTCTTCATCGGGTTTTCATATCGAAAACGCATTAGCCTCTTTTCTCGTATTCAAATCACTGGCTCGTGAGGTAATTCTTTCTATGAGGGGATAATGCACCGCTCGAGAGCGCTACTTACATATCGTCACCGCGTCGATTACACTTTGCTTTGTAAACGTGATTTGGAACTTTGCAGTTTTTCAAACATGAAATCCTGCACCGGGTAACATCCCAACAAAGCTCTCGGGCGGATTTGCAAAACAACGGCTCCTTAATCGACCTGCCACCCCTATTATGCTAATCGCGACTGTAGGAGCCTTGTGTACGCGTGGCAGTGCTAGGTGTATATCTGCGGGCAAACGCGCGCCGGGGTTAATTGGGGCTCGAGTTGCCGACCCCCGGCTCGTTGTCGAGAGAGAGAGAGAGAGAGAGAGTATAGCTGACGCCGGTGTACCAGTGCTGCAGCAGTGTGACAATGCTGTTGCGGTACGCTGATCTGCTGAGGTAACGCATACAAGCCGCTGGCTGGGGTTACAGCGAGGCTGCATCGACGATTATTGTTTGAGGAATCGATCGGACTGTAATTTTAGGCGACTTCAAAGGCGAGCGAGCGCGATTATCGCCGGCCTTACATGAATTGCGGTTGATTCAACGAGAAAAATCCCCTCAAGATACGCACGTGTAAGCGGAAGCGCCTACGCACGTGGAATCGATCTCCCGAGGAATCTCACGATGCAAATTTCAGTGCATAGCACAGATAGCTCGTCATCCTCCGCTGGCTCTTCAAGACAGAGTATATACAGGCGGCAGCTTTGAGCATCGGCAGCTCAACTCGATTTCAAGTAATTTACTGCCGTACCGGGAAAGAGATAGAGCCAGTGGCAAAGTTGGCCACAGCTACTCGAAACTTTCCGGCATTGATGAGAGCCGAATATATAAAGCGAGCTTCCTCGGGAGAGATTAATCTGCAGCTAGCACGGGGGCCGTGGATGAATGCGAGTATTCGGGATGTATGGCGCGCTTTTCCGGACCAGTGGATCTCGGCTACGCGCATGAATTTCCGATATGGAACTCTGCTGATTCGTGAATCAGAATTTCAGCGATGCAAAAGAAAGTCATTCGCTTCGGCGGGACGAGGAACTAATTTTTGTGCGACAATAAATTGCACAGCCGACTACGACTACTCCCTTTTCAATTTAAAAGTTTTTCGCGCGCTTTTCTTGCGGCGCTTTAAATGCCCGCTCGTTGTAATTCACTTTCTTTTCAGCCGCTTCGCGCGCGGTTTTATACCCGCGAGAGAGAAAGAGAGGCTGAAATATTTATGTCACGTTTTAACGTGGATTACGCGCCGCTTCGGGTACGAATTATCGAATTTCCAGAGCTTCTCGTGGAAATGTTTTGAGTGACGCATTTTAAAATGATTTCCATCGTGTATTCATTTTCAATCTGATGCCGTTATTTATATGCGCAATCGTTCGTTCGAATATATAATAACAAAGCAATTCTCAGCCTCCGGCGACCTACGCATCAGAAGAAGAATCTCGATCCCTTTGATCATCCCTGCGCAATTGCGTCCATGATATCAGACACCGACGTAGACGTCAGCGTTAATTCGCGCACTTCAAATACACTCTACGTCCAACTATATAATCCACCCCATTGAACGTCTAGTCGAACTTTGCCGCACTACACACTCCCGCGAGAGTTTCGACGATTTCATTTGCATCGATGCGTAGCGCAAACACGCTTATACACCCCGGAACGACTCTATACAGCACACACAGACGCACTAGTTGAAGTTTTCCTCGCGACGAGATCGGGCCAAAAATAGAGCGCGCTGAGTCATCGCAATTTTATTCTCGCGCTAATTAACGAAACAGTGTAGCTTTCGATAACAGCTCTCGATTCGAGCTGATATCAAGGCAGCTAGTGCGTGTTTTATTCGCTCGACGAGAAGCGTCACGTTCGCGCGCACTGATTTGCGAAAGAGCCGTATTAGGTATAATAATCGAGTAATTAGCAGATTTTGACGGGCTCGAATTCAGGTTGTGCGCTGCAGCTCAGAGAGAGAGAGAGAGAGATAGAAACGCTTACACGCGCCGTTCAATAATTGACGCCCGGGTCCCCATTAATTAGCTCTGTAATTTAACAGATGTTACACTGCGACTCGCGTATCTAATGCCGCTTTATTAATCAATAACAGCCGTTCGACGCTAATTATGATTATCAGGGAATTCGCAACGTCGCCGTTTCCGCGAAATTCGAATTTGCTGGATTTTATATTCCAAAACTATTGTGCGAACTTTTCCATTCGCCGCTTAAATTCGCGTTTCCCGGTATATCCGACGGAAGCGGTTTAAGTATAAACCTCCGAGATTTGCGAAAATTGAAAAAGCGCTCCATCCAGCACAAAAGCGTCGTTCGCTTTTGTGCAGGAAAATCGCAATAGAAATCTCCGACTATATGCCAAATTCTCAAGGTCAGTCATTACTATTGGAGTACCTCTCTCGAGAAAACCGATAACACGCGGCTAAACTCGTCGCGACGATCCTTTCCGAAAATATTCCACTCTCCTGCGAGCATCTCTCCTCGGCGCTAATTTTAGCGAAACATCGCCGGCTACTGACGCGCGCGACGAGCTATCGCCTTTTTCGTATCCTTCCCGCGCGGGAGCAAACAGCCACAATAGCCGCGGCAACTCGCGTCGGCGGCGACTTTGGCGTGTTATGTATACATTCCCGAGATTCCTATCCCGCGGGTATTGCACGCGAGCAATTTTATTCAAAGGAGAGCATTCCTTACGCTGTGCACGTTATGTGTTCAGGATACGGAAAAAAGGAGGGAGCTGTCACTGCGTTGCGAAAATAGCTGCAGTTTTTCGTTGCGCAACACGCGGCTGACACGTTTAGTGGATTATTGCTGGAGAGGAAACGAGGATTTTCGTTCTACGTCTCAGCTAGTGCACGCTCTATACGTCGAAGTATCGAAAAAGTATTAGCAACTCGAAATACAGATCAAACAGACGACGACGACTCATTCCGGAATCGTCCGCCTGCTGCTGATAGCTGGTGTGAATTTCCTATACACGACTACGCACACATCTGCATGCACGTCGAGGCCTCGGTGCAGGTGATAATTCGCTTATCTCCTCGGGAAATAGACCAGCCGACGGGGGTAATTAGAGGCGAGCGCCGAAGGCTGTACTGTACCGCTCTTGATTTCGCTGGAGACATTATTATCGAGCGCGAGCCTGATTTTTTATTCTTCTTCTCCGTCTCGCGCTTCCGCATGTAAACACTGCGCGCGATTTATGTAAGCGTGACGCGAGCTGCTTCGGTATTGGTATCGAGATTGGTATAATTCGTGGGTGAGACTCGTGATCAGCGGAATTTTCGTAATGGTCGCTTTGATTGTTCTTCTCTCTCTTTTGCCAGATGCGGGCACAACCTTTAGAGCTTGCCGATATCGCGCGCGTGTGTGTCAAGTGCAAATTAATCGATATGTACGCATACCGATGACGAAAACGGATCAAGGGTAAATTAATAGCCGCTTCGACGTACGGGATGAAAATACGGGCGAGAGAGTAATTTTGAAAATTAAAACGTGGATAACTGATAGAACGGAAACATTAAAGCCCTGATGTGTCCCATCGTTCGAGCATTAATCAGAAATTCATTTAATTTAAAACTTACGAACAAGCGGCGACCGCGCCGCCGAGTAAAAAGTTTATTTCGCGAGTAGCGTAATTAAAACAGCACCGGAGGCCAGAGAGAGAGAGAGAGAGAGAGAGAGAGAGAGAGAGAGAGAAACAAGCGCGCGAAAGCAAATATAAATCAAAGCTCGCGCGCAGCGAGCGGGATATAAGGATATTGCATCGGACATTTACGCAGTTATTTTTTATCCTGGATTCCGCGCGCGACATGCCTGTAATCGAGGAATTTCAATCGCGACTCGCGATTCCTTTAAAGCAGATAAAAAACCTCTCGGATGATTACAAATCGAGCTCAGCGAATTCCACATCCAACAGAACGTGCTCCTGCGCAGTTTGTTTATCGCTGCCGGCGCTTCGATCGCTAAAAATCGAAGCGTCGCGTGTGTGAGTAAATACGTAAACAACGTCGAATCGTCGGGCATTTTCATTTTGTGCTCTGGAAAGGAAAACAAAAAACGACGATAATAAATAAACTCTCGGCGAAGCAAGTGTCGGAGTTCTCGTGCATATGAATATACGCACGAGGACGAGAGAGAACGCGCGCAGGAGTTCATATATCCTTGCGAAATGGGTCAAGTGGAAATTCAACGTGGACGAAATAGAGTCCGAGAGAGAGAGAGAGAGAGAGAGGCAATATAAAAAGCTCGTCATTGTTTGCTCATTTGTACTGGCTTTCATCCTTGCGTGCGGATAGATTCTTTTGAAACGACGACACGCATACATGAATAAATCAGCTCTTTTCCTCTGTTTTAGCCTAATACTCCTCGCTTCGAAGATTAATTCCGCGCGAGAGAAAACGAGCGAATCAAATACGAAAGCGTTAAGACGACCCGGCTCAGCACAATACAAGGATACAACATCAAGCTTCATATTAACCTACTTCTGACGCATAATGCTCCTGTAACCCCCCGCTTTCAGCAGCTCTCGTGAATACGCGCACCGCCGAGTAGGGCCATAAATTATTAAAATGTGCACGCGCGCGAGAATAGTTTTCGGTACACTCGAGATAACGAGAACGAAAAGATCCCCCGCTCGAGTGAAAAAAAAACGGACATTTTTAATTCAGGCCATCCAAATTCCCGCGAATCTCGTCTCAAGAACAGCGAGCTCGAGATGTACGGGGGCGTGTAGCACTTTGCGCCAGCATATTGCAGCCGCGCGGGATTTCTCGCTCGAGGACCTGCTTGCTTACTCCTCCGGAATTTATGCGCGAGGGAAAGAAGGGGCCAAAGCCGCGTCTGTTCGCTGCGAGATGACTGTTGCGTTTAATCGTCCGTTATTACTCGACGCCGTTCAATTTGTTGCCTTAATGAACACGGAGTGATCGTTAGTTATCGCCGCGTACGCGAGTATTGTTTACGCACAGAGCTGATGGGAATAAAAGTTTAATTGGAAGTTTGTTGTTGGATCGGTCGAGCGCGCGACGACGAGAGCGAAAAATACATTTTTCAGCAGCCAAATGTATCATCCATTATGTAAGCGCGGCGAGTGGAAGTTTGAAGTTGAAGAGATAACGTTTTCCTCCTCGGCGATAGGTATACCTGTATACACGAGGCACGACGTCTTATTCTCTCGCGTGAATTATCGATAATTTGTTCCAGATAGGGTTCGACAAATCCGTGCGAAACTTTCGTCCCGACATCGAGTTCTCCGCCAACTTAGAATTCGAAAAGATCCGCGCGCGCACGTCCTGCCGAGCGATAACATTCGAATTTCCCGCGCGCGCACGAGCAAACGTTTTATTTACCAGCTGTACTTTCGTTCCGCGTCTGGCATTGATAGGAGGCTGTGCTGTACTCCTCGTAATAGCCGGAACGAATAAAAGTTGAAATTTTATTCATGAACGGACAAGCTACCCGGCGAAACTTCTTAGTTTCGATGCTACTTCTCGGCGCGGCGCATCCGTACTTGCGAGTGGAATCAAGTTTGCCAAGTTTTACCATATAAATCCCGTCGCGCTCCCTTATACACGAGCTAAAGTCTTTATTATTGTATTACTCGCATTCGTGCGCCTTGCCATTGCCGTTAAACTTCTCCCGTGTACAACGAGAGAGAGGGAAAAAGGATAATCGAGCTCCATCCCCTCGGATCGGCCCAATCAGCCCAGTCAATTCCTGGCTTCCTAACTCGATAACCTCACCCGTGAAAAATCCAACAGTCCCATCATCAATCCATTCCGTCGCTTCCTGCTGGCTCCGCGATCGGTCCTCGCCAAATCCCAGGCAACAACCCTGTCTATCTCGGCAGTTTGCATCGGTTCTCCTCATCTCTGGCACCGAGGAATCTAATAAAAAGCAACTTCGCTCCGAAAATGGTCGTCGTCGCGTACACGGACGCGGAATGCGGGACATCAGCTACAGCGCACCATGAAAGCCGCGATCGATTTTACGAGAGAGCCGCCGCGCCGGCTAAGCAGAATCAGAAACTGGGCCAGGGGACTCGCTGCCGCGCGGATAGTCCGTACGCGACTGGACTTCTCGCTTTTACGAGCCGGCGAACGAGATGCGACACACACACACACACTGACTTGGTGCGCAGTTGCACATGACACTCCTTTACTGCCGGCCGGCAATAAAATCAATTCCGGCCGGCTTTAGGGGGAACGTTATGACGCTGCGATCTTTGCGAAAACAGCCGTAATTGATGAGTATTGATGTTTTCGCGCTTGAGTCTTTAAATTCGCCTTCGTCCGTAGGTATAGGTGTACCGCAGTCGGTCTTATCGACCCTTCGGCACGTGCGCTCGAGCACGCCAATCCATTCGTCCCGACTCGGCCACGACTCGGCTGATTTCTATCGACGAATTGAAAATCCATTCGCGATAAGAAAAGACGAGCAGGACGCCCGGAGCAGCACTCGCGCGTATTGGCTGTAACGTTTCTACCCGGGAAATATCGCTCTTAAGAGGGTCGACGTGGCTCCCGGTAGCGAGCTTTTTCCTTTCTTCGGCCGCTCAGGCTTTTTTTCCCAAAGCTGAAAGATGCGGATAATGGAGCTTCTAAGAGCCGACCAGTGCGCGGCTTATTCTTATCGGGGAAAAATCCATACCGAGTGTGTAAGTGTGTACTGTGTTTTGGCAATGCGAAGGAAATTCCAGACGCTTTCTCGAGGCTAAACTGCTGCACAAATCGCCCGACGACGAAACGAGGAAACTCGGAATGATTTAGCTGAATTCTCGGACGACAGCAGCAATTGGCATTCGGGTGATGCTTATTTCGGAGAGCCAATAAAAAGCGATAATTAATTCTTCGCCACGGCTCTCTTTTCTTGTGCTGCACTTTTTAACGCCGTGTCTTACGCGAACTTTATGTGCTAATTATTTTTTCAATATATCCACGCATTTTCAAAAAGCTACATTTATACCTTTTGAGCGAAATGGACGAAATGAGTCTTTCCGGCAGTCTGGCGAAAAAATTGAAACATAGCCCGAATAAGCCATCTCGACGAGGAATAAAAAAAAACTGAAGCCCAAATGAGCTCTTCTCGTGCTCACCGAGCGCGGAAATACTCCTCTATTTAATATCCCTCTTTTCCCTTCGAAAAGCTGAAAATTAGTCCCTCTCGTGCATCGTATAAAATCTCGCTGACCGAAAAATCCTGTTTGCTTTTTATGAAATCGCGCACGTGATTAACAGCGTATAGCTCGCTGCTCGCGCGCAAGTTCGTCCGTCATAATTTGAAAAGTTGCAGCAGCGGGAACTTTACGTATTATATTCGCCGCTGCAGAATCGCTGATTAAAGCTCTCGCAGCACAATGTCGTTCCGCGCGGCTGAAAAAAAACGTTTTTTAATCTGCGCCGCTTCGAGAAGTATAAAGCTCGGGGATTAACTCGGTTAATCGTCTATTTGGGTCACTCCGATATTTTAAGTGAAAAGCCGCCCCGGACTGCAGTGCGCTGGTGAGGAGGAAAGTTCTCCCACGCGCGGTTTTCCGAAGTAACCTTTCTTTCGCTCGTTATTTTTTTTTTTTTGCGCCGAGAGCTTTTGTTTTCTCTCTCGCTCTTCAAAGTTTTCACTATACGAAGCCTTTCACGCCGTTCCGATTCCGCTGTGTTTTAATTAAAACTGGCGCGGGGGCGTGACCGTTGCGGAGAAAATAAACAACGGATTTCGTCGCGAGCTCCGATGCCCATATTTGCAGAAGATACGATGGTATTAATTCGGAGCGAGCAGCAATTAGGGACGGAAGCTCTTCTGCTCCATTAAAATTTCGCGAGCCTCGTATACATCCGCAGCTCCGAAATAAAAGGCGCATGTACAGCCTCCTCCTGTCTCCTCTGCAGCGCAAAGCGAATCCACGTCCTGAGACAAACACAAAGCTCCGTCGCAAGCTCGGGGCGATGCACCCGCTCAAACGGAATTGTTTACTCTGCTGTCCGAGAACAAAGATTGCTTCGGCACAAAAGCGAGATGCGACGCGACTTAAATCCGAGCGAACGCGCATAGTCGCCAATCCTTTCTCGTACACACAGCCCGTGTCTACTTCGTGATATCTCATTAAAGTACAGGAGTAGCTCTCCGCGCGGGTAATTGACTTCGTTTGCGATGGCGTGTACGATTAATTAACGCTCTTTGAGAATCGCCGCAGTGAAAAAAAGCTCGAGTTATTAGAACTTGTCCCGGAAAAACAAGAGGAGAGCGTGTTTTCTAATCGAACTTTCGCTTTAATCAGCATCGGATCCAACTTTTCGACCTTTCCACTCCGGGCCGTTTTTTCCTGGTTGGCTGGCGCATCAGTTGGAACCGGTAACGCGAATTTCCACCGAGGCAGTCAATTTAAATATGCATGAGGGCGGTCCGGACGCTCGCATGTTTCACGGCAACCTCGTTAACTTTCGCCGCGTACTAGTACCTACTACCATATATATAGCTATACGCTGACGATGACGCGGATTAGAGTTACAGAGTGTGTGTGTGTGTGGGTAATCAGCTTTTCTTTCGGTGACGTGTACGCGAAAATTGAAGATCGATTCGAACCGTTGGGTTTTTTTTTTCCCACGAATACCGGGGATTGTAATTTTTTCGCTTTTCGTTCGCGAGCTCGTGTTTGCCGATTCGGATTTTGCGCGTTACACGGAAAACCAGCCTCGTTGGTGAATTTTGAAAACGCGCTTAATCTTCGCACGTTTTAATCATACACGTATACACAGCGACTCTGAATGACAATAGCGCTTGGGAGGAGCTCGGTTCCCGCGATTTTCTAATAACTCACTCGTGCACGGCTCATTTGAAATGCAGGCCACGCGGATAAATCCCATAATGCAATTTCGTATTATCGCGCGAGCGCTTTCGCATTATGCGCGAGGAGGAAAATTCCGCGTGAAAAATGCTAAGCGAAATCGTCCAGAGGGTATTCCGGTTAATTTGGTAGCCGTCCAAGTCCGCTAATTTACAGCTTCGCCGAAAAGTACCAACATGCGCGGTCACGTATTTTGTTTTTTTTTTTTAATTCGCAGTCGTATCGTCCTTATTAAATTCGTCATCAGAAAATCGAACGCATATCGTCGCTTGTCGCGGCAATTGATCACACAAGCCGCATCCTAATACCGATGTAGCCAATTTATTTTCCAGCGAGGCAATGCATCTCCGAAACGCATTTCGGCTTTCCGAGGCCAGAGCGTAGTTTTCAATTAACCGCGCGCCTGCAGCTAGCGGCGCACATAACCGCGGAGTGAGAGAGAGACGCATACACGTGTGCGGCTATGGAAGCCGGGATTTCTCTCCGTTATTACGCGATAACATCTTTACGAGCCTGTGACATTGTCTTGCTTGCGCAGTAGCTCCGATCTCCCACTATATACTCGCCCCGCGCACATGTACAACCTGCGGAGATTCGTATCGAGAGCACGTGGATTTGCATGACGTGGGCACAATTCTTTGGCTGCGGAGCCGCCCGAATCGTTGTGCCTCGCGTTATAAAAGTTTTCGGCATCGGGACTTTGACCGACTTTCCTTCGGGATGACATGTATGCGCGACGATGGGACGTGCGTGTATAGCGATGATTTTCGTAAATAAGCCGTCCGTTCGAGTTCTTTTTTCGGATGACTGCACGCCGACGAGGTCCGCGTTTATCTCGGAGGATCGGAGCCATTGAAATTCTTCTCGCATACGTAATTACGCGAGTTCCCGGCGAAGGAAGAGGAAAAAAAAAATGAAAAGTGCATACTCCGCCGCGAGAGGAAACTTGGCATTCACCTGAATATTGACAGTAAAATATTTATAGACAGTATTGAATGGCGATGAGCGCAGTGTTGGAGGTTACGGCGCCGCGACCTTTTTATGCAATGCACGCGCTATCGCGGGCGGCTCTTAAATTCGTTATGCGCAAACACTTCGAGAGCGGTATAACAGAGAGCAGAGCATTACACGCGGTCCGGGATGGCTTTATTCGCCACTTGTAATCGACTGGCTGACGTTTTAACGACGTTATGTCACTTGGCTTCGTATAACACTGCTTTAATGTTACACATCATATCCGAACCGTCGGATATTCATTGTCGGCTCGTAACATTGCAGTATATGCTAAACTAAAAATTATCTCGTTAAAACTGTTTCGAGTCGTGCTTTTTTCGAAATTCATTCCTCGCAACTCGATTGATGCGGGGAAAAAAGGCAAAATTCTTCTCTCCCTACGAAGCTCAATGCCGAGGAAAAGTCGATAATATCAAACGATTTTCCCGATAAATTTACCGCCCAAGGACTCGAATCCATCGTCTGCACAAAACCCTCCGCGCAGAAAAGAGAGGAAAAAACAGCTCCTCCCGTATATTCGAAGGCACTTCAGCGAGGACCGACCGACGCGTTTTCTCAAGGCAACAGCAGTGGCGTAAAGCAAAGAGAGATTTTCGTGTGTTTACGCTCCGGAGCAAAGAAAGCAGTACAGCTGCACCTAACTATAGTGCGCGCGCGGGGAACAAAGTAATTTTACCGATGATCGATCCTCAGCGGAGACAAACATCAATCTGCGGCCAATAGTCTATTACCTGACCGATATATACACAGCCTGTCCGTTGACTGTGTATCAAGTCGTCCTATAAACTCTGCGCTGCTTCTACATTTCATTAGCGCGAATACTTTCACCTTTGGCCAAGGTTCGCGAGGGACTTCGACGACGGAAAATAGGATTGGCAAGACTGCGTGGAGAAATATTGGCGAGAAACGAACGGCTGACATAATAGTTTTCTTACACAGTGTTTAGTTCACGCGGATGAATATGAACAGCCATAAGCCACTCAAAATTCAGATTTTATGCACATTTCACCTTCACCGCCCGGAGCCACTCGACATTATTTAGATTTATACCGCTGCTCTTTCGAATCTGAACAAGATGCTCATCCTTAATCAAAAAGTTAATGCCCCAGAGGTGTCCATAAATCGACTCGTAGAATGCTAATTGACCGAGAAATGTTAATGATGCGTGTCACTTTTATTGCACATTCATCCGCGAGAAAATCAACTTAGAACGCGCAGAATTCAAAATTGCTTGCGAGACACGATTAATCAAAGCGATGGTAAGAATTATCGCTCAATAAGTATATCTCAGAAATTCGCAATTTTTGTAGTTGGATACTTCGTCCCTTAGCGGCAACTGCCCAAAGTTCTAGCCTTCCTCTCTTTGCGTTTTTCCGCCCTCTTCGAGCCAATGTAGGTTAGATTAACGAGAAAACGTGCCAATGTACCCAACTCGCCCGATAAGTGAGTCCTATAGAATTTTGCGATATCCGAGGTCCGATACGAGGCGATAGCCCAACCTTTAGCATGGCCTGCACCCGCATACACTCTGCGTGTTTTTTTGTCCTTTCTTGCTCTCGGCATTTTCGTTTTCTATTTTCGCGACGTTGACTGCGGCGTGCGGTGGCAAACAGGAACAGGAACTGACGACCTCCAAGTATGATTATAGAAGCTGCGGTCTAGCGATTTTTTCTTCTCACGCACTACACGAGTCGGTTGGCTATAGCGCGTGGAATCGTCTGCCCGACCGATGCCAAATGACGAGATAAGTAACGCGATACCCAGAAGTAAATCTCCGCTTATAGCATACGAATAGTTTAGCAGTGTCATTTCACGATGCGTCGTTTATAAACACCGTCTGCTAATTAAATAAACAATTTTACGTATTTCCTAGCGTACACTCGGAATCATGTCGAAGAAATGCGTCGAAAAATTACGAACAATTCGAGGAAAAGTGTAACTCGAAAATAACAAAGCACACAGCCGCGCAGCTAAATTTAGCCGGATTCTCGGCGGTCCAAGCCGTAAATTCAGGTAGCACTCGCGCGCTCGGCGGACCGTCCGCATGATAATTGCTCTCGGGAAACTTCAATCTGTGAATTTGGCACTAGACGGTCGAAACTTTACCGCTTATTAGCGCCCGGCGTGATATGTCAGACGAGCGCTATTTTTGGACCGCATACGTGCCCTTCTGCGCTCTTTGTACACCACATTCGCGCGCGCGCGCACACACACACTCGAGGCGTAATTAAACTACCAATTTTCCATAATAGCCCTTGAAAAAGGCTCCACGAGCGACCGCTCGATTGATGCGTACAAAGCAGGTAACTCAAGCGTCGATAGGTGAACACACTGGTCTGAGATGCCAGAAGCGGTGGGCAAGAGTCTCTCCGTACTCGCCGTGCGCTCGGATTACTCGCTTTGTGCGCGTATCGCGTTGCGCCCGATCCTCTTACGCGGCCTCGATCCACAACACCGGCGGTCTTTTCATCGCGAGTTTGTTCTCGATGGCAACATCGGACGAAAAGTTAAGCCCATGTCGATCATTATAGTTTGCTCGTTTTATCAAAAGCGACCCTATAAATCCACGGCAACGAGATCCGCGAAGATTGCCGAACAGCTGCTCCGCGGACACTGCTCGATGAATTATAAGTTGCTGCAGTAGCGGCAGAGCGTAAAAAGCTGGAATATTTACGGGGCCGGACTGCTGGGCGGAAATTTTGTAACGTAAACGAGGAAGAGCTGACTGATGCTGCTGCATTCGCGGAGATGTTATTTATGAGTCCGGTGTTTTTTCGGGGTTATTATGAGATGCGCCGCGCGCCGGGATCAGAATTTATGCGCTCTCGTCCGGTTTTTACTCCGATCTCGTACACACGCATATTCTCGATATGCTAATGTTGTATAATTCAAATTACGCGTACCTTTGAAAAATATGTATGTACCCCTGGTCGAAAAACCAGCAGCGAAGAACAATGGAATTCAATTTCGAGCAACGGGCAGATGAGCAGCGCCGTCACATATACACGCGTTGCCAGCAATTAGGAGAGAGAGAGAGAGAGAGAGAGAGAGAGAGAGAGAGAGCCTCGACGAAACGAACTTTCAACCCTGCGCGCCGCGACTGGTCAGCGGTTCCGCCGACCCATTGTCCCGACGATGCGGGGGCGAACAATTAATGCCCGGCTCTATAGTTTTCGCAGCTCGCCGTACGCGAGCGGTGGACACGACAGAATGGGAGCTTGCAAGCTGCTGGCCCTCGGAGAAGCATTTTTGGGCGGGTTTCGCGTTTGATTCAATTTTTGGTGGAATTTGTATCGACCGCCGAAAATAAAGTTACACGGCGTGAGCTGGCGATCCATTGTACGAGCTGTCGCGAAACGATTACGCTTATACGGAGTTATATTTCAGGAATTTAACGAACGATGCATCTCAATTACCCCCGGCGGTGAAATTCGCAGTCACGGTATATTATGCGCGCGCGCGCGGCTCTTGAAAAGCCGCGCATTAAACATACTCATATTTCACGCGCGACGAAATTTGCCGTGAAAAAGTTTCCGCGAGTAATAATTGCGCCTTTTTTCGTACTATTGTGAGCGGAGACCGTATACCATACCCTCGGAGCTCCCCGGTATCGGGGCTAGTTTTAGAGTGTGTGTACGAGCTGCTATACGAGGATTAGATGTGTGACTTGCACCTGGTGAGTCATCCACGGGCAATAAATTTACGGCAAACAATGAGCTCTCCGGGTTATAGCAGCGGGAAGTAATTAATTTTTGGATGTTGGAAAAGTGGGTCGTGCGCTCGCGCGCTCGAGAGTCGTTTCATTAAAAACATGTTATTGCTGCTACGGTGTTCTTAAAGGTTCGCGTCGTGTTTTGAGGCGAATATTTTCGAAAATCGCTCAATGATGGATAAATTCGCGGGCGGAATTTGTTTGAATCTCGAGCACAATTAAATTTAAAATATGGCGCCGCGCTAAAGACTAATCAAATTATTGAAAGCCCGCTTTAACTCATTGGATTTTCTAACCATCGGCGCAACACTATGCCATCGATTGAATAATTCAGGCGGTCCCCGGCAAACGCGCTCGTTAAAAATTAAAGCTCCGATAAAATTTCCGATCGTAACCGCATGGCACACGAGAACAACGCTTAATTTCGCTTCGGAATTTTGGTACAGCCCAGCCGCGACCCTTTTCCTCGGATGAGAGGAAGGTTATAGCTTGCGCTCTTCAAATAGATGTTTTCCACTTTCCTCTCGCTCCGGCGGCAAAAAAAGGCAGCAGCTTTTATCGAGACCTCGTCCTTTTTACGAGGTCGACGTCGCGCAGGAGCAGCAGCAGCGGCAGGCTCATCCAATCTGTCCCTTTTCGCCTCTTTACGAGTACATAAAACCTGACGGCAGCGCAGGCAGACAATATGATCGCGTGTCGCGAATATAGTCGGAGGGGGGCGCAGTCGACTAGGCTCGGGTCACTGACTGAATAAGAAACGACGCGCGAGGGGGAGAAAGAGAAAGAGAGAGAGAGAGAGAGAGAGAGAGAGAGAGATCGGTACATTGCGATGGATTCGATACGCGTTGGGGGATACGATCTTCTCGTCGCGTCTGCAAAGTTTTTGTAACGTCTGCGCGGACGACTACTCGCGACGTAGTTTCTTTTCTCACATTATACCGAAGTTTGGATTCTCTCGGTCGACACCTTATGCATGCGGCGATAGCATAAACTTCGAATCGCGTAACGCGTGGAGCGTATACGGCGCTTTGGAATACGAATGGAATGGACTCGCGCTTGTCTCCGCATCTCTCGTCCGTCGCTCATTTGTATATAGTCGGGTTCTCGCGAAATTCAATTCTACGTCTGTCGCCGAGGCTCTTTGAAATTCATAAAACACGCGGACCGTGAGCGAGAGAAAGAGAGAGAGAGAGAGAGAGAGAGAGAGAGAGAGAGAGAGAGAGAGAAAGATACTCGGGCCGGGTTGTGCGAGAGAGCGCATGCTAAGGAGCTTCTTACGTAATGAATCCTAGGGAAGCTGGATTTTTCTCGCTGAGCGGCCCATTTTGCAAAGTGTATTCTCGTGATAAAGTGCGCGCCGCGCGTTATCACTCTGCGTTTAGCCGCCGTGGACGAGAGCTGTTTTCTTCCCGCGGCTTTCCTTTCTCTCCTGTCTCGAGCTGGAAGCCGGTTACGTTTGCTTTCGAGGAGGATCCTCGTGCCGAGAGAGGAGAGCTTATGATCAAGAAGGTAATCACTTTTTTCTTCGCAATATTGACGCTGCTGCTCTTTCTCGAGAGTATCGCGCACTCGGATCTCGAGGATTTGAAAACACGACTGCAGTGA
Source organism: Trichomalopsis sarcophagae (assembly GCA_024372645.1). NCBI lineage: Eukaryota > Metazoa > Arthropoda > Insecta > Hymenoptera > Pteromalidae > Trichomalopsis > Trichomalopsis sarcophagae. The sequence continues at coordinate 819,415 of QLSS01000053.1, read as the reverse complement.
AAGTTTCGAATTTACATATTTCAATCGAAGCGCACAATCGATCATACACGTACGTGCGTAAGAACGGGAAACTTTATCCCCGCAATAAGCAGAGTTTCAAATCACCTTTTACCGCGCGCTCTAGTAAACAAAAATCGTTATTCAATGCGCATCCAGAGCACGAAAGAACAAGTAATCTCCGGATAAAACCGACTCCATATCTGATACGCTCCTTCAACTTCGTCGCAAAATACAACTACCCCTCGTGTCCCGTAAAAGCTTTCTGCGTTATCATATCCCGCGCGCGGAAAAAAGCGAGCTGCTTTTATTCCAGAATCACGCACAGCCTTCCCTTTTGCATCAGCTCTCCCGAAAGAGCTACGGAGGAAAAAAATGTAGCAGAGAGAAGAATCGCGCGTATAAATTCGTCGCTATGTACATAGCCCCACGCTCAGTGTGTACAGGAAGAGAGTAGAGGACATCAGCTCTCGAATTTCCATAATGCAGCCGATATACGCGAATCCGAGTCGCGCGGCGTGGACGCTTGAATACATTATATTATATACGGCGTATCGCCTCGCCGGAATAATAATCGAGTTTTATCCTCGCGCAGTACGTGTTTTTGCGAGCGCGAGAGGCTCTCGCGCGGAATAAATTCGCTAAATTTCCAGCGTAAAAACCTGCAGCCGAGAGAGAGAGAGAGAGACGAATGAATAAACTTTATGAATGTCATCTGCCGCCGCTTCTTCTTCTTCTTTGTTTTCTTCTTTTACGGCTGGCCATGCTGATGTCGCGTGGCTGGAAAAGTATTACGTCGCAATGTAAAGGGGCCTAATGGAGAATTCAGAGCCGGTGCGTGTATTTACTTTTTCCGAGCTCGAAATTCGAAAGTGCCTCTCGATCGATGATCCTTCTAAAGTAGCAGTGTCTCCGTAATAAAAAGCCTACGATCCCGAGTTTTTAAACTCTTCGTGCCAACTTTGCTCAACGCTGAGCTCGCTCTCTAATAAAACTCGCAGTTCGATCCAAGCCGCAGCGCGAGTGTCTCGAACCGCAGTCTCATAACGTCGTTTTCGCAACGGGGGAGTAGCGTTTCTCGCCCTCTAATCAGTCTCTCTCTCTCTCTCTCTCTCTCTCTCTCTCTCTCTCTCTCTCTCTTGCCGAGTTAGACTTCGGACAGAGTCTGGCAGTCGGCGGCGGCGACACGGAGCCCGTCTGTAATCTGTCCCCAACGACGACGACAGTCATTACGGCTTCGTCGCCTGAGTGGATGGTCTACTGCTAAACTAATAATCGTCCCGCGCGAATCCGGTTTTATGCTCACTGCCGCTTGTGTATACTTTCCCGGCGACGCGGTTAGTGATATTTTTCCCTTACGCCTGTGTGCTTTTATTAATTTCGAAATCCCGCGGAGTTCATCACAGCCGAGCGAGACGAGGGTCAGGTCAGAAAATTAAGTGAGCCGCTCCGACTAATTTTCAACAGCTGGGATTCCCCGAAATCCGAACAGGCGCGCGCACACACAGACACACATCCGCCGTAATTTCCCATGGCGATTAACATGCAAACGTACTGTGCCACTTCTAGTCCCTGGTTAACAGTAGCTGTCTACGAGATAAGCGGATACATGCATTAGAATGCTAATTATTTCCAAGTCCGAGAGGCGGTGTAAAAAGCTATCTCGACATCCCCCTTGTTTTTAAGCGGCTCCTCTTTTCGGAGATTTCTCGGGGGGAAAGTGCGTTTATACGCAAACGCTATCCGCAGATAAGATTCTCGCCGTTGACGAATGAGCGCTCGATTATGTTACGATGTCCTGGGCCACTTTCCAAATTGATTAACCGACGACGAGCGCGAATTTTTCACCGATAAAAGTCGTTTGGTTCCCTTCGAAAGTGGTACATGTATGAGACTTTTATATTTGATATAAAATGAAAACATCAGAGCTGCCATTTGGCAACGCCTAAGTAATTCGTTGCGTAATTACACTGTTTCAGAGCACACGGTAACGGCTGCGCAGTCTAGTTCGACCAACGGGATCGTATTTTTTGTATATCTCTACCTGCAGCCCGCAAACCCTTGAATTCCTGCGCTGCGGTTCTGTGTACTACGGAATGTCTCGAGGTGAGTACCTGCAATTGAATACTATATTATATATATACAGTTTCACACACCATCTGCATAATAATAATGATAGTCATTTCGAGTATACGAATTCCGGTGCACTTTCCCGTAAAGCGACGCGCTCGCGCAAATTATAATAATCGCGCGACTTCACTTTGGGATAAAACGTTATCGCGTCGCGGCATCAACAAGACACGGCGCATCTCGTCGATCCGAATTTCGCGCGCGACATCGTCGCCACCGCGCAGCGCAATTACTCCTACGTCTCAATTACGCCGCTGAGGTGATCTCTCGAACTTTCTCCGATAAATTTCCGCTCTTCGTAAATCGTTTACACGACGCGTTAAAGAAGCGCCGCGAACCCGTTTCTTTCGCGCTTTTTCGACGAAGAAATCGCGAGAGATAAGAATTCGCGTGTGACCCACATTATTGCGTGTATCGAAACACGTTATTATACCCACGAAATCATCGAGAAACTCGTACACACACACACACGCGTCGACCCGATTTCCGCGCAGGACGTGTAATTGCAAATTGATTTTTAAAAGCCTTTCAATTCGATCGGAGGAGAGGTGCATCTCGCTCGCAGTCGTGCGCTGTGTGTGCAGGTATATTTTCGGCGGGAGCCATTGGACGACAGCCAGAACGATATCGAGCCTTCGAAGAACGACTGCAGGCGATGCTTTTTTCGTGCGCCGATCGCCATTCTCGTATTATTCTAATTAACCGTGCGCGGATCGCGACGATTTTACGTATTCACGAGCGAGGCAAATGCTAGACGTTTACGAATCTATTATTCAAGAGCCTCGACAAACAGCATAAATTTCTCTAATACAGCGGCGACGAGCCGGTGTGGAGCGGAAAGAAACCAGTTTGCGAGTCGAGCGCCGGCTTCTTCCTTCCTCTTAGCGTCGCGATGCAGTAGCGGCTCGTTAATTCAAGACAAACACAATTATGCGCGCTCAAACATGCGTTTTCTTGGAGATTCCTCGAATTATCGGGAGAATGTATACGCATCGGCCAGGCGTATTATGCGTTGTAGAGAGAGAGAGAGAGAGAAGTCATAATTTTTCGCAATTAACGCCTCGCGATTGATATCGAGCCTATAATGCCTGTGTGTGTGTGTGTGTGTGTGTGTGTGCGGTGTGTACGGTGCAAAGCCATTCAGAACTCGGCTAGAGTAATTACGACGATTAGCGCGCGAGCCGCTCGCGAGTCATTAGCGTTTTTAGTGCTTGCAGTACGCTGCTGTAAACTCCGGAAATTAAATATAAAAAGCGGAATGTCGGGCGCAGATGTCGCGCATTTTTGTAGTGTTGCTTTTTTTTTCGTCTTCGGCGCCGGGCTTGTTTCGCACCTTGATATAGCTTCTTCTCCCTCTATACCTCGCGGAAGACTTCCCCGTTTCGCGCGGCCTTGCGCGCGCGCGTATCGCACAGACGATCGATCCAGTTTCGCGACCGGTTTCACTTTTGTTTTCTTTAAAAACGAATCTATCGTCGAGGCGTCGAAGCGTGCGGCGAAAAAAATTTCTAAGTAAAACAACGGTTTAACCCACAGCAATTCAGGTCGTATTATTTTTCGGTCGGGACGATATACTCCGCAGCTCTGCTGCACTCGGAATATCGGGAGCGAGGTGAGCGAAAGGATTCGAATAACATTCGTGACATCTGCGCAGCTTTTGACGCGCGTAATAGGCTCGTATAAACGTAGCGATTTCCCGAGCTGGCGGCGGGGCTCGAAAAAATGCATACTGCGTATATAAGTGGATATGCGCGGAACTGGAGCGCAAGCTGTATGAAGGTGTCCTCGAGAGTAGTTATCGCTCTCGATATCGCTAATTTTTTCGCCTCGATGCTCTATACACTGTTTCAACAGACGCACTCTGTGCTCTAAGAATAGCTTCGTCAACAATGATACAATTAGCGCGGGCTCTGTCGTCATGCTCCGTTGCGTACGAGGACTACGTTTATAGCTGAGAAATCATGAGTTTTAGTGAACAATATCTGGTATAGGATAGTAAAAAAGAAGAACAGAATGAAAGTAACCCAAAAGCTAGCCGAAACGAGATTGAAGTCGGCTATCCACTTTCATCATCGTCGCCCGGGTCTCATCATAGTGACTCGTTTGTTTCCCGCAGCGCCGCGGAAACGAGATGCAAGAAACGACGCTACCGTAGCGATACAATCCTGTTCCGGGATGGATATCTTGAATTTTTTACCGTCCGCCGCCACGCATCAATGGACGGACGCTGTATACTCGTATAGGTCATTGCCCTACGTGTCGGGAGTCGACCCTCGTCAACGGCGTTTGTCAAACCTGTTTGAGCCTAAGAAAAAATGTTGAGCCCATACATCCCCGGCGTCATTCTAATCAAAACAAAGCGTCCTATCTTGTGATGCCTCGCCGATAATGTACTAACACCCGCACCTCGCGTACTGCAGCTTTCATCAATTTCCATCAAGCGATTAAATTTTCTGCAGCGAGCAGGTTGCAAAAGGCTGACTTTGCTCGTTAACGAACTCGCGGCCCAGATTATTAAGGACGCGCCGACGTCGCCGGGTTATTTGCCTTGACACACTGCCGATCTCCGTACGCGCTCTGCCTACGATATCCCTGCTGCTGTTTAGTTCCTCGGTAACTTTGAACGTATGCACACAACAATCGTTCTATACTCTTTTTCTCTATCTCGAAACAGCTCGATTGGTTCAGAGGCTGCGCGTATAATGTATGCGCGATGTTGTTTGCCGTATAGTTACATCAGAGAGCGAGCTCTGCTCTCGAAAACAAGTATTTCAACGAGGAATTATCGAGCGTCGGCGAGATTCCTCATGATGCGGTTAACCGTTACTATCTACTTCTCCGATGCGTGTGTGTGCTCTCGCTTCGCTCCTCCTCGGTGTTAGCTCGTATTTTACAAATGTATATCATATGCACGCAGTTGCAAAAATTGTGTAAACACACGAAATTCACGACTACTTCGATGCGATTTTTCCGCAAGGCGCAGAAACAGCCCCTCGCGGTAATAGAGCCGGAAATCCAATTAAACTTTATGGACGCATCGTCCGGCTCGCGCAAGGACACTCGGTAATAGCGCGGCGCACTTCGGTGTACGCGCAGGAGCAGCGACCTTCCTCAGAGCGCAACTTCCTACACTCGGATTTTCACGCCTCGCGGTTTCTCTTCGCAGAAAACGCGCTTGTTTACGAAAATCGCCGAGGACTTTGTTACGATTTCAATGCGCATTGTCCGGGGAGCACGTATCGCAATAACGAAGTCTCTGTTAATATCGCCGATGCTGCGCAGTTGCGGCGAATGTGAGAATTAACAAGTCTAAGAGGAACTATGTATCGGCGTTTTGTCAAAGTTGATTATTTTAATCGTCGCTTGCATCAAACGGTATACAAAGATACAAGTGTAACTGTATAATCGCTCATCCGAGAGGGAATCCTGGAATCCATAAAGCAAAAACTGGAAACCCGCGGCAGCTGTCACTGCCGCGTGTCTGCCGTATATTCAGCATTTCCAGGACTCCGTTGTTTTCTTTTCTCTCTCTCTCTCTCTCTCTCTCTTTCTCTCTAGCGTGCGCTCTCTTAAGCTAAAAATAAAAGCGGTCGGTACAGCTCGTCATTGTGTGTGCGCACGCGCATACGAGTATGTAGTTTTATCGCCGGCGTCTTCTTCTGAAAACGAGTTCTGTTAACGCACGGTGTCAAGGCTCGATCCTTCGTAATACGCCAGCGTGCGTTGCTGCACAACAATGATAAGTCGGCCTCGAGAGCTATGTGTCTGCGTACTGGCAACGCGATATCTCCCGCTGCGAAAGAATAGATTCTACATTGTCGTCGGCGAGTCTACTTACCGATCGAAGCCCTTTTAGACGTCTAATCATACAACGGGGGGGGGGGGGGGGCACTCTAAGCGTCCGCACAGCAGCGTATCGCTGTCACACGAGTCTCTGGTACCGTTAGGGCCCGCATGTGGAAATAATAAGCGCGTGTGCGCGAGCGGCTCGCATGACTTTAACGAGCCGGAAAATACGCGTTATTTCAGCTCGCTAACGAGTCGATTCGCCCTCCTGCGTATTTTGGTCAGCTGTCTTTTGCGCTCGCCGATTGCACGTCATTACGGTAGCACGCAGCGCTGAGCAAAGGTTGAAACATTGTAAAGGACGACGGTGCTAACTGTTATATTTTTTTTTTTCGCGGTATAGCTGCAACAGCACACGATCGTCGGCCTATGGCGTGACCCACATCGGGAAAGGCGCCCGTCATGAATTATTCAAAAGCCCCGCCTTATCTCGAGCCAGCCACGCAGGGAGATAAGCCACGACATCGGGTCCTGAAATCGAAGGTCGATTTGGCGCTCGAGTTAGCTGAAGTCGACTATACTCTGTCGTACCGCGGAGCTTGCCAATCTCTCTCTCTCTATCTCTCTCTCTCTTTGTAGCTTCTAACGAGGTTGGGACCACTTGCGCAACGCGCGAAACTCGAGAGTCGTGCTTCCGAAACGTCGATAAATGTTATACAACGCCTGTGTGCGCGGATGGGAAGTCAGTCGGTCGAGGAGATACGAGCTTTCGGAGCAAATTTTCTGGAAGTAATATGTAGGTCGTCGCTGGTGTATGCATTTGGCAACGACGATCATCCTCGCGTTAACGGCGCATCGGCGAAGTCAACATAAAGTAGGATAATAAATAAAGCGTCTTCGACTCGGCCGCAAAAAATGCGTGTAACCGCGCGCACGTGTCAACGAAACGAGCCACACGGCGTAAATCTAGCTCTCAAAGGGCGCAGTAAACGTCGATGTGATTCAGCCTCGAGTGCTGTACAGACACTTCGATGCGGGAAACCTGCCGCACTTAGTCGCGTCTTGATGGGCCGCCAACCAGCGCGTTGTTGTTTACGCGGCTGCGCCAATTGCGCAACGGTTGGCACCAAGCTATAGTATACACCTATTACAAGTCGACGACTGTGCAAGACTGCGCGCTGCAGAAGTCGACGCGTCTACTTCAATTTCGAACGTAGATTATTCGTAACGCTGATTATTCATCGGCTCCAATCAGTGCGACGCGACGCGCGACCCAGTTATGCGTTCGTTATCTAATAGCCATCGCTATTGTTTGATTATCAATTAGCGTGCGACGCGTTCCGGCCACATATTGCCCTCGACGTTGCAGCTTAGAACGTCAGCGACACATGCCGGTGCCTTATGATTGTTCTCGTCGACTCGGCTAAACACCTTCGCAAACATATAAACTAATGCGTATTCCATTTACACGCCGTGAATTTCGAGCGTATCCTCGTCTCGACGCTCGTTAAAGAGCTATTATTTAAAAACAAAGACTCACCCTCGCGCGCGCGCGCGAACAAAATGAAATTAGAATCTTTCGTAATTGCTCGGCGAGAACAGAGAATAAAAGGAGCGACAGGAAGAAGAAGAAGAAGAAGAAGAAGAGCCACAAAAACGGAACGTCACACACTCACAGGCGTTGCGAGTCTAAATTGCACCGCTGCAGACAGTTCCGCGCCAAATTACAGAAATGCCCGGGACCAGCACACGCGGACGTTAATTGGTTCTCGTCGCGAATGCGGCATGGAAGGATTTTCAGCAGCGCGACGAGAGAGAATTGCTCCGCGCCGTGTGTGTGTGTGTGTGTGTGTTTGCGTACATAAATGCGCCGCTTCGTCTATAGGTGTGTACGCGCGCTACACACGCGTGTGCGGGGGTGGCTGCAGCGAGAGAAGAAGCGCCGAGACGGGGCTGAAAGCTGCCGCGCTGCTTCGGAATGAGACTCGAGTTGTGCGGTGTGTTTCGAGAGTACAAGTAGGTCGTCGCAGTCGAATGTGGGCGAGAATATAGGTGTGCGCGTGCCATTTTTGAAATGCGAAGAGTAATTACTTTTTCTCGCGGCTATAACGTCGTTCGGATACGGAGACGCGCATAATACACTCGCATATACGATCCGAGATAACAACCGAGCTCCATTTAATAACCGGAGCAGAAGGAAGCAGACACCGCTCGAATTTTGAAAATTCCATTTTTCGCAAGCTCGTTCCGGCGTAATCTCGCCGAGACGCCTCCGCATCCCCGGAATCCGACTCGAGAGCAGCTCCTTCGCCCTGGACTAATCCCCTCAGCGATAGAAGTACTCCGCTGCAATTACTGCTACAGCCTCGTAACGTATGTGTGTGTGTGTGTGTGTGTGTATGCTGCGTCTCAGGACCGCATAGGCGTGGGCGCGGACGACTGCGCGAATTACAGGTCCGCCGTACGTTTCAATTAGGCGCTTAATTGAATTAATTCGACGGAGACGTGCAGCGGTCTCGCTGAAAGGCTCGTTTATGCGTGACGCATCACGTGACGTCTCACCGTTGCGGCCGAAAATGTCACTCGCTCCTCCCCTCCTTATTGGCTTCTTCGCGGTCGATCCCGAGGCGAGAAGCGTATATTTATGCTGGCCCGTCTCTCTTCGAGTCTTGGAGTACGAGTGTGCTTCCATCAACTCGGGGGTTGTTGGAAGTAGAGGCTCTGCGTATTAGTACTATTGGTTACTCCAATTTCTCAGCGATGAATAAAATACCCTTGAACGGTATAAAGTTGCCGCTCGCGGTGATTAAAACGTTAAATTGCCAACGCTCGAACACGCTCGAGAGCTAGAGTTTTAAAGACGACGTTGATTGATCGATTCGATCGATACCGCGCTCGTTGCTTCGAGAGCTAGAGCTAGCGACTACGTGTTGTACGACGCAGAAGGTGAGCTGACTCCCGAACTTCGGGTATGAAGGCGCTCGAATTCGTGTATTATCGCTGCGGACTTGTAAATCAGGCAAGTTTCTCGTGTAATAACGCTGCACTGAAGTGTGTGTGTTTTGCGAATTTTAATAGGTTCTCAAACAAATCTCGCCGTCTTATTAACGGAAGCTTCGAGGAGAGGGATGTCAATATTTGAGTTGCTATTTTACCCTACCGTAAATAATGTTGGGCGAATTATTCAAGCTGCTGTAAAAAAGCCGATATTCCGTTCCGATAAAGGGAGAGCAAAAACGCAACACCGTGACTCTTCATTCCAGAGGCAGAAAGCCATAAACCCGAAAAGAATCGATAAAGCTGACACAACAGCGCTGAAGGATTCAGGAAAATACGCGTCAGCCGTCGACGCGCCGGCGCATTCGTTGATAATTTACGTACACGCGTTTCTCCGGACGATCTCCTGCCGGAATACCGCACAACGGCTCTTCAGCGAGACTTAGGGCTTGATCCGGAACACAATTCCATGGTAACGCGTAGGTACGCTCAGCCCTTCGAGAGAGCTGGATCATAAATCAAATGACTAGAATACTCTCCCGTGCGATTTTCCGCATCGAGTGAATCCCGCCTTGTTTTTCCTCCGAGAGGAACTGGTCAATTAGTCGAGTGTACCTTATGCTTTTTCATCGTCTCGAAAATTAGCTTTGCTCTCGCGTCGACTCCTCGCTAACGAGCGTGAAATCTAAATAAAGCCTCGGGGCGGCCCTTTATCAGCGCGAAGCAGTTAAAAACTCGCGCGTATATAACCCACTTTTCTCCGCAGCGGCAATAACAGCCTACAATTACGTCCGGAACAGCGGTGTACACGAGTATGCGCGAGTCGCAGCGCTTTATTCAACTCCTTCATCCGAACTCTCTCTCTCTCTCTCTCTCTCTCTCCCTCGATTCGCATATAACCCAGTTTCGCGAGATGCTATCTACCGTCGGTTCCGGTAAAGATGCCTCGCGATTTCTACCCCTAAGCGTCTTCCGGTCCGCACCTGTGTGTGCGAGCGTGTACACGGTCAACATTGACCCATCGGTGCATGCTGCACACACGCGCGCGAGCGTGCGGAGAGGCTCGATTAAACTTGGCAAACCTATCGGGCTCTATATGCGCGCTGCACGCCGACTGAATTTCCATTGTTCCCCTCGAGGGGGCTTATGTAATTTTCCTTTGATGCTCGTGTACGTTTTGTAATCAACGCGGCTGCATGTTTGAACGCATATACGCGCGACTATTAAGGCCGCGAATTATTTCGCGGATCTCGTTCCGATGAATGCGCGCACGAGTAGAGCGAGCGCGAGATTCGATCGGTGCCATTCAAAGTCTTCGATGCGTCAGGCCTTTCAGACGGACCGCTCGGACGGTAAGAATTAACGCGGGTTTTATCGAGCTCGTGCGTTGGTTTAGCTAAAAGCGCGCGCTCGGTTTAATTAAAGCAACGAGTCTTTGATGCGCTGGTATGGTGGGAAAAAAAGAGAGGAGCTATTTTCCTTCCGGAAAGAGGGGGTGGAATATGGCTGGCGCGCATTAGCAAATCAGATCCGCGAGGGATGAAGGCTCGAAAGATCGGTCCGCTGGGAACGCTGGAGGCGGATTCGATATGCGAATTGGCACCTGCGCTGGCACGGCTGAAATATATACGCCCTCGCTGCTGCCGCCGCTGTGGTTTTCTTTCGTTACATCGAACGCTCGTGCTTTACATCACTCGTGCACCGAAATTCAGCGCAGTTCAGCACGAGCTTCCAACTCCTCCGAAGATTCCTCTCTACAAAACACCCGCACGCGTAACTATATATAGCGCATACGTCCTTCCGAAAGCAGCGCGTTCATAATTAAACCCTTACCGCGCAGCGCGAGCTTCCCACCTCTCGACGATCCGAAGAAGGAAGAGCAGAGCAGAGCAGCTTTTGGCCAAAGTGAATTCCCCATCGGCGGTTAATCAAAGTCGCTGCGCAGCTAGGTCAGGCCGAAGACGCGGCGGGCGTGCCATTGAAGAGCACAGCTGTATATACAGAGCCGGAGCCAATCCCCGGCGACTGATCGACGCGATTACCGCACTGCTACCCCTGCGCTACTCGCTGCATCGATTGCCAGAGACGAGCTGCCGGCCGTGGACACGTTGCAAATCGAGAGAACTCTAAACCTCCCCTCGTGCACTGTTTGGGTTACACCGCCGCGTTTAATACGCTCGAGTGCGCGTAAAAATAATTGAAAGCACACCCACGCACCCATATTTGTATGCACCACAAGCGCGCGTGTATCGGACATACTTTTGCCTTTCGCGCTCGCCCAGTCGAAATGGGGGTCAAACCATACCACCACCAGCAGCGAGCATCATCATTCGAGCGCGTACACGTGCACCCGAGAGCCGCAGCTCTCCCTCTCGCTCGCCCACACGCGCTTTACATGCGGCACACGTGTGCATGTAGGGGAACTCTCCATCTCGGTCTAATGCGGATGTGCGATTCCTCGGTTTTAATTAAACCCGAGAGCTGGGAGATATTGTCCGTCGTTCGCACTCGCGGTAATCGAGGTGCGAAATTTTTCTCTGCCGTTATGAATTTAGGTTAATTTAACGTATCGGCGGTGGGTATGATGATCGCCGACGCTCTGTAAATAATATATGCGTGAGCGTAAAAAGCATCGATTAAATAAAAAAAAAATCACCCCATCCGACAGACTCCTCCGCCCTCGTGAGAAAGCACGGCCATTAGAGCGCTTATAGTGTTCTCTCGAAAAAATACAACGCCCACGCGACCGTAGAAATAATCAATCTAGAAACTTTATAAATTTATCGCTGTACTGCTGGCTGAGAGCGGGAGAGAACGCTTTCGAAGGACATCCTTTCCAATGGCTGTCGGATGTTGGGCTATTTTTTACGGTTTGTTCAAAAAGGAACGGAATACAGCTCTCTCGCGTAATACGCGTACTTCGCAGTCTATCAAAGCTCTAAACAGCGGCTCATCCTTCTCGCGTTATTTACCCAGTACGTATAACAGCCGTGAAAGCCGGAATCAAAGACACGCAATTTTCCGAGATAGCCATTAGCCTCGCTGTAAAAACACACATAACTCGAGGCGCGGCACGCGATAGCGAGAAAAATGCGCAGCGGCGAGAGGGAGAAAAAAAAATAAACCGACTCTCGGCTACTCTCCCCCCTTGCATCATAATACAGAGCTAAAGCGATCAAAGGAGAGAAAATCCAGCCCTATATACACTCCCTCTAATCCGGCTCTAAAAAAAGAAACGCACGAGGCGACAGGTCGACGGGAAAATCGCCGACCTTTCGACTTTCACCGGCCGTGTGTGCAGCCCACCATGGGCTCTTTCCCCCGGTTATGGAGCTTGAAAAAACAGCAGCAGCAGCCCTTGTGTGTGTGTGTGTGTGTGTGTGTCTATGTACGCGGATCGATATCGGACTTTTTTTTCGACTTTCCAATGTAAACTCTGCGTAAATAACTAACGTTATTCATAGAATAAGGTTTTACAATCCGACACCGCGATCGTGAACGTAGATATACAGCGGTAAAGCTCATTCAATATCCGAGTGTGTGCAGCACATTCCCAAACACTATTAAAACCCTCGCGGCCGTCTCCGTTAAAATAAAGCTGTTGCTCGCGTCAAGTCCGCTCGTACGAGCAGAGAGATCCCTTCCCCGCGAGTGTATGTATCCCGTGACGTCACCGCGCCTACGCAAGCTCTCGCTCTCCCCACTCCGAGAGCTTTGCTTCTCCTCCGGGGAGAGCAGGTGTCGCTCGATGGTGGGAGTCGGGCTCCGCGGCGCAGGCGCGCTCCAGCACTGGGTTAATAGGTTACGCTATCGATCGCGTATACACCCGACGCCTCCGTCGCGACCTGCTACACGCTCGTGAACCAGAGTAAGAGAGATTGGGACGCGTGCGGCTACTCCCGATTCAATCCTCGGAAGAGCCGACCTGCGCTTTGACAATTTTTTTTTTTTTCTGCTCTCTTCCAGCTTTTACGCGCACTGCGTACCTCTAGCATTCAGGGATACGATGCTTTTGTATTTCGAACACAGCGCGCTTATATTACATTTTTTCACAAAACATTTTCGGTCGTCCGAGAACTATACGCTCATTTTTTCACGCTTCAAGAATTCAAAGCTGTGTCATCCTTTTTAAAAAGCTTTGATTGCAAGAAGAAGCGAGCTGGAATATTACGATGTAGAAACTTTTCATGTCGGATTTCGATGGTACAAAGACCTGGTCCGGCTGTTTCTACTGAGCCCGCGTGGAATGACCTACATAGATTATCCGAGCCGGACGCCGATGTAAAGTACGAGCACAGCTATTTTGATTGTACAGAAATCGATGATTTTTCCTCGCAGACGGGAGAGTGCAATAGCGAAGCTCGAATATAAGGCAGGGTGGAGTCCGCGGGTCGATATCGTCGGCAGTTGGTCCCTTCACCTCTCGGAGTCTTATTCTACATCCCGCGGGAGTCGGGCTACTGATGCTCCTGGGAATCTCGATCTCCTACTTTTTCTCCGCTGCTACCGCCGCCGTTACTCCCGGCCTCGTTGTTTTTGTTTTCCTTTCGCCGAGTGCAGGCGATCAGGATTACGGAGAATCCGAATGGATGAGCGATAAGGATTTACAGAGTACACGTGTAAGCCGGAATATTTACATTGGAGATGCATGTACGATATTTAACGAAAAATTAAAAAATGGTCGGCCGTTACTCCGTATATAACACACGAGATCGGAGAAGCCCGTAAACTTTTTTAATTCCTCCCTCGCCTTATCTCCTAAACAATAACATAAATCAGACGCGATGTGCTCTATACAGCTCCGACGTTGTTCCTCTCGACTGCACAGCTCTACTCAGCCTTATCTCATCTTCGCAGATTCGTCCCCCTGTAACGCACACACGCGCGCAAGCTCATCCATTAGCTCGATGTACGAAGTTTCCCAGCCGTATACCTGCGCGCGCTGACTTTTACGATGATTTTTAGCGTCGCTCGGCTACACGACCAAATTAATTGAATCGCTCTCGTTACTGCGCGCTGCAGTCGTTTTGATTCCGAAGGCTCGTAACGGCCTGGGTAGATTCCGCTGATTATCAAAGCCACGCATAGAAGAGATGGGAATCTGGGTGACGCGCAGCACGGCTTTTTTCGAAATTAATTTCCTCGCGAAAAATTGTATCGTCTACCTTCTTCTTCTTGTCCTCGCAGAGAAGCCGCAGCGCTACAAAGCCGATCAGCGAGAACGGACTTTGCGCAGGCTATGATCATCGTCCAGACAGAAATCTCGCCGGGGGCGAAGCAAAAAAAGCTGCGCGTGTACGGTGGAAGGTCGTTTTACTCTCTCGGCACGTGTCCGTTAGTTTCCTCGAGGAGCATAGCTTTGGCCCGTGCTATCCCGGAATTGGAGATCGGAGGGTCAATTCGTATACGTATACACCATTGGGTTTGGCCCAGCGCTGCGAAGTCGAGCGGGAGATAAGCACGCCGGGCTTGTTTTTGCGACGTCTTTTCAGCCCTCTGAAATAGTTGGCGCTTCGAGCGTCTCAATTAAATTTGGATATCGACTTTCTGGAGCTTTTCAGAAAATCCGATCCTTTCAGACTGCTACAATTTCCTCTCTTTCACCTACATACGCTCGCTTCGTTCACCGAGAGCACCGAGAGCTAGGGAGGGAAAAAGAAGAGAAGCCGCCGCCGAAAGCAGCAAATTTTCATCCAACTTCCCGCAGCAGCGACAGCCCGAGGGAAAAGAGGATATACACAGACACACAGAGGATGATTTATCGTCTCTCTTCCTTCCCGGGAAGTTCTTCGTGTCGCCCGCCGGTATACAGCCAGCTTCTGCGTCCTTCGGCTTTCGAAACTTTGATTGTAGCTCTCGCCCGCTTTTTCCCGACACCGTTTCCCATCGAGTTTCCCGCACACGACGGCGAGGAAGAAGACGCACTCTCTGGAAGATGTAGGTCACGAATGCAGACCGCCGCTCGATTGTCCCATCTCTTTTCGCCCTCCTCTTCCTCGATCCCCGTGTGTGTATTCGCGCCCCCGTACAGGAGCTTTGTCGCAAGCTCGGCTTGGACGAACCACAAAAAAATTAGGCGGTATGAATTACGAACGAAATAGTGTACGTACAGAACACGTGCACCTCTCGCCCTCGCGTGTAGCCCGTCGTGCTGTTGCTTTCTAAGCTCGCACTCGCGATCGCAACGAGAGCACGAGGGAAAGATGCAGCCGCCGTCGGAGGACGCTTCCGCGGATGAAAAATTCAAGCCATACTCCCAGCTGGAATCGAAGGGATGAGCAGCGCTCGGTGAGATATTTATATTCGACGACCGGGAGAGAGAGAGTTTCGTTCAATCTTCGCGAGAGAATTTTACATCTCCAAGGAAGCTACGAGTGCTCTGGCTTTTCAAACTTTTATAAGCCTGATTTATCGATATTCCAGGCTCCATCATTCGCTGGAGAATTTTTCACGAGTATGGAAATTTCGCAACTCACCGGCTAATTGATTTTACAGCGAACGACGAGGAGCTACTGCGCGCCGGTGTAAGCGTTAAAGAATAAAGCCGCGCATCTCCCGGGGAATCTCTCGCGAGGAGGTTTCGACCGCCGCTGAATAGTCCGCATGCAAAACGAACTCCGCCGAAATTGAATGGGGCCAAAGTGCCGCATATCCGACCCTCCGAAGAAAAAACTTTCGAACCCCTTGCAAGCTTACTCCGCGATTTTAATCCTCGAAGAGTTCGCGCTCTTTTTTCTCTCGGTCCATTATACTCTCGTAGCTTCGACGCGATAAAAGTAGCATTACAGAGACGCGGTAAGTATTTCGCTCTGGTTCGCGGCTAGGCTGTAAATAGCGTAATTTTTGCCGGTCGCAGTTTCAGCAATAGCACTCAGAATTGAAATGCAAAGGCGCGGAGCATCTGTTATCTCGTTGCAGTATAGCGTTCCGTATATATTCTTATGCTCTATTCCAGAAACGTCCTCAATCTTCGCTCGCTCGCGCAGTGCACTTAAACGCCGACACGACGGTAATTGCGATTCAAGCTCGAATCATTCATTTTAATGTCCTTCCTTATCGGAACGGAGCAGACGTTTGCGCGCTGCGGCGTAACACGCTGCGATCTCAAAACTGCGCGCTATCTACTCCAGATGTGCGTTTATACGAGAATTAATGTTTACCTTCGGGTGCTTTCATCATTCGATTGGTGAAGGCTCTTCAATTACGCGTGTATAAAACGCTTTGCTCGAATTGGAAAATATATCCTCGGCATGTGAGCGAAACGAAAAAAAATTCCCATCCTTGCTGACGATCATACGCTTAGGCATGGCATAATCTTATCGGCCGCTCCGGATTATTGCGCGAACAAGTGCGGCCTCGATAAAAAGCGAGAGGTATTTACGCAGTTTCCGGGGGAAAAAAAAGGTACGCACTATCTACACGGGTCAGATCGAGAGAAGAATGGCTTCATCCCCGGCTCGACGAGCTCGTGCGTGAGCGACCAATTTCGCCGAGAGCGTCTCGGGCGATAAGAGCCGAGTCTTTATATCGAGTGTTTTCCTTTTTTTTCCTCCTTCTTCTCTTATACTCGCCGCGGGAGATGCTTTTGTGCGTATTCCGGGAACGAAAGATAGATGCAAGAGAATAATCGTAAAGAGGATCTTCGCAACTTTGCTCGTGAGTAAGCTACGTATAATAGTTCCGATGATGTCGAGCAATTCAACGGATTGCCGTAAATGGCGATTCGGGAGAAAAACAAGAGCCGCCTACGTCAACGTTCTACGTGCGCGTGGAAGGGGCTGAAAAGTTGGCCGCGCCTACGAACTTGCGTCCAAAAATATTGCGACGAATTTTCGTTCACCCACGCCCCGTTGCGTCACGCCAAAACTACGTCACAACGCACACAAGCTATAAAGCCCGTGACTTTTCTCACGTCTTCTCTGCGGATCGTGTGTGACGTGTTGTTGTAGAGCTCGATTCGCGTTTGTTTTGATGAGCTTTTCATGGCTACTCTTTACACAGTTTCGGACTGGCCTTTCCTCTAGTGTCAGTTTCTGACTATCGACGATAGGTAGCGCATAGCCACTTTTTCATTTCTCTCGACTCAATCAGCTCGCCGTACACTAGATATAAAGGGACGTGTCGTCCATGCCGCAACAGCAGCCTTGTGTTGGCCTGCTTGAATCGCTCGTGCTATAACTACCCGAGTCTACTGTTGTTACTATAACTAGTATTTTTACGAACGGAGGACGAATGGACGGAGAACGTCTGTTTGAGAAAAGAGTTAAAAAACTTGGGCCAAAAACGAGTGTCGTTGTATTTGTAGGATCTTTTTTGAAATCTGAAATGATACCCAGGTGAGCGGCGGGGGCTATTAAGAAGGATCCGTCCGCTCACGCTTTGACCGCGTCGTCGCGTACCTGGATATCGGCAGCGTCCCTCCTGCGATCAGCCGTAGGGCCGCGTCACCGACGTATTGTGTTAAGTAAGCGAGCAGTTGTCCAGTCGAACAGTTGTATTCATTTCTTGTTCCTTTATTTATTTATTTTTTTTTTTTTTGTATTAATAAATATACTTAGCGAAAGAAGCTATACCCTGCTTGATTTACGCGCACTTGGCATCCAACGCATCGCCTTATCGTTCCAGTTTGAAAACAAGAAGGACCTGAGAATAAAGCATAATACATCCCCTCGAAGACTATACGTACGACATGTCGCAAAGTCAGGCGATCTGATTCTCCTCGAAGTGACTTTATGCACATATAGAACGTATATTCCTCTCGACTTGAATTCAGCGAGCGAATGGCATCCATGGAAATCGGATCTGCCATACGAGAATCGCGAGCTTGAATTCATCACCGCTTCCTCCATGTCGATTGTTCGCGCAGCGGATCAGCGTCAATAAATAATAACAGATCATTGTGCGCTGCTCGATTCCCATTACGTCAATAGCCGCCTATGCATTAGGCATGCGAATTCGACTGCTGTCTATAGAGAGGCGAGATTCTCAGAGCCGCGCACGTGTGCGAGGTGAAGAATTTCGCGATTTTCCTGCTAACTCGTGCGTTCTTCGAAGCGCGTATCATCGACGCAAGGTGTTTCCATCGACATCTATTGTCTTCGAGACTCTCACACTTTCGTTATACGCCGAATAAGCTTCGTTGCCCATTTCGCGTCTCATTACGCGTCGGTCAACATTTGCTCATTACTCCGCATCACTGATATATCAACGGCGTGAAATACGAGTCTCGATCTTCGACGTCAGTTGCGCGCGGTAAAAATAAAGAGACGCGCTCAAGGTCCGCGCCATTCAGCGAGAATCGTGCGCGGGAAGAAAGGACCAGTCGAGCGGGGGCTATCATGTGCCCGGTCGAAAAGTGAATGCACGCTCTATTCACGGGCGGAGCTTTTTACGAGAGCTACTCCCTCGAGTGCTCCAATTTTCAAAGGCCCGAGCGAGAGAGAGAGAGAGAGAGAGAGAGAGGCTATATCTCGAAGGGGTGGATTCCAAGGCCGCGAACTAGCTCCCGTTTCTCTCGGCCTAATTTTAGCTCCTGCAATACGTCGATGGCATTTTTCGCTTTTCGAACGAGAAGAAAAAGCAAAACTAGCTCTTATCTCTCCACACGACTCGCACACTCGGTAGCTCGCTCAATGGCTAATTTACCAACTACCCACTGTACACACTCGCGCGAGCAAAGCTCGGGGCTTTGAGCGCAGCGTATATATAGCGATAAGGAAGCGAACGTAATAAATACACAGAAAGAAAATTGCCGGCTATGTGTATCGCTCGAGTCATGATGACGTCGAGCGTCACGCGCTCGCGCGTGGATCTTCTCTCTCTCTCTCTCTCTCTCTCTCTCTCTCCAAGTTCACGACGCGCATAGCTGGCCGCGCTTCTCGCGTCTACGTATATGCCTGCGTTATACGATGTTCCGCAAAAAATGAAGGCCGCTGCGATGCGTGAGCGGGTGAGGTCGATAGACCTAACGACGCGATGATCTATGCTTCGTTGAATATGTTAATCCGATGCGCTGTTAGGCTGCTTATTCCGATTGTAGTTTTTCGTTATCACGCTTAGGAAGGACTTTTCTCTTCGTGTTGGTAAACACTCGATCGGTAATAAAATATGCGAGTCGCTTGCCAAGCGTCGCAAATATATGTGGCGCGCGCCGAGCGACTATCAACGGCCTTCGAAAAAGGCTTTATAGTTCACGGTGGACATTCGCGCGGTTTACGGTTGATTTTCGCATGCGAATCGCGCAACTCTCGATCTTCGATTCGACTCGATGTAAATATATGCATACGAATTGCTCAATCGATCTCTCGACTTCAAAAAATATTCTGTCTCGAGTTTGAGAAGAAGAAGAATAATTTTTTTTTTCGCACGCCACACTCGTTACGTACGAGATTACTTGTATTACCCAAGGCGTGTAATTAGCCAATTTCCTCCTCACGCGGGACAATGAAAAACTTGAGGTAATAAATATGTGCCTTCAAAACTAAGCACAATACTTACGTCCCTCTGAGCTCTCCCATTTTTCATACATTGTCCAGAAAATCATAGAGCCACTTACGCAACTCGTGTCTCTCTCGTTCCTTGCATAACGGCCGCTCATCCATTCACGAAACCCTCGTGTCTCCTTAGCTCGTATCGACCCATATGTGACGAAAAGAGAAACGAGAATACATTCTCCGCGGCTCATATCTCGTCGTCGTTGAATAACCGAAGGCGGCATATCGCCCTCGAGAAAATCCATCAGACAAGGGAAACCTCACGACGGCGCTATACATCTTCCGACAAATTCCATCGGGAAGCTAACCTTGACTTCGGGTAGGCTTCGTTGCAGCTAAAAATCCAGCAACGCGTGTCCGGCGCCGATTCCCACGTGCGCGCTGCATGCATAAAAAACGAGCCGCTGCCGAGCGAGTTCTCATCGTTCGGCAAACGATTTTCTGCGCTTCGCCGCTGCTTTGCATTATTCTCCAACTGTGAATATTTACGTGCGCGCGTGCACGAGCAACGGTAAACGCTGCGGTGCAGTGCTTCTTTTATTCGGAATCCGTCGCGTTTTTTAAATAATATTAAATGATTAAATTTATCCGTAAAATCGCCGAGAGTCATTTTACGATAGTGCAGGTTATTGCACACGTTACGTAAAGCGACGGATAATGCAGCGACGAGATGCGCACACGTAGTGGGACGTTAAAATCGATATCGATCGCTTTCGTTCTAATAGACGCGAAAATTAATTAAATCCCAAGGGACTACTGCGCATAATGCACAGGCTGCCTCTCGAATATATCCCTTCGAGCGATGTACGTTATAAAGAAGGAATTCTAAAAAGGCATATAGCTTTCAACTCTTCCAGGCGCGAGCTAAACCGCAGCCGATATCTCAGCGCGGGATCGCGACGACGAGTTCGTCGACCAAAGGCTCGACGACGCGCGCGTACACATACTCGTAAAATAAGTCGCCGCCGCCGCAGCTACCAGTCGAAAAACAAGTCAGCCACTTAGTCAGCGCGCGAGCGAGAGGCGCGTAAGTTACAGCCGAAAAACAAGCGTTTGTATGAGACATTAGGGGCGGCTTAGTCGCGCGCTGCCAAATCGACGTTCATTTGGGCGTGTTCTCCACCGAGAAATTACCGATGCATTTGCGGTCGCGTTTATCAGGGATAATCCGTGTCGTTTGACTCAGCGAGGAAGAGAGCGTCGACGATGATTTATCCGATCTATTTTTGCATACAAAATGAATACACGCCTTTTCAACGAATCGCCAGGAAGAAAGTTAATTAGGTTGGGGCCTGTGTTGCGCAATTGCGAGATAGAATTTTATAATTGCTGATTAAAATCTACTTTTCAAGGAAGCGAACAAAAGCGAGCAGCTTCATCGCAATTTTTCGCTAGGACGTAAGTATTCAAAGCTGACCTGAATCTCCTCATCATCGTTGTAATGAAAGGAGCAGCGCGAGAGGAAAATATATAACAATTCCGCTACTACAGCGTATAAAAGCTCCGACCAATCAAATTACGCCCCAAACGAATCCAAAAATAAAATCCCAGCAAAAGCGCGCATCACTCCGTCATTTTCCCCGTTGTGGGGTATCGCACGTAAACTCAAAATACCTGTGCCTAATAAGCCGTAATAGCACAAAGCGCGTTATACTTTCATGCTCTGGCTCGTCGTAATTTTTAATTAAAACCTCAACGCTCGCGAGCATCCAATATAACCCGCTCAATAATAAAGTCGTCGGAAAATTTCTCAATTCCAATTTTCCACGCGGCGCATTAAAAATTGATTAGGACCGGCGCGCGGAAAGAAGCCACTGCAAACGAGGTAAACGAGGAAAATTACGACCCATCAAGTTCACAAGCGGCCGACACGTGCTTTCTCTCTCTCTCTCTCTCTCTCTCTCCGGACAAAGGGAATTCCTGGCTGTCTTTTTTCCACCCCAGCCCTCTCTCCAACAATGTGTGTATACGTATACGAGAGACTTCAAAGCAAACGAGACGCGGGCGGGCGCTCGCGCACACAACAAAAATTAAAGTTCGAGTTTAATGGGGAGTAAAACGGTCGCTTCGTCGATTTAATCTGTGGTTGGCTCGAATTAACGCGATAAGATTTCAATTATTTTCGAAAGCGCTCGACTGCCCGTACACGCGAGAATAACAAGCCGTAGACGTCATCGCCGATCGCGGGAGAGACAGCAATTTCTGACGCCATTTAATCGAGTTCGTCACTGCGGTAAGTGCGCTGCGCGAACGACAGGCAGAGAGCAGCCGCATTCCGCCACAAACGAGCGAGTCGAACTCGAATCCACCTCGCGTATACACCCCATTGCGACGAGGCTGCTGCCGTACAGTTGCTGTGGTCTTATAGCAAAATACGAGCGAATGACGGAAATTATGCTTTAGTGGAAATGAGATTTTTTCGTGAATTTAGGAGGAGAAACGAGTTCTTCATGAGCGTGTGTGCAGAAAGCTCGTTTGCGTCGAAAAGCTCGCGAAGCAAAGACTCGAACTTTCCCGAAAGTCAATAGAACGCACTGCGTGAGCTTTTAATTCGGCTCTATGAATATCGCAACAATGCAAATGCACGAAAAATGCCCAAACAGCTCTTCAACTATACACGCAAAACTTTCGTCCCTCAAAAGGATCAGAACTTTCTCCCAGCAGCGCACACAACAAAAAAAAAAGCTTCTCCCACACCCACACTCGAGGAGGAGTAAATCCCGACCACGTCGGTATAGCTTCAAACTCGAAAACATCCTGAACCGCGCACTCGCGACCAAATGGAAGGATATCTCTAATCCCAGCTCGCACCGCAAGCCGGTTTCCGGATATCGATTCCGACTTCCTTCCAGCATTGTCCGTGACGACGCTGTCCGATCTGCTTCTCCTCGTCCCCCGTCCCTCACATTATATTCCGCGGTGGTGTCGACGACAGGACGTATAAAAAGCCGGGAAGTCATATTTTTACGAGAAGCGGTCGCGATTATATTGGCCATTGGGAAACGAGCGAGAGGAGAGATTTTATGGAAGATGAGGGAATATAAAAAAAAAGCCAGCCGCGAAGCGATCGTCGAAGTACAGCGTCGTTTTCAAAGTTTCCTGACGATCGCATCGCGGTTTGAGTTGAATTATCATTCGGGTCGAGGATGTTAATTTAACAATCACTTACGCGCGATAGTCGCATCGAGAGCTCGGAGGCATTATTACACTCGTGAACGGCCGACGCGCGAGCAAACTTCCAGGGCCGACTGTAGCAGCCCTTAAGAGCCACTTTCATCTCTTACGCGTTGGGCCGGCCGCGCCAGCGAGGACGCCGTAAAAGGACGAGGCTACAATAACAAAAGAAGCGCAGCCTTACCGCGATTATAATAATCGTGAACGAGCCGTCCTCTCTCTCTCTCTCTCTCTCTCTCTCTCTCTCTCTCTCTCTCTCTCTCGAGGGAAGTAAAAGCTCGGCCTTTTACGGGGGCGAAATCGCGGAGGAATTTTCCAGGGGCCGCTTAATGGCCCCGTCGTCGTCGGTGAGCTTTTTCTCTCTCGCGGCGCAATTTCAGTTATCGGTAATTGACGAAGCGAGGCTTATGATATCGAAATGTTATTTTTTTCCCGATAATTGCCGCAGCTGCAGTTCGGTAGGCTCGAGAAAAAAAAAATCTATTTACGACACACAACGCCGGCAAAATTAGCGGCGTCAAAAATTACGGAAGCTTCCGGGCTGTTAACTCGGCCGGAGACGTTAGCTGCTTGTCAATCGATTTCAGCCCGTCCTCTATCCTCCCCCTCTCTCTAATATTATTTGCCCAGCATTTTTCTTCAATCTTGTCGTGACCCAGTTTCCCGCGCGCTCAGCCGTCCCCCTACCCCTCGCCTCGTGCACGTCGATGATCTGGTCGGGGGCTGCGATGCCGAAGCAGTTCTTCCAGCCCTTCTGTGGCTGCGCTAGCTGCCACTGCGTGGCGTGTATCGATGGTTGCTTCTATAGAGGATTACCGAGCGGACGCTGAGAGGGATGGTGTGACTCAATGGCGGAGTATCGATGCGTGGGTGGACTGCGCGGTTTATTTTCAAGCCAATTTGCAACTCCCGATTACCTACTGATTTACGCATTTAGAATAAAAAAACTCCGCCTTACAGCAAATCCCAGAAAAGTTCAAGGCGATTCCAGATAAGGAAAAGGAATCCAAACTCGGCATATCTCGCAAAACAAACACACGCTCACGCGGCGCAGCGTCGCGAAATCACGATTCAAATGCGCTTTTCGCAGTCGCGCGGCCATGAATAAACCATCCGAGAATAAGCGAGAAAGAGAGAGGAAAAATCTCCTCGAGATCGCACACGCGCTAAGCACGCGATGACGCTGCGCTTGCGATCTCGGAACTCACCGTTGCGTATCTGATCTCGGATTTGTTCCGGATTTATGGCCGAGATACGCGTATGCGTTTTGATCTCATTCCGCGAAACGTCCGTTGCGCGGCGAGGGAGTGGAGGAATAAAAATTTGAACTTCGTTGCGCCGTAAGCCATGCAACGAACAATTCGGCCTTAACGAGCTGTGTATGTGTGTGTGTATACAAGTTTCATAGATTTTTCCAGAGGTCTATCAATGTCGGCGTGGAATTATTCATGCGATAACCGAACCGCATTGTTGTATCTTTTTAGGTCAAGATCTCGCGAGCGCGCGCGCGCGCGAAACGATTTCCGTCGTTGCGGCTTGTTTTTTGCATTTTTACGTTATTTACGTATAGGTGTGCAATAATCGTAAATACACGGATGTAAATAAGAGTATGTATACCTGTAGACGTATATACGAGAGTC
Source organism: Trichomalopsis sarcophagae (assembly GCA_024372645.1). NCBI lineage: Eukaryota > Metazoa > Arthropoda > Insecta > Hymenoptera > Pteromalidae > Trichomalopsis > Trichomalopsis sarcophagae. The sequence goes on along the minus strand of QLSS01000053.1, from coordinate 795,198 downwards.
GAGTATCGAAGGAAGGGATCTGCATGATAATAGCCGGCCGTCAGTGAAGCGCGCGATATTTCAAAACGGCGGATTAGCGAGTTTCACGCTCGCCTAATCACTGTGCGTCGCGCGGCAATTAATCGGCCGCGTAATTTATGCTGCAGCCGACGGCGCCGGACATCTGAGCCCGTCCTCTGCACCTATACGCGTTATACCACCGCGCACGATGTCGTAAGCTTCCAAGGACGCGTCCGAGCTTCCTAATTGCGGGGAGGGCTTTTCGGTGCTGAGGGGCGAGCTTTACGATGTGTAGATATTACGGCCTTGGTAAAAGCTGCGCTTCCGTATACTCGCGTAAACAAATCAAACGAATAGTTCCTTCGCTTATTAAATCTAACAGGCTTCTCGCGATACCCAACTCGCTGAAAAGCACACTACAGACCTCGGACTTCCTTCCATCGGGGAAAAAAAGAGAACCCGCGCTAAAGCTCGCTCAACTTTTCTCAAACATCTTTCGTTCTTCAAACACAGAGTGTATAACATCCGGCTGTAACTCCACTCGTAACTTATAACGATCCTCTCGTTAATTTCGATCCTCGAGTACACACACGCACGTACATACACACACACACCCTGATACCTCGTCGCTGGGAAAGTACAGCGCGTGCTTTTTTCCGTCCTGGGGTTGCCTTATCTGTTATTTTTTATCATCCGCGTCGAACGTGTCGCGAAATCGACCGAGCGGGAAAAGCGCTTTTGGAGCGCGCGAATCAAAAAAGCCGGGCTTTGAAAATGCAGTGGCTCGACGCTCGATCTTTGAAAATCCCGCTCGCATACTCGAGCGAACAACAATCTATACCGCGTATACTTATACGCAGACTCGCGTCTGTGATTTATCGCGTCGCACGCGCGGCGTCGATGATTTATTCCCGACGTCTCATCCTTCCCTCGATTTTCGACGCGTAATTTCGCTCGATCGATCCTATACATGCGGATATACGTCAGCCTAGAAAGTATTTTCGGGAGGCATCAGGCGTGCTATTGTTATTTTAATAGCCGTCGCAGCTCGAGTGTATTGAATTCGCGCACAACATCGACGGAATATAATTTCAACTTTTTGCGCGCTTTTTGCGAGACGATTATTACACGAGCCAGAAAATCGAACGGAATACGCGTCGATGTTTCAATTTAATTTGAAATTACAGCACGCGTTGATGACTTCGGCGAGCGCGATGATTCGATTTTTTAAAACCACCGCCGGGGTGTCGAATGGCACAGTCACCTATAAATCGTCGATTCGAAACATTCGTGATTCCCTGTTAATCGAGTCGCGTGAGCTTGCAAATCGTCGGCTAGTAGGCGTCGGCCACTCGACAAAGTGGTCTCTCTCCTCGCGCGGGGCGACGCGCACGCATTATTCTCTACGGCGTCGATCGATCGACGGAAGCTCTCGGCGCACGTGCCGTCGATGTATACACAAATATTTGGTCCGCCGACGCCGGCTCGGAAGGGTTTCCCCCGTAGCCGACCGTTCTCCCAAGGACTGGACGCTCCGCAAGAGACTCGCTTGTTTTCTTATGAAATATACATGGCCGGGATTAGGAGTAGGCAAGCCCTCGCGCATCGATCGATGATTGGCTGAACGGTTCGCAGGAAGTGGAATATTTCTTCTTCTTTTTATTGTATCTATGGCATCTTATTCCACGCGAAATTTTTAACGGGAAGTAGGAACGTTAATGAAGAAGCTCGAGGAGAAAAAAACGCAATTATAAGCTACGGCTTTTTAATCTCGAGAGAAATAGACCCTCTATGAGGTAAGAAGTCTGTCCTATACGTTTCCTCCTCGTTATAGCCAGGTGCACGTGAGTAACGATCGGCTCCGATTCTATTGACACTGGGTACTGCGTGTAGACTGAGAATAATACGCGTATATTTACATTCGCAATAAGAAGCTGGCACGTGAGCTCAACGAAGCGCCGAGGCACACACGCTTACACACCTACTGTAAACTATAGAAGTCTCCGATCCACGCATCGCGCACGTGGGGCAAACTCCGCAAACTTTTCACGATCGGCGGATAGGAGCGTGCTTTTATCGGATTTTTCTCGCTCTACAGATTAAAAAACCGGCCTGTACATCGAGATCGACTAAACTCGCGACGAAAATAAACGGATCCGGCACTTGGAAATTCATGCAAATCGCCGCAGCATCCGTGCGCTGTGTCAATCGATTAATCGGCAAAGCGCGCGTTCGTGTCCAGCACAGCCGCGACGATAGTGTCCTGCGGCTGGTTCTATACGCGTCGTCGTCGTCGTTGTGCGCGCGCGAGGCCGTGTGTGCGCGAGGCATGAATTACGGATTAGCGGACTCGAGCGATAGCGTCGAGTCTCGAATCGCGCTCGAGCCTTGACCCGATATATATCTCCCTCTCTGCGCGTCTGTATCCTCCAGCTCCTGTGTATAGCTATATAGCTCGGCGAATTCTCTTGCGCAAGCTATATAGCGGATGGTCCCGCCGAAATCGGGAACCGATGTGTCTTTGTGTACACGGCTCAGGAATTTTCGATGTCCCATTCGCGAGAATACACAGGCTATATTGCACAAGCGGGGGTATTATGATGCGGAGCGTCGACCGCAAATTTTACAATTAAACTGTTCGGCAAAGCGATTTGCACACAAAAAGCTCACGACGAGGCTCGCATGTCAAACGCGAGCGCGAGAGAGCGGTGTGATTTTTCAAGCGCCTCTATATCGCTGTGACTGTTTACAATCGAGAGTCGTCGTGTGCCAAAAAAGAAAAAAGAAGGTGCCTCGCGCGCGAAAAATTCAAAGCCGCTGCACTCGAATTTCGGGAGAAAGTCGCGCCCACATGAGCCGATGTGCTGCTGCTCGTGATGAAATTCACCACTCGGCTGACGAAACGGCTACTCCGCCCGCATTGTGTGTGCTCTCTCTGTCGAAAATCAAACGGACTACTACTGCTGTATTTGCTTTATCTCTTCGGCTACTGATTTCGCCTTTCAATTATGCAGCAGTCGCATCGCTGCCTGTATAAAATATATACACGGCACAGAGCTGCGCGCGGCGGGGGCTCTTGTTTATTCTTCGGAAATATTTTATTCGGTTTGCCGAATAAAAGCGCCGGTATATAGCTCGCATAATTAAAGCGCTGTGTACACTCGCGCGCGCATGAATATTCAGAGCTTCCTCCTCGTCGATTCGAGAACAAAAAGCGATAACAGCCGCTCTGTTGCGGCCGACGAGAAAAAAAGAGAGTTACAAATTGTTTTAGCGCCGTACAAATCATTAAAAAAAAGGAACGACGACAAAAGTCTCGATGGTCTTTGGCTTTTTTCGCGCGCGCGTTTAAATATAAATAACGCGTACACAAAAGCGGCGGAAGGACACGGGAATAAAAATTCGAAATAGGTCAAGCGATTCGGGATCGGCGCTTTTAAATTATTTTACATACATACGCGAGCTCCATAGTCTCTCCGCCAGTTCTGCCGTTGATGCGTATTTTAACGAGAGACACCGGCAGCAGCAGCAGCAGCAGCGGGAATAATAAAAGAATGGGCGATAAAAAGTCGGAGAAGAGATAGGCTAACGATAATTGAGTTTACGGAACGACTCGGTACAGCGAGATGGCTGGGAAACGCTAAGTGAAAAAGAACGAATTTTAAATACGCGCTCTACTCGGAAGACAATGGCTATGCGCGGAGAAATTTTATTCGACCCATTTTTTTCATCCTTCGCTCGCTCGCTCGAGCAACCGGGAGAAGTTTTATCCTCGAGCTCGAACCGCGAATGAGAAAACGCCTTTAATTGCATCGGCGCGCGAGGTGTCGTCTTCAAAGGGGAATGTATAACTCTGTTATAACGCGTGCTCCAGTAAGTTTCAAACTTTTCGCCACTGCACCGCGAGCGCGCTATTTCTGTAATTTACAGGGAAATAGCAGGCGTTTCGTTTAAATTTATTGAGATTTCATGTAAAATCTCGAGAGATTCGAAATTCAAATAACGCGCCTTTTTACTCGCCCCTATCATGCGGCAATTAAATCAAAGGCATACGCGCCTCATTAATCAATCCCATCCGAGAGAGAGAGAGAGAGAGAGAGAGAGAGAGAGAGAGAGAGAGAGAG
>QLSS01000053.1:776381-786548 GCA_024372645.1 Trichomalopsis sarcophagae | reverse complement strand
AGAGAGAGAGAGAGAGAGAGAGAGAGAGAGAGAGCGCGCGAGAGAGAGAGAGAGAGAGAGAGAGAGAGAGAGAGAGAGAGCGAAACACGACAAAGAGCCGGGAATGCCAACAGCGACGAGTGGGAAACCCGCGTAGTGTCCCCGCTAATCTAGCCTGGCATGGAATTAATTTTAGCATCGGGAAGCCTTACTCTCGGTGCTATTCCATCATTTGCGCGAGCTGCGCTGTAGCCACGCGAAACTTTTCGCTCGTAAACGAAATAGGCCGCCGGTGGGAGACACGCCAAGATTTTCGATAAAGCCCGCGAATATGACCGTTCCGCGACAGTTTGACAATTTCGAGTCATTCTCGCGAAGCGTTTTTTGCTCGTTAAAAGTTCCGGGGAGAGTTGTCCGACGCAGCGAGTGTGTGCACGCAAATTGTGTGTAGGAAGTTTCAGCCGAGCATTAGGAATTCTCCGACTAAACGTCAAACGCGCGTTAAATCAGCCTGACGTGTCCAATTTTCCAACTTGAATGGCTTATTTGCACCGAGAGAGCGTGTACCAGTTTAAATATGCAAGCGCGTGCGTTATACACGTTATCGTTGAATTTCGTTTCGAAAAATACGCCGTTCGCGATATCTGCTCGATTAATTCGCGCACGAAAGCGAAAATCCAAATTAACTCTGGGCTATAACTTTCCCCCGCCTCTCTCTCTCTCTCTCTCGAACAGAAAAATCCCATTCCGCGCAAAACGGTGGGAATAAAATCTGGAAAATCCGCGCACACGCATCGTATAATCTCTCCACGCGCGGGAAAAATGCAAGCTCGACGAGGAAAGTAGAGCAGTAGAGGGGAAATGCCCCATCTGACTACATCCGACCTTTTTCGAATCGTTAAGCCCCATATCGAGAAATCGTCGGGATAATAATTTTATAACTATGCGAGCATTAAATTTTTACTCGTATACCCGTCTTCTCTTCCCGCCGAGTAATTACTCCAATCGTTAATCTCGCTCGTCGTACATGTAAAAGGTTTCACGGATTTCTAAGCGTCGTCGAGGGATGAAATTGAATTTTCGAAGATTCGGACAATTAGCGCGTAATCGACCCACTCGACGATCTTTTCCGCGCCTATCGTTATACAATAACGACGCGAGCTACAGCATTTATCACCGAAGAACTCGGCGAATTTCTCGTCGGCGCTTTTCAAAAAAAAAAAAAAAAAAAAATAATAATAATAATAATAATAACAACGCGGTACCGTTGATCGATCTCCCTCTCGGCCCGGAGGAAAAGCTCGTCTCATCTTCAATCGATCTTTTCAATCCCCACGCGATACTCATTGACAAGTCCGTGCGTCGGAGAAGGAAAAGCAGCAGCAGCGGTCCCCGGAGAGAAAGAAGCTGCTGCTGCTGCAAGCTCGTCCGTATTTACGAGGGGGGCGCCACTGTCGCCGCTGCGCTGCGCGCGTGCACGGCTGCGGGCGGGTCCACTGGGTCACGGGTCGATCTTCCTGCGCGAGCGAGACGCCGACAGAGAGAAACGTTCCAATTTGCGCTTGATATTGATCTAAGCTTTTCCGCCCACGAGGAGAGCTTGCGACAAGGTACAAAAGAGAGCCATATAGCTGCAGCACTTACACCGGGGAGTAATATAGCGGAAAGAAGCTTCTTCCGCGCGTCTATACACACATCCTTAGCACAGTTTTTAATCGAAAACAAACAGCAGCTTACGCGCGTAATACGTAATCGGCTCGAGCGCAATTAACGGCTGTATTTCAATCTTCCGAGAAAATACTCGCGGCTTTGTGGCGCAAAACTGCGGCTCGCGGCTGCCGCGACGTCTTTCTAATTAAAATTCTCTCGTAAATTTTGCAAAACGCGCGTAATTCAAAAGTTTGCGCGTAAAATATTCAAGCTCGTCCTGCAGCGAGCACTTCGCGCTGAATAATATGTCTCGCGCACGCGTGAGGTTTATTGTCGACGTGAAACGACTCCTAATTTTATTTGACTTTAAGTTCAACTCTGGTAAAAAAAAAAGAAAAATCCTTCCTCCGCCTGCACTACGCGCCACATCTCCCTGTCTGTACACAGTGAATGAGAGGGAGAAGCGCAACCTGGGAAAAAGGGAGAGGGACGCGTGTATAGTCGCGGAGAGCGAAAATAGCAGCCCGGCGGAGCTGATGGTCGAGCCCCATTCACGAGTACGAGACTCGACGCGTCTCTCTGTATGTGTGCAGCAGCCGACGGCGTTGACGTCACGGCTATAATCCAATAGCGCGCAATTTCGCGTAGCCGTTTTGCGACTCATTTTATAGAGATAGAGAAAGAGAGAGGTTTGATGCATGTAAGAACGCGCTGCACATCGCGGCGGCTATTCGCAGGAGTTTTCGAACTGACCTAGATTACGGGAGGAGCAACGATTTTGTTTTGTTTACAATCTAAGCCCAATGCGGAAAACTGAATTTATTCCCAGCGACGAGTACACGTGCCGCACAACTGACACACTGCGTTACAGCTGAATTTTTATTCTCTTCGCCTCTTTCTTCCTTTTTACAGATGGGGCAGCTTCGATTTTTTATCAAATTCCCTCCTAACGATCCGCGCATACGTGTATTTTGTACACGGAGTGAATCTGAATAGGAATCGAGTGAATCTGAATTTTTCCGTTCATCTTGCACAACGCTTTCAAATGCTTGCCTCCCGCCTTTTTCGTTTTTATTTCTCGCTCGGAATTTTTCCCCGCCACGGAAATTGCATTTATAATGCTGCGCTCACTGTACATTTCTCCGAAAGTGAGAGAGAGAGAGAGAGAGAGAGAGAGAGAGAGAGAGAGAGAGAGAGGAGGATTTGACTGAAGGTTATTTGATTCGGTCGCGCGCGAACGTACGGTTAATTTTATCAACTAGACAACTAGAGATTGATCGAATGAAACGAATTTTTGCGTTACATTTGCAGTTCTCTCGAAATAGAGGAAGATCTGCTACTCGCTCGCGTTTTTAGGCCGCGAGATCCAAGCTCTTCGGACACATGCCAATCAGGCGCGGTGACAGTCGAGCATATCATAAGTCCGCGCCTGTGTGTGTGTGTATTCTTACGTAAAGCTCGAGATTTAAAAATATTCGCGAAAAATTCACAGGCCGGAAAATTGAGCCGGTGTACGTACGACACGTATAAATAAAATATCCTCGTCAGCGCGGAAGAGAGCAGCGGCGTGGGTGTCTCTCGAATGTTTTTCCCACGATCAATACCTACACACGCTCGCTCCCTCTCATCGCTCTCTGTGCCGCTACTCTTCCTTTTTGCGTAGCCAGCCTCCACACAGCGAGAGCTATTTTCCTCGTACCACTGTCAATGTCACGCGCTTATCGCGTTAATTTCTCTCGTGCCATTGTGCGCCGGGTCTTTTATTTTTTGTCATGCGATGGCGGGGCTTGACCTACTCAGCCGCACTCGGATGTGCGCGCGTGTATGGCGTTTGATTTGTTTTCTTCTCTTTTTCGGATGTTATTGTTGTCGCGAAGCCTCCTCTCGAGAGACGCGCGCGTGATTAATTAGCGTTCGTTATCTCGATGAACGATTGATGCGATAAAGTGAGCTTTATTGGGAGCTTTCGCAACGGAAAATTGTTTCTCGCTCGCTTCGAGAGCGTTATTCGAATCCCACACGCAGCCTGTGTGTAAAGTATCGAAGGAAAAGTCGCGCATTTCTCTCCGATAAGTTTTTATCGCGCGTTGCAAGGCGCGCGTGCATTGCTTTGCGTTCGTCGTGCGAATTCCACGACTATTATGCATGATTCACCGGCTCGCTGCACTCGTTGGGCAAGTTTTCCGCAAAAATAGAACGCACTCGTGACTATTTTCATATTCCTCCGAGTATGCGAGCTATTTATACGTTATGGCCGCCTCGAAGCCGACTAATTTCCCAAATGATGAGCGCGTGCGCTCTACTAGGTGTCCGTTGGTTATAGTTGCGAGCGAGAAGATAAAGCCTTCTTTAACAGTCGGACGCGTATGCGGCATCGGAATGTTCTGACTAATTCGCGGCTTTCCATGTCATCGAGCTAGTATCAGAAGAGAAAAATACGCAGCTTGGAATCGAAACCACGGCAGCGTCGTGCGAGACATTGTTTTTGCGCATGTTTCAGGAAGCGTTTCTTTCAAAGTCAATTCTATTTTGGAGTAAAATATATTTTTATGCGCATCCGCGTGTAATTAAATAATTGCAAAACAGACGATCATTTTCCACGTTATGGACTGCCGTTAGTCACCGCACTCGAAATGGTAGTAATGCATTTCACGATTTTTCGTTACACATCCGACACGAAACCGGCATTATCCAACAGTTTGTCAAGTTTCCTTATTCTATATATTCCTCTCGACTACCAGAGCCGATAATCCCCCTCGAATGATTACGTCATCCGGTTCGTCGACCTTAAACTCTCCGAAACATCCGAATCTCACCTGCACTCGATCTCGCGCGACGACCGATGCTATACAATAGACCGAAACCTTACAAAAGAGCGTCGGCGCAAGAAACGAAACCGCCGAGCTCCGATGGCCGCGGAAAAAGCGATAATCGCTTTCACTCCCGCTCGGAGTAAGAATCGGAAGCCAGGGACGATCGACGTTCGGAGACACTTCCGGACTACGTTCTCACGATAAATGATTTGCTCCCGAGGTGTGCATTCGATTATAGAGCGAGTATATTTTGGTAAATACTGCATGCGCGGGCTGATTGAAGGCAAAGGCCCATTGATGGACGTTTGCGTGGGTTCATACACGCCGAAACGCGTTTGTTTACGTATAAATAAATCCCGCGTCAGAGGATCGCACAAGCGCGAGTGCAATCGTTATTAGAGAGTTATACGCCCACGCGCGGGTAACGAGATGCTTCGGTTGATGTTAAATCGCACAGTTTTCGGACTCTGACGATCAACTGGATATTATAGAGTGATTAACTGTATACGGTAAAAGAAGACGTTCTCTCTTTCGAGCAGCTGTCAATTTGCCGCGCGCTGAATACTTTTTCAATATTCCGCGTGATTAATATGAATTATTAGGCGGGAGGTCGCGTCGACTGCTGCAGCAGGGAGTTTAATTGCCTGCAATAAAACGAAGGTAAAAGGAGAGAAAGTATACGATAAAAGAAAATTGCGCTTTCATTCGAAGATTCCGCTCGTGGAGCTCTATACTAGCTCTGAAATCTTATTTCACGATTCATTGCCACGAGCTGCTGCTACGAGTTATATATGTATATGTATATAATCGCCGATGCTCAACGAGCGAATGGTATATCATCATTTTCACGGCGAAATAATTAGACGTCGTTGCGCAAGGCCGCCTTTTTTCTCGCCAATTATCGAATGAATCGTAGCAAATCAAATTTTCAATTTCCAGCCTTGACGATACGCGATTAAAGCGCGCGCGTTATTCAAAAATTAAATTTCGCCCGCGACGAGTTACATCTGCTCGCTAGCTCGCGTCGGCCTCACAATGGCGTTATTAAGCGAATAAAATTTTGATAGACTGGATAACGAGAGCGCATACGTATACGTGCAGGCGCGCACGTGTGGATCTGGACGCAAAGTTTATTACGCCGGGAAAGAGAGAGAGAGAGAGAGAGACGCAGTTTATTTTCGACGCTACTGCAGCTATGCGCTAGATTTTAATAACCTTCGTCGATGCGGCGATGCATCAAAATACGGTCGTTTTTACGACTCAAAAACACGTTTTTCGCATAGTGCGCGGGGACCGTCTTTTGCACCGCATCTGCTTATGTTTATTGTGCGCCGATGAAATGTACTGAGAGAGAGAGCCGCGCGTTTCGAGTGGGTTTTATGGAAGATCAAACGCATCGGTTTAATTAATTAACTTATATTGGAGTCGCTGATGGTGTATAAAATATTAATTGCGTGTCACCTCGAAATCGTTCATAAATTATACTAAGCCCGCGCGAGAGTCGATATACACCGCAATCATCAATTAGATAATTACGTTTCGAGCGATTCGTTAAAACGACTAGTGCGCTGAATATTTCCAGCGAAACCGCGAGGTCAATGCGGATTATTGACCTTCGCCGCGCGCAAAGTTGCTCATTTGCGCGAGATGGAAAAATATTTTCCACGTTAAAACTAAATCAGCTATATTTTTCACGGCGAATTGAAACAGGCCCTCGCGCAAACAGCGGAAAATATTATCCCCTATAAAATCAACTCGAACCAGATTAATCCGGTAATCCGATTCACACTTCTCCGCGCGAGAGTAGCCGGACGCTTTGTGATAATCGCGCGTACACGTCGTGTGTCTCTCGGTAGCGATTTTTAAACATGTTAATTTACAGCTCTCTCTGAGTTTTTTCTCTTTTACGCGCTCGCGTCTCGCTGCTCTGAGCGCGGTATAAATGCGCGCGAGGCTTTTTAATCAAGTCGTCGGCGGTTTACGACGCTGCACAGTCGCGCAAGGAACACGGCGCGATAAAGCGGCGCGCTGGGCAGTAAATTAAAATAATTAAAACAAACGAGATATGCGCGCGCTTTAGAGGATAGTCAACTTTATTCTCTCGGAGCGAGTTGTAAATATAACTGTGTACATAGCAATACTTAGTTTCGAACGAATCGAGTGAGCTGTAACCATTGATGCGTAGGTACCGAAGCCGAACCGATGTTCGCTCGGTCAGTCGGACGTCTCGCTGCAACCGCGACAGCAGACATATTCCGGGGTTACGCGAGCGCGACATCGGGCTGCTATTATTAAATCTGGGTCGTCGTGAGAGAGAGAGAGAGAGAGAGAGAGAGAGAGAGCCGGCATTCTCGGCTAGAGCCGAAAAACGATTTCGTCACTCCGCTCGTGCTCGGACACACGGCAACGGTCAGCGGGATGCAGTGTGTGAATGGGCGCAAAATGCTGGATGATTTGTTTATTGCATCGACACTCGTCAATTTTCAATCGAGCGACGCTTCTTTTTATGCTGGGTATTCCCGGGCGCTATCGCATACGTTCAGCACTCGAGTGGCTCTTACGCTCGACACTTTCTTGCTCGGGTAATTAGGCCCTCGCAAGAGTCGTGGAATGAGTTTTTCTTCTTATTCGCTTTGCTTCGGCGATCGTTAAAAAGCACACACTTTTCCTCCTACAATTACCGACAACCGATACACCCAAGCCGAGCGTTTTCCTATATATAAGTAATTAAGCGGACTTTATCAGTCGCAGAAGCGGCCGGTGTGTACAGCACGCGGAGTATATATTTTAGCCGATGTACCGGCGTCGAGTCTATCCAATTACAAACAAACAGTCCGTCGTAAATTAAGCCGCAATCAATTGCAAACTTTACACCTTATTCAACGCACTATACATACACGCGGCGTATTTTCCTCCCGAGCTGAGCGAATTTATTATTACATCGCGCCGCGCGGCGGCAACGTCTCGTTCACTCGCCTCTCTGCGGCCAGAAAAATCGTATTTTTAAAACGCTCTAAAAATAACGAATTTCCAAGCGCTTTATTGTATTTTGAAAAGACGCCCGGCGAACTTTCACTGCAATATCCCGGGCGCCCGCGCGTCGACGGAATTCACGAGCCGTTACGAGGCGACGCCGCTAGTCGATCATCGAAGGTAAGAGGTTATGCGCCGGAGAATAAAGTAGTTGGGGGATCGGTATGCGCTGTCGATCATCCACGGACTTGTCTTCTATTTCTTATGATTTTGCGAGATATTGGAGGAAAATTAGATCCCGATGCAGCGATTTATAGCATCGAAGATAATAAAAATCCACACCACGTTATAGCATGAGCGGTTCAAGCAGCAGGCCTAACGAGGCTGTTCTGGCAAAGGCGACACGGCTCTATATGTAGACTCGGCACTCAAATTCGATATGGGGTAAAATTGTCTACGCGCCACCTATTTTCGCTAGCCAGAAGCTTGGCTAACGCTGCGCTTGTTTTGTTTTTCTCCTCGCGCTTCATACGCATGCGCGGCGGAAAAATCACCGCTGGAGCGATCGTTCATCATCTCGGCTCGTTTTTCGCCGATACAATCTTTTTTATCCTCGCATTAATGGTCGTAGCAAAAAAAAAACTGTCCACACAGCTTCCTGGTACACACTCGACGCTTTCCAGAGTAATTACAGGAGGTGATTTGAATGTACGACAATCAACGCCGATGATTTAACGATGCATCAGATTTTTCAGGCTATGCATAGAAAAAGCAGCGTATCACGGCAGATCGTTGCACTGCACCGCCGCGAGAGTTTACCGTTGCGACAGAAGGTATATACACGGCTCCCGTTCCTCCGCTACGGCTGTTGTTGTTGCGGGACTCGTCATCATCTTACGCGCGGCGCGCGGCGGCCGTTTTATTTTTCTCTTCTCCTCCCGCCCTGTCGCTCCTTTCTTGCTCTCCGATTCGTTTTTCCGGCGAAAGACGAGTTGTCTCGTCTATTATTCGGAATTGCGCAAGAGGGAAACGATGATGAATTGCCCGCGACGCTATGCGCGTGTGTATTTCGGTGAAGCCGGTTATTTTCGCTCGAGTTTTTATGGATGTATAAGATTATTAAACGGCTACTTTTAGCCAGCTCGCGGATTCATTCAGTTCTTTTCTTTTTGTCCGGGAGACTATATTATTATACGTACACTTGGGATTAATCGCGTCGATAATTAATACGCCGCGCATAGAGGCCTATTCCGATGACAGCCGGGTATGGAGGATGTCTTAAATTAAAGCAACGACGGCGAAATAGTATGTAGAGCCTATTGCCACATGGTTTTTGGCAGAGCCGAGGGCGTCGTATTGTGGGCCGCAGTCTAGATCGCTCTAGGAGTGTTTTTTCCTCGCGGGCTACTATGGAGCGAATCTTTGCAATCGGATTGTTCTCCGCGTTACTCGACAACTCGAAGCCCAGAAACGCATGAAAAAGAAATACACAGCCATACCACCTCGGTCACCTGCTCTCGTCCGAGCAGAAGAAAAAAATCGAGATCGTCGCGATGAGATAACGCCGCTGCAGAGAGGACAGAATGAAAATACCCCCAACGCGGCGCGCAGTCGTCTCCTCTTGTTGTCGTCCGGCCGTGTGCAAGCGGCTATTGGCCAAGGCATGCAGGAATTTTCAGCGGCTGCTTATTTTTAGAGGGTTGCTCTCTCGCCACCTCTCTCTTTCTCTCTCGTTCTCCATTCGGACCGATCGCGGCTTGACTCATCGCGCCGTAAGTCTCGCCGTGTCTCTGACTGGCGTTTTTTGAGGCTCGAGTTTTACGCGACGAGAGTCACTCGTCCGCTACGTTTCGCGAGACGCGAAAAACGCGTATAAAGCCGCCCACGCGGTCCTCGATCGAGAGGCGCGTAAAAATAGCGATTCTTTTCGAGGGAAGACTTTAGACTGCATCGGTGTAACGCGACACCCTCGGTGCATCGTCCGTTTTCGCGAGGAATTTTTTTTTTCACTGCTCTGGACGTACTTAATTTTAGAATTAGATCGTTCGACCGTGTTATTCCACGCGGCAGCAGCCGCGCAACTCGTCACTGTCGCTCGCTATTGTTATTTGGGTTTTGCCCACTTCGCCGCTCGACTATGTCCTCCCGTATGATTTACGACTATGTTTTCCCGCTCGAGCAGTTTGTTTTTATTTACGCGTGTGGTGAATCATACGGGAGCTTGCAGCGCAATTATTCTCCAAAAACAACACGCGGCTGCTGTTGATAATCGATATAAAATAGCCGATCGCCTGTTTCCGAGAGTCGATATTCAAACGAGCGCTCGTCTGCGTATCCCCATCTCCTCGGTACTAACTTGTATAGAACCGGTGCAGCAGCGGCTGGCACGTGCGCGTGCACGCGCGCCGGCTCGAGATTGCGACAGGTATTATTCCACTTGTCGGTCTCTCGCGAGCTAGCGCAATTTTCCGCGCGCCGATTTCCGGGTTACAAACTCAGCCTCTCCCTCACTTTAGAGCACAGAAAAAAAAGAATTATAACCGTGTGTACTACCGATATTTCATCAACGGCACTTTTCGAATCGTAAATATCCTCGTCGCTTCTCTCGATGGAGTGTCCGCATGCAGTAGTCGATAACTCGAGCCTTTTAAAAAGCACTTATCCGGCGGAGAGCGTTTACGCGACAATAACGTATATCTATACACGAGAGAGAGAGAGAGAGAGAGAGAGAGAGAGAGAGAGAGAGAGAGAG
>QLSS01000053.1:757693-776371 GCA_024372645.1 Trichomalopsis sarcophagae | reverse complement strand
GAGAGAGAGAGAGAGAGAGAGAGAGAGAGAGAGAGAGAGAGAGAGAGCAAAGCCGACAGTTATGGGCGTCGGCTGGTACACACAGCGCTGCATATATACGCGTCGAGCGTCCTCGAGCCGAGCGCGATTGAATTAGTGGGGACGATTATAATGGATTAATTGCGCGGCGGTCGTTCATGGAGGTCGTTTTGGGGGGACACGATGCGCTCAAAGCGCTCTATGCTGTGTTGATGTTGTTTTTTTTTCCCCTCCTCGTTCGCCGACACGAGGTGTATACGGGATGCTGCGCTTTTCGACGCGATGGCGTCGTTGGCTTTTATGGAAGGTCACTTTTTGCTTCTATAGTCGAATACTATTTCAATTTCGCGCGTCGAAATTTACAGTACGCGTAAAAAACGTTTGCTTTTCGATATCACTCCCGTAATTTCAAGAGCGAACGTCAACATAAATAATATCATAAAGCGGCAATATATATATATATATATATATATATATATATATATATATATATATATGTATACAGACTTCTCTCTCCTTCTGGAGCAAGCTTGCACGCACACAGCCATAAAATAAACTAATAAAAGTTTCATTATTTTGTACATGAAGCGCGCTCTCGGCATATCGGGGCCGTAAAGCGCCGTAATGTTTATAGAACTTGTGTAAGCCGTATAAAAGTTACAGAGAGAGAGAGAGAGAAAGAGTGTATGTGTACTCGCTCGGCTATCAAAAATACACGGCGCAAGGTCGACTTTTCGCGCTCACTCGACGCTGCACATAAGGTTAATGAATCAATCGCCGGCGCGATGCATTTATAATTAAATGAAAAAGAAGCCCGATAAGGGAGAGCGTAAGCTTCGCAAGCTCTTTTTTAGCCATTGCGTTACGAGGACTATACGCGCTGGGAGCAACTCGGGCGTAGCGGAATTACGTATCGTCGAGTTTACGTAAGACTTTCGTGGGAGTGAGTGCCTATGACAAATTAAGATATGGATCATTAGACGCAGTGATAGCGCTGTAATGACTCGGTAAAAAGTCGATCTCTCGCATCTCCTGATCGAAACCGAGAGTTTCGTCCGCGCGCGGCTGCCTGTGTTATTATGCGCTGCGAGATAAGAGAAAATTGAAGTGCCCGTACACTGAATTAATTGTACACACCGGTTATTAGCTATATACGCGTTTACGAGCTGTGAGAATTAAATTCGCGATTGAAACGCTCGATAATATATATATATATACACATAAAGGCTGAAAAATTCATCTCCGAAAATTCCTCCTCTGAATACAAGCGCGAGTATCGGCAAAAGTTGCTCCTTCGCTTCGTAAATCCATAAATCGTGAAAGCCAATTTCCGACTATAAAACACGCTCCGACCCACATTTCCGAAGGCTGATCTCCTATATTTACGTATATAATACACACAGACTCGCACGAGCGCATCGGCTCACGCACGAGGACTTTCGTTATTATGTCAGCCGGCGACGCGTCGAATATAATAATCCGCGACGTAATAATTTCAATGTCACTGTCATACGCCTGCGCATTAGCGCTAATGATTCTCTCCTGCGGCCGATAAGAGAAAACTGTCCGCGTGTCCCTGTGCGGGTGTGTGTGTGTGCATACGCGTCGTCGAAACGAGACTCTATACTATTATACACACGCCAGCCATTGTGTATATCGCGGGAATTCAATAACCGATCGGCCTTGTCGCGCGGAGAGATCGATCGCTTTTTTTTCCTCTTACTATACACCGCCAGCTCGCGCTATTGCTTCTTATCTAACTAGCCGCGCTATGGATAACGATATAGTTTCGAGTCGTTTCGATGCTGGTATAACTGCGTGTTTTTTTTCTCGGTTTTTGCGCCCGACTTTCTAAAGGAGGAAGCGACCGTGACGCCGCTCTGATCTTGGAACAGGAGCTGCTGTGCGTATAGACGGGAAGGTGACAAATTGGATTTTCCACGTTTCGAAAATTCAAGGATGACGATGGCGAAACTTGCTATGCCTATAAAATTCGCATATTCGGATTTCGTAATCGTCGAGGGAACTCTGTGTTTTATGAAGCATCGGCGAGATTACGTTTCGAAAGTTGTTCATCTCTCGATTTACATTCCAAACAAAAAAAAAAAAAAAAATCCTGCCAAACCGCTCTTCCCTCATTCCTGCGCGCGCTCGCGAAGATTCAAACAAAATTTTTCGAGCCGCGCGTGAGGTGAACGACTCCGAGTGAGTTTATTTATTTTTTATCCTCCTCGCGCTCGCTAAAAGCCGTCTATGGCGACAGCCCGACTAATAGCGAAGTCTAGCCACAAAAGTCAATATTCGATTAACGATATACCGGACGCGAATCTTGGCCGCTAAATCCGTCTTGGCCGTATAATCGCATTCGATCCGCGCGAGAGAGAGAGAGAGAGAGAGAGAGAGAGAGAGAGACAATGACACATGCTCGTCGAGCGAAAATGGACCAGCGCTAAACAAACAGTATCGCTATTCTTAGAGCAAAAGTCCGCCGCTAGAAAAAATTTTTGAATTGGAACGAACCGCGTGCAGTGTATGTATCGGATGCATCGAAACGAGTATCCTTGGCCGCGTGTGTGCGCTCGTCTTCCGGCGTTTATCGGTCCGGCAGCGTTCGCTTGCGGGATTTCCTTGTTTTCGACTTTCGCAAACCTCCGCGTCGCGCGCACGTGCTGACATCGGGGAAGTCGAGGCGGAGAAGGAGGAGGAACTCGACCGCCTCCGCGATTGTTTTCTTCGCGCGCTGGTAAACAATGCACGGTCTATTGCTCTCGTGGCCTTGAGTGCAGTGCGCGATTTTGTTAGGTGTATAAAAGCGAGCGAAATAGAACAATCGTACAGGGCTATCGCTTTTCGTTCCGGGCGAGCTTATCAAAAAAGGCATTAAAATCGTAACTCTCTTTCTTCGCATATAATCCGGCAGTGCTCTCGACGTAAGTCCTCGGGAGCGAGATCTAGCTTCGGGGTAATGGGAAAGTTACTCGATTTCGAGCTTATTTTCGAGCCACTTGCGTAACTGGAATATAGATGCACGTATACACCAGCGCTTTGTGATGGTAAAATCGAGGCGAGCATAGAACAACGCGTACGCTATTTTTAGAAAATTCATCCACTGCAACGGCTGCAGCCGTGTATTGTTTTCAGCAAAGATGCAGCCCCCCCCCCCCCCGTATTGTCGGAATTAGTTCGAACGTTTTTATCTCTTCTTCGTTTATTCTCGACAAACTGTCTGCCGGCGGAGAAATTCGCGTGAATTTTTGCACCCCACCAGCTCGTTTTCTATATGTGTGGAATAGAACACGCGGCGCTTGATCTCTTAATGCGCTTTTAACGAGTGATGTAAAGCCTCCGATCGCTTAATCTTGTTTATATGAAATTTAATGTGCGCGCGGCGCCTGCCGACGAAAAGTGGATTATACCGCAGCGTGCCACCGGCGATTAAGAGATTTTTGGCGCTGTGTGTTTTTTTCCTCTTTGTTTTCGTTTTTTTTTTAGAGCTTTTGTGCAGCGTGTACAGTACACAGGTCCCATGAGTAATTCATCGGGATTTTAATGTAGGCGGAAGAGCCAAATCGCGCGCGATGTATACGTGGCGCGGCTAACGCCTCTATACGTGTTTGCAGCGATGTTTACCGGTGAATTATTTATTTTTGGTCGCGTGCCTGCAGTGTACTTTCGGCTCGCGCTCGTTTGCATTTTCCGCTCGATTGATGCGCGGCTCGGATGTGCTGTTCTGAAAATATTCTTATCAAAATTCTTTTGCGTATGCACAAAAAATATACTACTAGAACGCTGGGGCTCGACACCGTTGGCTTGCGCGAATTCTAATAACCGATGCGAATCGGGCAGAAAAAGCAGGTCAGCCGAGAGGATCGAGTATAATATCGAAAAACGAAAGCTCGTCGCTGCTGGGAAAATAGAATCGCCAGGAACGATGCGTATATTATCGGGTTTGCGAGAGAGCGAGCACGTGTGCGACCTTTGCGGACGGCTCTCGCAATTAGGAAATTAAAATTCGCCCGAGTGGAAGCACTGGATAGCTGCGTATGTGTGGGTAGGTCGTCGGGGAAATAGCCGGAGATCAAACGGGAGAACGATTCCAGTTCGTCGCTGCAACTCCAATATCATAAGCATTCAAAAATTGTACCGAAAAAAAAACAATATTTCCTCCACAGCCAACCGCATCAGCGACTGCGGCATCGCGCATTATTGCACATCGTACGATGCCGCTGCTGTGACGTATACGAGCTCTCTCACACCAGCTCATCGCGAAACGCGGAAACATCGCGCTATAAGAGTCACAAAGCAGCAGTCGAGAGGAGGGAGCGAGAGCGCGTAATTGCCTCCGCCGCCGGTTCCATAAGACGATTTTCCGAAGCTCGCGCCGCTGGCCTTGCGCTTCTATAGCGAGAGAGGTACAGTACGTACAGCGGAGAAAAACAGCTAAGCTCGGCCGGTTACGCGAAAATTTTCCTCCCTCGATTAACGCTGTGCGCGGCCATCGTCTGTTCCCCTGAATATACACACGGTGTCCCAATGCCGCTGCTTTTATAACCGAGCTATACACTGTGCACTACTGGTCTTCGTTTATTTTCTCCCGCGGGACGCCGCGGCACTGGGATTTCATTGGCTTTGCGCGAGTATTTTCCTTTCGAGAATTGCACGCGTTTGATCGCCGGCTAACAGAATACGAGATTACATACCCTCGACGTTCTTGAGAAACGAGATGAAAAAGTCGCGAGGTTTGTTATTCAGACGTGCGGTGAAAAGCTGGAAAACCGCATGCGTTATTTATCGTTTCGTCGCTGTGAGCGAAATGTGGAATATGACAAATTTTCCATTTCCGTAATTGCGTAAGCCGCGCATCGTGTCGTCTTCTCGCGCTCGATGTGAACGGGACTGGTTAGGAGATTCTCGTGGCGAGATAGGATAAGAATTAATTATTTACATCTGCGGTATTTCTCGAGCACGTGAATCTTGCTCGTACAAGTGCTGCGAAAAAAAAACGAACAGCCGAGCTCGGTTTGCGTAATTGCGCTTTCAATTATATTTTCTGTGCGACGTTTGAAAATGGTTCTCGAAAACGAAATAATACGCCGTTCGGCTCGAGCGCACAGGCTGAACGTTTTATTATCCACTCATGCTTCCGTTATGAAATCGCTCTCTGCGCGCGATGTAATTAGCTTCCTCCGCGTGGATAATGTCGTCGCTAACATCATATAAAGACCATCCCGCATGAGCCCGCTGATCGTTGACCACGAGCGACCTTTTCCACGGCTCAAAAAGCGGAAAAGCCAGAGGCCAGCGGCGCAAAAAGCGTCGAACGATGCAGCAGCAGCAGCCGTCACCCAGAAACCTCCAAAAGCGAGCGAGAACCGATCGCTTCGCTAATCCGTACTGGGGCCGTTGCGTAAGCCTATAGCGACGACGAAGGCCTCGCCATGGTGACCGTGGCCTGCGCGCAGACGGATAATCCGTCCCGTCCCCCTCTCTCTCTCTCTCTCTCTCTTCTGCGTATGAGAGAGATAGAGAGAAGCGACGAGTTGCGCACATGTGCATAGTTGACCCGTTCTGCGCTGCTGCGATGTGCCTACTTGCTAAAGAGCTATAGGGTTACGCGCGACGCTGTTGCGTCATGCAGGCACACGAGCTGGTATACACCGATGTCTGCATCAGGCGCTGGAACTGGCTTGGCGTATTAGTGTCAGTAGGCTAAAAACCATTGAGTATAGTCGGAAAGGAGCTGTAAATCATGCCCAATGCGAAGGGATCGCCGTGAAAGCAGGTATAGTGCGAAAATTCGGGGTGGGGCCGGGCGCGTCATTTGGGTCCGTACCTCTGATTGGCCAAGGGCCCGCAGCGCTGGCGCCATCTAGCGTGCGTAGAAGCCCAAGGCGACGAGCGTCCCTTCACTCTGTTCCTAGCAGTCGATCGACTCAGTTCAGCTTTCACAGTATACATTTCAAACTCTTCCACCGAAAAATGTGCGAACAACCAGCCAAGACGGCAGCTGAGAAGCTCGCCGAGAGGATGTCCCGCCTGAAGGATCTCCACCTGAAGAGGAACGAGGCTCGCACGCAGAACCACCAGGCCGTCGTGGCGGAGGACAAGCGCAACAAGCTTCCGGCCAACTGGGAGGCTCGCAAACGCAAGGCCGACTGGATCCTCAACGACGAGAAGGCCCGCGAGGAAGCCAAGGAGAAGGGCATCGACTACGAGCGGGCGAAACTCCTGCAGATGGACGCGCTCACCGCAGAGAAGCTGTCGCGCAAGAAGAAGAAAGGCGTGGCCAATAACGGCTTCGGCGATTTCGAGCAAGCCACAATAAAGCAGTACAATAGCCTCGTGAAGAATATCAAGCCCAACATGGAGGCGTACGAGGAAGCCAAGGAGAAGCTGGGACCGGCCTTCTACGGCGACAAAAACACCATCCTCCACGGGCTCCACAAGGACAAGAAGGAGGCAGTCGACAGGATGGTCCAGGACCTGCAGAAACAGGCGGAGAAGAGGGCCAAGTTCAGCAGGAGGAGAACTCACAACGACGACGCCGACATCGACTTCATCAACGACAAGAACGCCAAGTTCAACAGGAAGCTGGAGAAGTTCTACGGGGAGTACACCCAGGAGATCAAGCAGAATCTCGAGCGCGGCACTGCCCTCTAAGCGTCTTTTGTACATTTTTCAACCATGACTGACAACGGGTACAATAAAGAACATCCAGTTAACGACTCTATCTCTCTTAGTCAATCTCCCGTAATACCCTGTATACGCACACTCGCGAGTGAATCGCATTAACATTAATTTATAACTCCCGACACGATAAATATCTATCACGCGTAACTTATCACGCGAGCAGAGCTCTTATCGGCCGCGAGTCAGAAGAAAAGAAAAATCCAGAGCTAGCAGCAGCAGCAACAACAACAATGTATACCCTCATTATACGAAGCAACCTTTCCAGCTCGCGACTCATTTCGATTCCCGGCTAATCTATCTCGGCCTTATCGCTCGGTCGCGCGGGTATAGATCTCAATCTAGCGTCAAGCGTCGCTTTATCGAACTCGTTACGATCGGCAGCGATGAAAATTGCCTGGAATAAGAAAAAAGGCGTTAAACGCATGCGGGCGAATCAGCAAGCGTCTCACGAAACAATGTCAAAGCCATAGATGTATACAGATGCATCGCTCGCGCCACAGAATTTCGAAGAGCAGCGGCTCGATTATGTCGTCCGACGCCTACTGTGTTTACGAAGGCTAATTGCTGATTAAGCCGCTGCGATGCGTGTGGGAACACGGCGGTTGCTGGCGCTTTCGTTTATACGAGCATCGCTGTTGCACGACTCTTGGCGATGATGCAACGAAAATTGAATTAATAACCCGAGCGAGTTTTGTAACGCCGCGTTCACAATCAAGTTCCTTAATCAGCGTTCATTCATGTGCGCGTTATGCGCTAAGCAGAAAAGCTCTCGGAATCGTTAAATCCCATCAGCCTATGTACTCGGTATATAATCGAATTCACGGAATATTACGAGTTGCAATTGCAGGCCTAAGCTCGACTGCTGCTGACCCGTACGCGTCGTGTTTTATTGAGGGCAGGATAGGTTGAGTCAATAAAAAACACACAAGTTTCGCTTACGCTAAAACTATATTCTGGAAATATTATTCAAAGAGAAAAAAAGATAGGTTAACACACAATAAGCGATCGCTCGAGACGATGCTTGAACACTGAAGACCGACAAGCCCCCGCACTTCGTCTTATTTCTACCCTCAGCCAGGGTCCGGCGACTACCTGGCTCGGCTATACCTGGTCCGCTCCGCCCGTATGGGGAGCGGTTTTTTACGGTCCGTTTATTGCTTACGTTTTATTGCTAGCGACCCCAAAATATAGCGCATGTCTCGTCTAGACGGATTTTCCGGACGGGTTTTTCCCATTATCCGTGAATTATCCGCATACAATAAAATAATACCAAAAATCTTACAGCTAGCACATCTCAACACGTCGCGTCAGAACTGGATCCTTCCGGAATATATATTCTCCCGGCGGAGTTTAGGCGGCCCTGGACTAGACTCACGCGTACGCGCACTGGCTTGTACTCGAAAACAGGAACAGAACGATTACAGCTTGAATTGACGGGATGAATGAAAATCGAGGCAGATCCGGAAAAACGCTCGGATGCGGATTTCCTTCGTCCGTGTGAATCGACGAGCATTTGTATATTGGGAGATCGTTGCGCAATACCTTTTATACACTTGCTACCGTACGATATCTTCCTATAACTGGCCTCGCAGCTCAGCTATAATTGCACTTATTGCGAGTTCGAGATGCTCCCGATGCTTCGTTTTTCTGCCGTCCTAGTAAAAGTGTTAGCAGCGTTTTTTCAATAGCTATCATTAGAATCGTCGTCGTCCTGCTTCGCGATAATTGCCTCTTCTTCAGCGCAGAAATGAAGGGTAAAATCGCGCTCGTAAAAAAGTGAACTCGATATTCCCATTGTTGCGCGAGGATTTTACCGTCCGCGGCAAAAAAAAAAGTCATTTGCAAACTCATTCTCGCAAATTGCGTGGAATACGATCGTTAGAAGGCGAAAAGTTTGAAAAAAAAAAGAAGAACTCGACCGCGTATTCGACGACATAATGCAAGCTCGAAAAGCACGAATTTTCAAGGAGCTCGTAGTCCCCCGCGCTCGTTAACATCCATGATCAAACATCTTTCCGCTCTCGGTTTTTCGTCCACACACACACACACACACACACACACACACACACACACGTACACTATATATACCATACGCTAATTGACGGATGAATCGTCCAGTTTTCCTAGAGCACAGCACGTGTGCCGCTCGGAGAGAACACATCTTCGACGCGCAGTTTCGATTACGTCCTTTGGAGATTCTTGCGCAACGCGCGTATGCGATTTCCGGCTGCGGTTCGCGCGGGTACATCGATGTTGCGCAACCGATGCAAAACGTACAGAAGCGTATCGCGATCGTCCCGCGCCTGAAGCTATACGTTGACGAAACGCGCGTGTTTTGATAAGCATTTTCTGCTTTCGATCCGATTACTCGCCGATGCGCGTATTTGGAGTAATTAGCCGCTGGTGAAAATCGCATCAACGGAAACTTACGCGCTCGGCGGATGTATCAAACTTTGATAATTATATTTGAGGAGAAAATTAACCTGCTCGGAGTTCAGCTCGGTGTGAAAATTACTCGTCGAAAATTTCCGCGCGCTATTTTTGGTTGATGAAATTCCCGAAACTGGGTCAGCTGCTACTCGCTCGGGACGATTCGATCCTGAATTTTGATGATAACGATTCTTTCGTAAATTGTCGCTGAACTTTTAACAATAATGCGTTGGTGTATCGGAATTATCTCTCATTATCCGCAGGGCTCGTCGTCGCGAAAAACGCGGTTGTACGTCGTGCAGTTCGAAACTAATGAATGTCCATCATTAAAAGTTAGCGGCTAATTTTCGCGCTCGATATAGTCTAATTGAATTCCCCGAATACTCTGCAGGACGTGTTATAAAATCGAGCGGGGATTTTCTCTCTCCGTGAAAAATCCTCGCTAAACTCGCGGCAAGAAAAATCCGTCCACTGCTGAATAAAACGACGTTTCATCGAGTTCCACTCTACATCCGTACGCCCACGCAGTAAGCGAGGAGAGAAAAAGAAATATACACGCGCCGAAAAAAAATTTTTCTATGGGCCGAGGCAACGAGCTATTCAGGCGCTACTCGCAACTTTTCATACGCTCCAATGGCATTCGCTCTCCTCGGTATATAGAGACGAGTTATATACGCGGCTCACGGTAAACAATTACTCGTAATTGCGCTCCCATTCCGTTCTGCCGCTTCTCCGCTTCGTAACACTGCTGCTGCTACTGCGCGATACTCTCTTATTCTTCTGCTGCAGCAGCTTCGCCTACTGCGTGTGTGTATGAGTGTACAAGCACACACACACACACTTTTTGATACACGCACGCCGGAAAAATTGCTGATAAGAGTAGTGCGGCACCATGACTTATCGCGCGGATGATGAAAAAAGTCAGGTCGATTGTGTGAATGGGGAAACATTGAATACAGAGTGTGCGCGGTACAGAGTCGAGGAATTGGGGCAATGTCAAATTTTTACCGACGATCGTTTGCTTTGTGCGGGGCTTTATATTTCGGTGAAGCCGAGTGATAAAGATCGAGCGAGAGAGATAATGCGATGACGATAGCGCACGGGGAATTCTGCGATAACGCGATCAGCGGAAAGCCTCTGGGCTTCTTGGTTTCTTTTGTCATCGTTTGGGCGAAAATTTTTTCGATTAATATGGAGCGCTGATTCAGTTTTTGTCCATCCGTAAGAACGTATAACACAAAGGCGTTGTTTTTATAAAAAGTATAATATGAAATTTACGAATCGCAAATTCGGCCTGCCGTCGAGGACGAAACGTCGGATTACTTCGTACAAATGAGTCTGACGCGTGACACGTGACCGATAACGCGGATAATGCAGTCACTCGTCAAAGTTTCCAATATAATGACATTTTTTCGTTGCAGAGACGCCGAATTTTTTTCGCCCTCTGCACTCGCTGATAAAATCGCTATCTACTGCAGCCGCGAGGTATCAGCAGTTTACGAATGAAAGCTCCGCTGCGAACAACGGATCGAAGCTCATGTTTTCGATGTTTGTTTATTGAAAGTCGTTTCGGGACAATGTGCATCGATATAGTGTTACACGGACAATTTAGGTAATCCGAGCAGAAAAATTTCATCTTTCGATGAAACTCGACTGCGCGGAGGTACAAATTAATCATCGCATCAAGCGCTGCACACAAACGTAAAAATCATCGATGATGTTTGCCGATGCGCGACGCTCTCGGGCTGTTTGATATTTATATGCAACGGACACCTATTCCGAATTCCAGCGGCCGTGCGCAGCCGCGTTAACGAGGGGGAGCCGAGTCTATGTGCACGATGTCCCGATCAAATATTTGCCGAACTTATCAAACGTACGTGTCCTGGATCCTTTTCCGCGCGAATATCGACTCGACGTTAGAGCATTAATGCAGCGGGGATTGAGTTCTGTCGACCGCAAAAAAGTCTTGGATATATAATGTATAATAAAAAGCTCGTACAGCGGCGGTAACCGAGAAAAAAGGAAAAACTCTTCGGGTTCGATTTTCCGTTTCCTTATCTCGCGCGAGTCGGGCCGAAAAAGCGCGTGTTTTTATCGGCCGCCTTTGCTCCCTATATACCGTATACTGCACAAGCGTATGTGTATATACTTATTCCGACTTTAACGACGCGACTAGCTCAGCGCGCAGCTATGCACACATTCGATACGCGAACGCGGCGCGTGTGTAACACACCTCGAAGGCCGCGCCGCACGGCGGTGTACAGCCTTATATTTTTTAGCACCTCGCCCCCGACTTTGCGAACTTTGTTTATATTCTCGCGGCGTTATGGTTATATTGCATCGATCGAAAATACAAGCGCATACTTATGCAACAGCGCTTTGGAAAAGGTTCGCTCGCACGAGCTTTGTTTAATCGAACAACACTTTTATCTGCGCGCAACCGCGCGAGACGCGTAAGTACGTTCCTCATTGGCCGTGCAACTGCGTAAGCCGAAATCGGGCTAATAAAATCTTAACGAGCTCCCTTATCAATCCACCTCCGCTTCGACTGCCTTTGACACACACACACACACACACACACACACACACACGTTATATATCAGCGTCAGCGACGCTCGCGTACGTCGGCGCATACATACTGCATATAAGCGCTCGCAGAGAGCGGCGGCTCGAACTTGACCGGAAAACCTCGGCCGGAGTCGCTATACTACATCGAGGTAATCGATCTCGCCGAGCTGCTTTTCCACGGCGACGACGGCGACGCGTGTATACGTGTGTACTGTGTGCACCTTTCCACTTTTGACGCGAGCGCGCTCGCGATAAATCACTCGTCGCGGCGTTTATTATCGGAGGTGTTGCTTTATTCGCGACGTCACACACATGGCCAAGATTCGCGAGATGATTTTCGGGCTAGATTATACCCGTCGTCCTTTGCCGTCGGTTAAAAATACGAACTGCGAGTGTGCATAGAGCTCGCTTACATCGATCGCGCGATTAAATTTAACCGAAGCTGTGTACAACGATTTTATTTTGGCTCGTACGTGTGTGTATACTCGTATACACACCTGTGCAAACCGACGTAGTTTTTTTCCCCAAAAAATCGCATCGCCGAAATCGCGCGCTATAAACGAGGCACGTGCTCCCGGGCTTTTTTATCGTTTTTTCCCATATAGATCTCAGAGATATTAAAGTTACCTCACCTAAAACACACAGATAAGCACATTCTGCTCTCCGAATAGTTACGTACGTACGATACAGCGCGTGTTTAATAACATTAGTATACGAAGCTTATACATATATATATATATATTATTAATCTTAACTGATTTCCGCCAAACGAAAGAGCGACTTTGAGACGAGCAGCGGAATATTTCACTCGCGCTCTGCGCTATTACATAAAACTGTCAATAATACGTCCGCTTATGTATCATACCCGCGAGTCCGAAGCAGCGGCGTCGCGCGCGCTTTAATGCCGTACTCCCGCGAGCGCATTATCTTATCCGCGCGTGTGTAACAACGGCGCGACTATAAAGTGACATTTTGTTTTTCCGCATAGAGGTTCTACCGCGATTACGTAATGATAATTCGCGCGAGTCTCCTTGTTCTAGGCTCTCGGGACGCACTATTGCGCTGTTCACCGAGAGTCGTAAAAAAAAGCCGGCTGTTACGATTATCCTTCCATTCGCTCGTAAATAAATCTTCGGTAAACATTCGCGCGCGCCTGTGTACCGGGAAGAATTATAAATCCTGCGATATTCGCGAATTGGAATGGAAACGCCTTGCGCGCGCTCGGTGATATATATTTTGCGCGCATATTGTTCTCGGCAAAAACACCGCTGTTATTTATTTATTTATTTATTTTTTTGCGAGAACGGGCTTTTTTTCTCTCGATTGGCAAGCGCGTCTCGACGAACATCCATCATTATCGAGCACCGGTGACAGAGATGAGAGAGAGAAAGAGAGCCTTATCGATTCGCCAAAAGTTTCGGACTCGGTTACAAGTCGCCCGCGGCTCTGTTATCTCTTCTCTGCCGTTCTCGTGATCATGTGCGAGACGCATGCCGGTGCGTAAAATGCAAATACGCGTTAGCGCAATCACCGAAATTCACCCCTCGCAACCTAGATCTCACCTCTCCCCTTGCTCTCTCGCGTTCAGAGAAAAAAAAAATCCCGTAACTATGTCAGCGCAGCATCGCGCGTCTTATCGCGCGCTGGCTGCACATCGCGAGTAAAAAAAGCAGTTCTCTCCGTCCTTGCGTCGCTCTCCTCCTCCTCCCAGAGCTGCCCCTCCCGCGCTTCCCTCCCCACTCGCAAGAGAGAGAGAGAGAGAGAGAGAGAGAGACCGGAGCGGAGCAGCGTGTGCAGCAGCGAGTGATTCCCCTCCGACGGCCGGGCCGAAGCGAGCGACGTGCTATTTCTCCTCTCGCGCCGGTCTACGCCCCACTCGTCGCGCAGCGCAGCGAGTTAAGTCCACCACATGACACCCCGCGTTTCAGTCTCGCAGCGGCACTCGCGAGCGACGGATCGCGCGACTGTGGGTTCGTTTTTTTCACTAGCGTACGAGAGAGAGAGAGAGAGAGAGAGAGATAGATAGAGATAGTCAGATCAGATTGAGAGTTTCGGTGTGAGTCCCGTACTGCACTGCTATTTAGTGAATCGATCTCCTCGGTGTATCATCACAGCGATCTGAAAGAGAGAGAAGAGAGAAGGGAGTGAGAACATCGGAAGGGAGGAGGAAGTGCGAGGAAAGAAGCAGAGGACACTGCAACCTTTGAGTTAGTAGCTAAATCAACTTTGAGTTCGAGAGGAGCCGCCGCTCTTATCTCCGTGTGAGCAAACCATAGGAGCTCCGGATAACCCTGTATCATTAGCATCGCCTCTCTGTTTTTTACTTTTATAAATAACCGTCCGTGTCTTCTCTCTCCGTGACGTTTTCACGACTCTATCACACACACACACACACACTCTCGCGACACACTTACAGAGACGCGCGCGCGCGCGCGTTGATTATTCTTTTCTACGACACGACAAACGACGAAGGCATAGTTCCTGCAGTGAGCTCTGGACCAACGGAGCAGAAGACAGAGCGCGAGTGAGTAGCTAAAAATCCGCAAGAAGAATCGCCGCAGTGACAGCGGCCGAGAGAGAAGAAGAGGAGGAAGAATAATCCAATAGCGGGGCACGTCCTTGCGCCGTCATTGCCTGCATCGTAACTCTGTGTGCAGGCACTAACATACCGCCACGTGAGAACCACTGGACTGTCCGGGGGAATAATAAAGTGTGTGTGTGCAGCAGCAGATCTGCAGTGACTACACTCCCCGACGACGTCTCCCGCTTGGACAGCAGCTGCTAACGAGCGGCACCGACGAGTTGACACGTGAGTAGTACTAGCAGTACTTACGCTTCTATTCTCTGCGCCGCCGGCTTTTTCTCGCCCTCCCTACTTTTTTCAGAGAGAGAGAGAGAGAGAGCGCGCTGCGAGCGACGGCTATTTTCGGAGCGGGCCGGGCTCTAAGTGCTCCGAAAATGTCATTTCCTGGATCGAAAATAATCTCTCACTCGCACTCTGCTCGCTCTCCGGGACGCAGATGATCCATCGCTTTAGTAAGCGCGAGATAACGATTTGTTTGTCCGAGCGCGCACTTATTTTTCCTAACAACAAGCGAGAACGTTGACTCCGCGGCAACGTATGCGAGAAGAGGAAAAAATGATAATTTTCCAGAATGCGTTCATCTCAAAACTATTTTCACCTTGAGCGCATTCCCGCGGCTGAATCTCTCCACAACAAAGCCTATTCTATTTCGAGGCGCGAACTTTGCCCGGAAATATTGAAGCGCGCGTATATCGACCGCAGCTTGCGCGCTATGTGTGCTCCGAAAAGCGTTTTCGGAACGTGCGTGCGATTAATTCGAAAATGTCGTAACGCGCGCGTCGAGCTTTATCTGGCATCGTTTTTCTCCTCGCGAGAGAGACGCCTCGGGAATTCACTCGCGCGAACGAGCGAGCGGTAATTGCAATAAAAACCCGATAAAGCAAGCGCAAGGTCACGTGGCTTCTGTGTGTGTGTGCGTCGCGAAACTCGTGTGCGATGGAAAAGTCGAGGAGTAAACACACACGCACACACACACACACACATACAGAGCGCGCGATCCGTATCGCTCATTCATGTCTTTCGTGCGCGCTGTTGTTTACTCCATAGAGAAGCTCCAGATCTTTCCGTAACGCGTCGACGGAGAGATGATAATGGCCGATAGATTCGGAGCTGACGACGACGTCGACGATGATAATAAACGCGTGCGTATCGATCTCTCTCGTTATGACGACGACGCCGTCCTGGCGGCGGCTGCAGTGTCGCGCAGCGAATAATGGATTGCGTCGCTAATTAGAGACTGTCAGAGCCAGCTCGCCCGGCTGTCTTTTGCAAGCGGCGATTGTTCTTTTCGCGTAATTGTCGATGCGCGCCGCTCGTATTTTTTTAGTTATTTTTCTTTTTGCTAAAACAAGGGCTTTGCGCCGGGAGTAACACGCATCGACCCGTTCTAATTAATTTAGGCGCGAGCGTGTCACGCGACTGCGACGAGTCCCCGTGACTCGCTTGTAACGGGTATCGAAGAGTCCGCTATTTGCAACTGCGCTTGATTGGATAACCGCCGGTCAATTTTGATCAAAAATTCAATTTTCCCCGCTTATAATCCCGCACCTTCGTTATCGCGTGACTCGCCGAGTCCGAAATTTCGATAAAGCCAGCGCGTAATCACCGCATCGATCATCGTCCGGCAGCTCTCGAGATACGAGGAAATAGTCACCTGCTGAAAAAAGCTCTCGCTATAAGTGTAGCGTCGAAGAAAGTGAAAAGAGCACGCGATTAAGAAACCCGTGTCCTCGTAAGGTCAGCGAGTGTATCGGGTGCTCGACACTCGATACTCGTGCCCGAATAACGTATAGGAGAGAGAGATAGAGAAAGACACAGAAGCGCCGGGAGAGATCGGCTTACCCGACACCGAGAGAGGGATTCGGAGCTTTAAGCGGGCGATGCCTAATTTGCGAGCGGCTGTCTACCGCAAAGGTGTTTGACCTACATTTCGCTCGTACAATCAGTTTTACGCGCGTGAATTTATCATTTTCCACTCGACGCGAGCGTACGGTATCAAAGTTTCATCGACGAGAGCTTGCGCGAGAGTGACGGCTCGAAAGCTGCCGATACACGCGCGCAAGCCTCGCTCTACCGCAATGCGCACTTTTTTGCACGTTGTCGTTCTGCTGATCGATGTGACGTCTCCTCTCCTTTTTTTATACGCAATTTTGTCATTCGCTCATTAGCCTGCAACTGACGCATTAGAAAAGCTCGACACACTTGTCGAGCTCGCGGCTAGCTATGCCTCAAGGAAAAAACAGCACCGCGGACACAAAGAGCCGATGAAATTTTAAAAGCCGCTGAATGGATCCGCCGGCTGAGACAGGTTATATGCATAGCGATAATTTTATCGGAGCCACGAGTGTAAGCGCTTGGCGCGAGCTTTAAATGAATCGTCCCGACCTCGCGAGATCTGACCTAGTTTAGTTTCTTCTGCCTAGGTGTACACTACTGTAAGCTCGGGTTTATAGGCCCGAGTGTATGCATGTATATGTGCGCTCTCTTTTTTCTTTCGCCCCGCGCGCGTCGATGCACAGCGCGCGAGAGAGAGAGCTTTGTTTACGACAGCGCGACTCCTTTGTTGTTGGTCCCAACTCGCCAAAACGTCGAGCGCATGCATTATTTATGCCTCGCTTCCGTCAATCATCCGATTCATAACACAACACACACGCGATTGTACGGCCCCCAGTGTATGCGCGAAAAGAGAGAGAAAAATAACATGTTTACTCTCTTTCCGTATACAAGCTTTCCGCGATACATGTATTTATAACGATGAAGCTCGCGCGCGCGCGCGCGCCACTAATTTCCGCGTCAGAAATAGCCGGCGCGTGAAATTGTCACACACACACGCAAACTAACACGCGAACACACAGCGGTAGGCAGTGTACGTCGTTTATTAAAATGGCCGCGCGACTCTCGTCGTTAACAAATTAATTAGCCTGTCGTAAATAATACATTTCAATTGACGTGCGCGCTCTCGTCGGCAGAGCTGTCAGACGCAGTGGGAGCTTTCCTGTGCGTGCGTTTTCCATTTGTCGCGCGACTGTTTACCGTGGCTCTATTTATCGAAATATAATTGTAAAAAGGTGGGAACGTTTAAAAACAAATAAATAACCCGATCGCAAAAGTAGACGTACGTCAGTATCAGCGATGACTCGGCGGCTCTCTCGAGGCTTCCATCGCGCGTAAAAATAGAACTCGGCAACTTATTCGCCCTCGCGAGCGCGCGCTCGAAAACAAAATAGCGCGAAAGGTCGATGACGACGTCGATCGGAAATTCAGCGCGAGCGATATGCGATTTTCGTCTCCGAGTGTATACCCGCGAGAGAGAAAGAGGAGGAAGCGCACGTTGTGACGGATTCCTGAGTAATGGAACTTCTCTGCTGTTATCGACGCGAAATCCTAAGTGAATATTAGCTTGATTTACGGTACACCTATCGTCGAGGTGCAGCGCGCGAAAGGTTATGGAAAGCATCGTGTGCGTATACGGTAAAACGACGACGCTAATGTAGAAATATTGCAGGTATCGGTTTCCAAGGCGACTCAATGGCGTATATATGTTGTGCTTACATAATGTCGAACATGAATCACGATGAATATATTTAGGATCTCCTCTCCCTAGGATACCTGGCTATTCTCGTATCGCAAATCGCCAATGGAGTCGTAACCATTGACAACTCGATCCGAACTTTTGCATCCAAAATGTGCGAAAAAAAATTCTTTGCGATCATCGCAAAAGTCAGCCGATCGAAATCGAAAGGTGATGCGATTACGTCGCGGACGAGCGCTCGCGGGAAGAAAGCAGCGGGTATACAGTGTATATCGGGCATCGGAGAGAGAAAGGGGGGCTATATAATGTAACGGGCTGCAGTGTCACGCCTGTCAATTTTCCAGCGAGCCGTGCAGCCGCGCGAAAGTGAAACCGACGACGGCGGCGTTGCTCTCTCGCGCGCGAGCGAGCAGAGACGTTGGATAATCGTTGGATAAGAAGAAAGTGTATTACGGAGAGCGAGAGAGAGAGAGAGAGAGGATCATCGCACAATGCCCGATCGAGCGTGTTTTTACAAGCGTATAAAGGCTAAATTTTCCCCTTGGGAAATTGCAGCGGAGTCTATCTCTCTCTCTCTCTCTCGATAATCGTCGATGTAGGGTTTATCGCGCTTATAAACTCGCCTGTTTATGTGCGCGGGGGGGTTCGATACAGTGCTGTGCTGGTATATAGCGTACGGCAGTGTTAATTAATGTTTGCTCGCCGGGATGAAAATCGAAGACAATGTTTGCGTTTAAAACGCCGCTCGCTAATGCAATCCAACTGTTTGCAAGCTGCACATGTAGAAATGTCAATGGAACAATGGACCTCTCTCTCTCTCTCTCTCTCTCTCTCTCTCTCTCTCTCTCTCTCTCTC
>QLSS01000053.1:738130-755304 GCA_024372645.1 Trichomalopsis sarcophagae | reverse complement strand
CTCTCTCTCTCTCTCTCTCTCTCTCTCTCTCTCTCTCTCTCTCTCTTCCAAGTTCAAAGAGGGGTTGCCGGGAGTCATGCGTGAAACTATTATCGACCCCTGCGCGAGGGAGGACAAAAGTGCGCAAAGCCAAGATCTCCGCGAGTGTGATGTTTGTTGTCGTTGCTGTTACAATCTCTCCGCGAAAGGAAAAGCAATTAAAGCTGCGAGTGAATCATTCGAGCCGTTTAGCTGATCCCCAGTGGAGCCGCTCCGCTGCTGCTGCTTTTATAATGGAAAAAGAACACGCGAGAGAGCTTGTTTCAACGCTGATGCACGCCGCTCGTCGTTTTGCGTTCGATTTCGCGCCCAGCTTCGCCCGAAAATATTTAAATAAACCGCCGCTGCCGATCGCTTCTTTTTTTCTTGTTTTTTTTCCGCAGAACAAATTTGCCGAAAGCGCGCATCGGAATTCCTCGCCTGTTTCGATTGCTTGCGAAAGCTTTCGGATTGATACGAGCTACGTCGTAGGTTAAACTCTATTTTCTAGGAAACTCCGAAGCCCAGTAGAGAAAAGCCGTTTCCTTGCATCGCCATACGTGCGCGTAACAGCCGATCGCTGAATATTCATCAGCCGATTCTTTTTTTCTCTCTCGTCGCTACGCGAGCGTTTCCTCCAGTTCGAGCGAAACTTGCACTTTGACCAAAACCGCGATAATTCTCCGGCGCGTGAAAAAAAAAACGCTCGATCATCGTTCGCGAATAAAGAGTTCGTTGTTCGAGACTGAAATTCGATAGAGTGACAACGAACTCAAGGTGTATAATCAAAACACAACGAATTTAACCGTCATTTTCTCTCTTTCTGTTACAGTTGGTGAGTTATGCGATCATGGCCGGTTCAGCGAATCTCCCACACCTCGTAAGTCCCATACAATCCGTTAAATAGGTCGGTTAATCGCTTCCGTAAAAAGCCGCATACAAAACAGTAAACACCGCGGCCGAAATCGATTAGTCAGAGAGAGAGAGCGGCGGTAAAACGCCACGCAACAACATAACGCATCAGCGTTCGCTCCATAACTCGCGGGCGAGCGCAAAAACCTTGTCCCACAAGTGCGCGTCGCCGCGTCATACAGCCGCAGAATAAAAAGCTCGGACGACGAGGAGAAGAGAAACCACGAGGCTAATTCGCGGCAGACCGATTTCGGGAAGCCCTATACGGAAAACGTCACGCATCCTTGACGCTTACGGGCGTGCGTATGTTTATAAATCTGGCTGTCGACGTATCGAGGCGCCGCCGCTGCTCCTTTCTCTCTTGTTTCGTCGCGCGACGAGGCTGAAATTTCGGGCGGACGCGTATAAATGCCGGGATGGTATCGATTTTTTTTTTCATCGATGCACAGCATGACATACAGGTTCTATAGCTCAGATCGCTCGGATGATGCAACGTTTGTTTATAAATAGAGAACGTGCTTCGCGCACTGCGAACAATCAACGGCGAGAAAACAAATCGGTTCTCTCTTTTTCTAATTTTCGCGCCTCTGTTCGAAGCTCGCTCGGCGCGCGCGGGGCATTAATAGCCGCTTTGTCGTTCGGCCCGATTGAATACTCTTCGATTTTCGATACACACATGCATAGACTCGCCGTCTAAATATAATAGCGAAAAAATATTAAAGACGCATACCTGCGTGCTCTTTTATCGCGCGGGCATAACCTCGATTCTCTCGCGGCGGCTTATCGCGTCTACAGGATCGCGGTGACGGCTGCGGCGAATGTGTATGAAAAAAAGAAGTAAAGAGGATGCGGTGTGTGTCATAGGCGGAGAAACCAGGATTTTTTCGAAGGATGTACACAAATATTTCATCCGATGATAATGACGCGGTTATCGAAAGACTCTCGATTTTTCTCGCGGAGTATTCCGCACGCATTATTCACCCCTGCGTACGTCCAAGACACCGCACGCGCTTGCGCTCGTGCATTGCGGGAATTCCCGGGAGCGACCCTCTCGCGCGCGCGAGCCCGTGTTATCGGCGAAATGCTACTGCAGCAGCGTCGGTGGCTCCTGTGTCGTTAATATCGATCCCTTCTTTCTCGAGTGGCCGCCGTCGGCGTCGGTTCTCTCTCTCTCTCTCTCTCTCTCTCTCTCTCTCTCTCTCTCTCTCTCTCTCTCTCGCTTGCGCTCTCTGCCCTAGTTTAGAAATAGCCGCGAATCTGAGCTTGCATTCTCGAGTGCTCGACTACTGCCAGCGGCTCTCTCTCTCTCTCTCGCTCTCTCTCTCTCTCTCTCCGAGTACACTGCCTACTAGTGGCTTAGTCACACTGTGTACGTGTGTATGTGTGTGTGTGTGTGTGTGTGTGGAGAAGACTTATTTAAACGGCAAAAGCTCCGATCGATCTCTCTCACCGGGATTTCTTGCGATTCGGGCATAACGATGCTTTAATCGAGTCGGAGCTTCGGATCAGCATGAAACGCTCGTTACTCCGATTGATATGTGTTGTGTATACGAAGCGTCGTATTACGAAACGCGAGCAGATAATACGGCGTGAATCAGCGTTATTCCGAATCTAATAAAAGTTCGCCGTACGTACAATATACGTATACTGTGCCAAGAGCGCATCAATAAAAATCATCGTCGTCTATACTGGCTTATCGTTGCTCCGGATCGTCGGCCACGTTTGTTTTCCTTCTCCCACGCCTTCGGTATAGCGCAGCGAATAATTCACCTGTCGGAGGAAAGTTTCGCTCTTTTTTTCGGCGACGGCTATGTACTCGTTTTGCGTCACAGACTCTGGGGTGTAAGTAGTGGGGGAAGAGCCTTATCAGGCTTCGATTTTTTCTTCGAGCAGTCGCGATCGTCTGGAAGATTCGAGGTGTTTTGTGTGCGCCGAAAGCTATTAATTTTTTTTTTCACTACAACCGAGGAACCATCGAATTGTATTTCCGCCCTGTCATAAAAAGAGGAAACGTTTGATCTCGTAACTGCGCTTTCACGGTTGCTACAGTTTTCGCATTCCCTGGAATAGTCCAGAGGCTCTCGATTCACAGCTCGGGAATGCCGAGTTGACGAATTTTTTCCCCCTATGGCTCTCGAAATACAAACGCACGTGGAGGAGGACTTTGGCGAGCTTCCAGTATTTCGTCTCTCGGCCATTATTTATAATTCATAAATGTAAATTTATATCGCATCTCGTGCTAGCCGCCGCAAACACTCGATTTATATTTTCGCGACCGCGTTTTATAACAACAAACAATTTATTCGAGGCTGCGCCCGCGGAACAAAGGCGGCGCGGGCGATAAATTATCGATTATAATCAGTGCAAGTTCGCTCGCTTCACTTTCTTTACCATATAATTTTGAGCGTGACGCAACGACGACAAACGCTTGCATCAGGTGCTTTCCATATACGCAGATTTTATACTGTTAAATTAAGCGAGTCGAGCTGAATCGGAATAACTGTAAACGCATAAAGCGTATAATATGAAGTTCATTGCTACGTAAAACGTGAATATTCGATTTAAATACAATAGAATTGGAAAACGCGATCGATCTTTTACTTTAACCTGTTTCACTTTTGAATAAGTCTTTCCGAGTAGCCGCGAAAACGACCTACTACTATATCGACGCGATATTCGAGTTAAGAGTCGAAAAAAAGTAAATAATAAATGCGCCTTCCTTAATTAAGCTATAGCAAAGTAGCCTCTTTTGTACAGACCACTTTGGATCAAGGCTTATATTTACCTGGAAACAACGGCTGGATCAAGCTGCAGTCGCGCATTCATAAATACACACACACACACACACACACATACACACACACTCTTTTATTGATAATCGATAATCCGTTTTTAAGCACACGTAGACCAAAAAGAAAAGCAATCAGCCCTCTGTACAAGGTTCTATTTCCAAACTTCAGCCGATCGATATAATAATATAAATAATCGTTCCCGCGCCAATTATAACGAAAATTCCAGTTCAATTTCCTAACAGCGCGCGCACGAAACGCGTCGCCCTTGAAATCGCAAAACCC
The DNA here is from genome assembly GCA_024372645.1 of Trichomalopsis sarcophagae. Lineage (NCBI taxonomy): Eukaryota > Metazoa > Arthropoda > Insecta > Hymenoptera > Pteromalidae > Trichomalopsis > Trichomalopsis sarcophagae. The sequence goes on along the minus strand of QLSS01000053.1, from coordinate 751,300 downwards.
GTAACCTTTGCTCGCATACCAGTCCAGCCTTGAACAGCGTTTCACGACTGTCGCGAGTCGCGCGCGTGGGCGCTTAGCAAAATTATAGATGAATTCGTCAACAAAGCTCCGATAAAAACGTCGATCGATCGACTTCCCGTTATCTCGCGGGGATTTTCGGCCAAAGTGCAAAGTACTCGCGATATATTCTGTAGTCGATGGAAAATTTGCAGGCGAATTACAAAGCTCGCTCGTCTATACTCGTCTACTGACTCATCATCATCCGCGCACACGTATATTCATATTATACGCGCCGACTCGAGCGTCGCAGTGTCAACGACTGCTGTACACACGAAAATAATGTTACGTGAGCCTCGAGGAATGTAATATCCTCTCGTCGCGCGTCGCGCCGTCCTTTCTTTCTGCCTTTTACTTTCGAGGTTCATCGCACTCTGTGCGATGGATGTATACGGGATCGGCGAGCAAAAACCGAGAGCGCCGATCAATCTCGTAGCTTGTCGATCGATTATCGACGCCTTCTCTTCGAGCAGCTCTAATCTCCGGATGATGATGACGATGTTTGGATCGACGCGTCGGGCAAAAACTTTTCTCTCTCTCTCTGTGTGTATAGGGGCTCGATGAAAACGAGATCGTTCTCTCACAGGGCGCTGGCGAAGAAAAGTCCGCTTCGGAGACGTACTTCCGCAGCCGAGTCCGTCCCCAGTGCGTTTCCGGATTAAAGCGTGACACGGAGCAATAACCGTTACAGCGGCTCACAGCGAGTACAAAACGCGAGCCTTGCATCCCAAGTGCGCGAGCCGAGACGAAAAAAGAAGCATATACGAGGTCTACGTACTATCTTGAGATGTATCGCGGAGTGATAGCCGGTATTGTTCGCGGCTTGGGTTATAATTGGATCGAAAAAAAACGAGCCGCAATTTGTTGCTGCAATGCATGAATTGTCTCGGTTTCGATCGAAATTTTCAAAAAGCTCGATACCGTTATAACACTCGTTAAGATTTATCCGAGAACAAGCTCGAAACAGAAGGCCTTATCTCCTGCGCCTTGTAAAAGTTGCTATCTCCTCCCGCCGCCTCATTAGGAGCAGCTCTCGACGCATACGCAAACACACACGTTGGCTCGGCTGTGATGCAACTGCCGAAAATATTCAGGAGATTGCGTGCGCCTGTATACATCGAATAAGGCGAGCGAGCCGAAATTGAATATTCCGCGCGAGGACGCTTTAGAGCGCGCGAGTGTGTGGCACATGTGCGTGGGTTACCAGAGGAATGCGTAAACTACTTTGGATTCTCCTCGGGTAATTTAATAGCGCAATTATTGCGCCGCTCCATGCTCTTGCGGATTTATTGCGATATAGTCTCTCTGATGTGTGTTTGTGTGTGTGCCTTTACGAGAAACGATAAACAGTCGCGGCTACTCGCTTTTTTCCGTTTAGCGCGCGAATTACACTCGTCAAAGTCTTCTGGAACAGTCTACTGCTGCTACGCTATTATGAATAATGCATAGTTAACCCGCGCGCGACGGGCAGAAACTGTAGCGCGCTTTTGTTTACGTAACAGTCTAGGATACGATGTACAAAAATCTAGCTATACACACTCGCCGGCGGTTATCGAAGCGCGTCGCGAATGAAAAAGAGCTGCGGCTTTATCAGTGATTCACGCGACGAAAAAAAGAGCGAGCTTATGTCACCTCGCTCGCTCGTACGATTTACCGTTACACGCGTCGAAAGAATCCGTCTAGCGGCGCGAAATTCGAAAAAAAAATATCCGCCTGCGGGCATCTTATCGCGACGCTATATCCGCGAACGGTTTGTACATGTGCTTTCTCGACGTGTGACCGCTGAGTCACGTGTTCGTCTTGACTTTCCGCTGTCAGGCTGTCTTGTAATTATCACTCGATGCAGACGATAGCGTTATAGACATCAGGGAATGACTTTTCCCGACGCGCGAACTCTCCCCTTGTTCATCTCCAGACAGATCCAATTACCTCTCGGCGCTGCGGGGGAGTCCCTAGCTCGCTGACCGCTCTCGGGGAGAGAGAGAGAGAGAGAGAGCATCTGGTCTACTTACGATTCCTGCCCGCTATTAAAAGTTGCGCCAACGCGTAATCGCATCGACACCCTGAACTTTCGCAGCTCGTCGACTCATTGTTACAACAGCGTGGGTAGAGCTCGTGCACAGGATCTAAGAGAGAGAGAGAGAGAGAGAGAGAGAGAGCAAAAGGGTTTTCCCCGCGCAGTACGCGTGCGTGAAATACCGGAGCGCTGCAGCATGTGGGTCGATGAACGCGCGAGCCCGGCACGGCCATCTCCGGGCGTGGATCGGCTTCTCTCTCACTTTTCAGTGAGCTATATCTCTCGGAGGACTGCGCATTTCCAGAATTTTTCGCGGTCCGTTAACAAAAGCGTTTAGCAGAGCGAGCGCGTATAAATTTAATTCTCTTATTCCCTTCCCTTTTCAAATTTACTCTCCTCTCTCTCTCTCTCTCTCTCTCTCTCTCTCTCTCTCTCTCTCTGTGTAAAGCGCGAAACGTTAAATTTCCTCCGAATTAAAATATCATATCCCCAGACAGAGCGCAGCAATCGCGAGGTCGGTTCTCTTATCCTCCGGGACCAAAGCGACGAATATTCCGAGAGCCGGCTTGTATGCGCGACTACGGCGCATCTACTTACGTAAAGCCGTGCGCGATGCGGTGTGTGGAACAGTAGAGGGGCCGCAGCCAGCGGCGAGGACGCGAATATTGCCCACAGAGAACGAGCGCGAGTACACGTGTCTGAAGCGCGTACCGAGCGGTTACGTCAGGACGCGATCGATTGGCCGCTCGCTGTGTGTGTGTGTGTGTAGGCTTGCTTTTTTCGACCTCTGTGTGTTCGCGCTGGCTTTGTAGACAGTAGAGGAAGAGGAGGTGATGGGGATTTTTGAATTTTTTTTTTTATTCCCGGCGCCGATGCCGGGGAATTCCGGGAAAGGTTGTTTGCCGTTGTGGTGCGGATCGCGAGGAAAAGTTTCGCGAATAATAAGCTGATGTGTGTTTGTGTGCGTAGGTCTTATCTTCGACTTAATGGGCCCGCCGAGTTACTTCACCTTAACGATCGCTGGTATATCGGTGTTCGGTAATTAAAAGCGATCGCGTATAACAATGTGAAGTAACGAGTAATTCTGTTTTTTTTTCTCGAACCGTGCGCGGTTGACGTAACCGACGCAGCAATTTTCGAAAACTCGATCGACCGTCGCCGGCTTTTCCACTGTATGTAATGCTCGTCGAAAATTTCCGCTCGCGATTCGCGCGAAAAAAGGGTCGAGGACCTCCTATTCACTAGCCATGCTATGGCTCGAACTCTCTGGAGGACGTAGTTTTTTTTTTCACGGGGCGCGAGAATTTCGTCGTAAAACGGCTGTGAAAAGTTCGCGGTCGGGTTGCTTTTTTTTCAGCGAAATCAAGGGCTGATTTTTTGAAACTGGCGTGCGAATGTAATATTATAATACGAGCGTTTTATCAACGATAAACTCTGTGATAATTGGATGTTTTCTCTCCGTCTGTTTCAGGTAAGCCGCAGATCTTGACGTTAATTGCATTCGTCTCTGCCGCGACTTTATGACACTAATCCCTCAGCCGTAAGTGTCAACTTATCTAACTCGCCGACAATAGACTCTACGTCCGTACACATATACTTACGCGATTATACACATTCTCCGATCTTGTCTCGCCTTTACTATACAAGATCGCGCCAAACGTTCAGGTCTCTCGTGCATAACGCCGTTGTCAAAGGGCTGCTGCTGGAGCCGAAAATTACACTGCGCTCGCGCAGTTGCGTCATATCAGCGCGCGAAATTCAAATTCCTCTTTGGTCGCGCGCGTTACACAAGGCGCTCGTAAAGCGTTCTCTCCTCTGCGCCACCCAATCTTCGGCCGCGAGCAGTTCCTTCTTTTCCGAGAGTATAGGCCATAAACTCTCGCGCGGCGCATAATGGCGCGTCGTGAATTTACGCCGGTGAAATGTCGAGGCTTTCTCTCTCCCTCTCGTGTGTGTACGAAAACGTCGATGTGCGCACGTGCCGGAGTTTCAGATGCAGAAATTATAGTTACGTACGCGGGTTCGATCAGTAGTGCGAGTCCGAGTTGGTGATACGCGGGAAGGGTCTCTTAGACTCCGTCTAGACGACTGTGCAGGCACGGGAGCGTAAAAGTTGCCCGGAGAGGAGGAACAAACAATACTGTATACGCTACTTCGTGAGGATACAACGGAGAAGCGTCTTTTTTCCCTCTTCTCTGGCATTTTTTCTCTCTTACCGCTATTCTTCTTCACGGTTATTCTCTTTTTTGTTATCTCTTTTTCTCCGGAGGATAGAGTCGTTGCGCGGCCCTTTCCCAGCGGCCTCTCGCTCGCAACTTTGGCCATTTGGAGGCTCTCGCGAAGCAGTTCTCCGATTCTATATCGATGCCTTATATAAATCCTTCTGGACTGGATACGTCTTATTCCTTTCTATTCGAATAAATATTCTTCGATCGGTGCACCGTCGCGGTTTATTAAAAGACGGATCGTATCGGCGATCGATGTTTGTTTTGTGTGTGTGTGTGTGTGTAAGCGACTCTTCCTCGGCAGAAAGGAGGTCAGCGAGTGTGAGCTGCAAAGGCTGAAAATCAATGCGAAAGCATCGCGTCAAAGATCAACGATCTCACTGATGCCGCTGCTAAAAATTCATCGAAACTCCGGTACTGTACCGACGCACACACACACAAACACACAAATACGGCGTCAGACGCGCCGAGAGGCAGAAAATAAGCGGCGGCGTCGTCGAGCTTTTATAACGCGCTCTCCTCGTGAAATTTTTACGGCTCCGCACCGCTGCCGCTGTGTGTGCGTGTGTGTAGTTGTATCCCGAGCGATGCATTTTTACGACAGTAGCGGCGTAACGCGATATTCTCCCTCGCGCAGCTATTTTTCGAGCTGGAAAAAAGAGGAGACACTCCAGTGCTCGCTAATTAAGCGAATTAAGTACGGATACACCTAGAGCGAGTTTCCGCTTCTCCAGCTTTCATCGATGTTTTTATAAGAGAGCTTCTTTCCTTCCCTATGCTGTGTGTTTATGCTAATGAGGAGTGGCTGTTATTCGGCGGAATGTTTATTGGCTCGATTCGCGACACTTTGAGCGACGCTTTGTTTTTAATCAAGCTTCGTCGGCGACGGGGCGGCCTGTACACAGTGAGCACAATCGATGCGCGGGGCCAAGCTCCCTCGGTAATTTTTCGCGAGCCGCCACTAATACCGGCGAATTTGGGGCGAGCTCCGAAATGTTCGGTATACGGGAGAGAGAGAGAGAGAGGGAGCCAAGCTCGAATGGAGGCTTATAGGGCAGGTCCTCTCTCTCTCTCGCTCGCGCCCAGCCGGTGTTATCTGGAGCACAGAGTCTGTATCCGGCGGCAGCGGCAGCAGTTCGTCGAGTCGTCGTATTGATCTGCCGCCGAGTCGCAGCAGCGCCGCTGCGTTACAACCAGAGGAGAGAGAATGTGTGTGTGTATGTGTGTGTGTGTGTGTGGGTGTGTGTGGGTGACCTCGGCCCGAAGAGAGAGAAAGGAGAGAGAGAGAGAGAGAGACGGAAATAGAGAGGCGAGATGCACTTGATGCACTTGTCGAGAGAGTTTCATGGGGCTTTCGGGCGTTTCTTTATTTTTAGAAAAGCTCATCGATTCGTTACAAAACAAGAGACACGCGGGTTTCTGCCATCCATCACGGACGCGCGCGTACGAATCGTTCAGCGGCCAGGACACCCCCGCTGATCCAATCTGCAATAAAATTTTCACGTGCCACCGCCGACAGATATTGGCCTGGCTTATTCGGAATCCTTTTTTTTTCGAACGAATGATAACCGCTCAGTGAGTTCGAGAACAGTTGCATAATGAAATCGTCGAGAACATTGACATTGCCGCGTATAGAGCCTCGAAAAAAGAGAGAACAATATAATAACACACGGCGCACGATGAGAAAAAAAGCAGTCCGCGAGAGAGAGAGAGAGAGAGACAACATTATCTCACGAGACCAAACATCAAACCGGTCGCAGACGCTGAAAAACTGGCTCCTCCACTGAAAAGAGAAACAAAACCAACAGCGGTAGCGATCCTCCCGACAAGAGCGTTCAAGTCGAAAGTCCGTAATATTCGATTTTGCAAGCCGACCTCTATACACTCGCACTGCGCTCGGTTCGCTCACGTAACGCGCTAATTAAACGCTAAAGAACTTCGGCGGACAGTGTGTGCACCGATAATGCTCTTTCTCCCCTTTTTTACGGCTCGTAATCTTCGCCGCTCTCGCTATCGTTCACGCGAGTCGCGAGTGAATGACGCTTTTACACGATGAGTCGCGAAGAAGAAGAAGAATAAGGAGAGAGAAAAAAACAGACGCGCATTATCGCAGCCGGTTTTCGAGAGAGAGAGAGAGAGAAAGGCGAAAAAAGAGAGGTTTGTTTTACGCGTCGAAATGTATGCGCGAATCCAGTCGTCGAGAGCCGGCGCGCTGGATTTGCGCGGAACGTGACGGACGATAATTGATATTTTTAATGCAAATTCAACGGGAGATTATAGGCGCGTAATTGAAAATTATTCCTCGTGTTGATTGAGCCATTAGGAAAGCTTGTGTCGACACCGATGAGAAATGATCGAATCCTATATAGAACGTACGCGAATTCGAAAGCCATCGCGAAATCTCCTACTTCGTTCAAATGCTATTTCAAGCATCTATCGGCGAAAGAATTCCACGATATAGCGTGTCGCTCTGGTCCAGCGCGGACAGTTTTGAAAGAATCCACGCTTGGTCAATGTCGTATCGCGGTCAAGGAAAAGTCGAACAATCGAGTGATCTAAAAAAAAAAAAACAAATGAAACAACCATGCCTCGCCCGATAATCGATGTACGAACGCACGAAAAGTCCAAAATACAGTCAACCCCGCACCTCTGTATACCTACGCAGGCGCGAAACTAGGTCATCGCGATCTACCCTCCTATACACACAGCGCGTCAACAGGGGCGCGACTCCCTTCACGCAACGGGAACGTGTCTCTCTGCCATTGACTCGCTTCGACGAGGGCACGGCATTCACGTGACCCCCATTCACTATTTTTTTTTTTTTTTTTTTTTTTTTTTACTTTATTTTGCTTTTTCTTCGAAATAACGAAAATTCCAGTTCCATTATTAATGGATTCTAAATTTGTCAGCGGCACGCTTCCACCGTGGTCCACACGAAGAACGAGAATACGCGGCCATTGTACAGCGCGGGAAGTAGCTAGCTTTTCACGTCTGCAAACGACGCCGGGCTTTATACCGTCTCTGAAATTTCTGACGCACGCCGGGGGCTTTTGTGCCGTACTAACGATTACGCAACTTGCACGAAGCGCCGCCGCCGATGATTGCGTACGTGTATAAGCGTAAACTTTGTCGTTCGGATTTTTCGATGTGTTTTTTCGAAAAGTCAAACGTGCACGCCTGAGGAGAGCGATTAAGTCTCCCGCAGTACGCCGCGCTGATAAGCGTAATGAAGCGAGGCTCGCTACTCGTTTCATAACGTCTTATCGCGTTTTTGAAGTGCTGGGGCAACGAAACTTCATCGTCGCGACATTCCGTGAAATAGTAAATTCACACACGCGTTATCGATCCAACAATTCAGCAGCGGCTTTTAATCTTTCGCACGCGAGAGAGAGAGAGAGAGAGAGAGAGAGAGAGAGGCGCGCAGTCGGGCGGAGAGAATTAATAACCGTCCTCTCGGCGACGACGCGCGCGGGAGAATCAATTCCAAACTTCACGCGGCGGCAAGAACGAAATCTCATTGAAATACTCCCGGCAAAGTAGAGAGAGAGAGAGAGAGCGCGCGGAAGTTCGCGGGAAATAAGAACCGATAAACCGCAGATACGGATTTCTCGCTGCGGCCGGTTATATATCCGCGAAACTTGTGCCGAAACTCTATGAAATATCCCGACAAAAGTCTTCTGGCTCGGCGAAGAAAAAGGCAGATCAAAGCAGCGCAAAAAAATTTTCCCGACGAGAGAAGAGCAAAGCAGGAAATTGCGATCCTAGCCCGAGTCCCTCTCTCTCTCTCTCTTCTTGGCCGTAGCTCGAAGGCCGCCGCCGCCGCGTGTATTTTTAACTTCGGAAAGCTTCCACGCGATGCCGGCGGAGTTGGTGTGTGTGTGTGTGTGTGTGTGCGAGAGTCAGCAGCGATGCCAGGATCAATACACCCCGAGAGAGTGAGACTCGTGTATAGGCGCTGTGGGCGAGGAAGACACTGAAGAGGGAGATAATTCGAGGGACGAGCTTTTTTTCGTAAATTTTATTTTCCGAAAATTCACGAGGGGAGTTATCGATCCGAGCTAATACTAAATTTTAACGCGACTCTCGCTTTCCGCCCCAGCCGCTCGGCTATCGAAAGGGCTGCGGTAATTATTACATAGCTCGAACGCGGACGAGCTTGCTCACGAAAGCACGTCGCTCTAATTATAGTTCGGGACAGTTTCTATAAAGAGCCCAAGAGAGAGAGAGAGAGAGAGATAAATACGTCAGTATATAGTCGGTATACGACCCTGCATTACTTGGCACTAATTGCAGAACGAAGCTCTTGCGAGCGGAGAAAGACGAGCGACTGCACTCGTATCGCGAACCGCGCCTCGAATGCTGCATCGAATCGATCGCATGTCCACGCGCGTCTTTACTCCTTAAATTTCGAATTTCCGAGCAACGCGTCGTTCGATTTCAATCGCATAAAAAACGAAAGAGAGAGAGAGAGAGGTCACGCCTCTCTTTCACACTTTCTCCTCTCCCATTCATCGCCTCCTGGCTTTCGTAACTTTAATTATCGCCTCTTAGTCGCGGCTAATTATTTTCGAGAATAGTATGCAGCGGTTCTCCTTTGTCGGCCGGAGTTCGACTGTTTATACGCTTTTTAAAAAACCATCAATCCCCAGGCACAATGAGTCCGAGAGCCCATTTATCCTCGGCTCCTTTCAAATCCCGCGCGCATGTGCGCCCCGGTGAAAGGAAATCTTCATCTCGCGTCCAGAGAGAATCGTCGCTTTGGAAGAAATAAAGGAGGAAAAAATCCACGGGACTACGCCCAAGAATCTCCTTCATCTCTCGCTCGCAGACTTCCGCAATTGCCGCGAAATTGTTTCTCCTCGCGCTGCACTGTATAACGTCCTGCGCGTCGCGTCCTCCTCTCTCTCTCTCTCTCTCTCTCTCTCTCTCTCTCTCTTTCTCCGCCGCTGCGCGGGAATTATGAAAGAGGAGCAACGCGCCGAGATAACTGTCTCCCGCGGATTATGGCACTACTGCTGTCTCTCTCGACATTAGACGGAATTGGTGTTAATCTTCTGCAGGAATCCACTTTGGCTTTCCCGGAATTTCGTCGCTAGGCGGATGACTTTTTTTCCTCTTTTGCAGCGCGTTCGATCGTCGGGTGTGAAAACGCTTGATTGGAAGATCGAAAGTTTTCGCATTAGCATCCGCGTGACACCTACGCGTGCGTGCGAGCAATCACTGGTATATAATTGCTTTACATTCGTTACGCGTCGCGATTCTCACGCGCGTTGACGCTCTCGTGCTTTTCTTCTTCTTCTTCTCGGAATCGTGTTCCACGAATGCGTTATCTGGATGGATAATGTGTGAGGGCTTATCTGATGAGGAAGCCGCGGTGCTTATCTCTGCGTTATGAGTCGTGACGAAAGCGGAGCACGCGACACCGACACTTATGGGAACGCGTTAATGGGATTTCGAAGTAGTGCGCTATAGCCGATGTACCCACACTTTTCCCCAATTATCATCTTCTGCTCGTTGCGTAATCTCGATGATGACGATTCTGTTTCCATCTGCTTTCAGATTCAACGCCGACCCGGTAGCCAAGAGCTGGGAAGAGGGCTGCCCAAGGAGAAACGCCCCCCACGACGGCCCAACGCGCCGTCCACGTCGCCCGCAGCCAAGAAGCGAATCGCTCGCAGCGATCCCCACCAGCCCGAAAATTCTCCTCTCCAAGCCCAAGATGCACATAGAGGTGCAGCTGGCGCTGAACTTTGTCATATCCTACCTGTATAACAAGCTGCCGAGGCGGCGGGTCAACATCTTCGGCGAGGAGCTCGAGAAGGCCCTGAAGGACAAGTTCAAGGGTCACTGGTACCCGGAGAAGCCGTTCAAGGGCTCGGCCTTCCGATGCCTCAAGACCGGCGACCCGATCGACCCGGTCCTCGAGCGCGCGGCCAAGGAGTCCGGCGTGCCCATCCAGGACATCCTCGAGAACCTGCCCGCCGAGCTGGCCGTCTGGGTTGATCCAGGCGAGGTGAGCTACCGCATCGGCGAGACTAGCCCGGTCAAGATCCTCTACTCCGAGAGCGCCGACCCGCACGACGAGTCCTCGGCCGACCGCGAGGTCACCAAGACCTTCAACCCCGAGGCCCAGTGCTTCCGGCCCATCGAGTCCGTCGGCAGCTCGCTCAGCGGGCTCAGTCTCAGCCCCAAGTCGACCTCGCCCTTCCCCAGCTCCATGGCCAGCAGCGCGAGCAACGGCTCCGGCGCCCCAGCTCAGTCGGCTTCCGCCGTCCAGGCAGCCGGGCCCGCCCAGGCCTGCCCTCCGGGCCAGCAGAACGGCCACGGCTCCGGCTCCTCCTCTGCGCCCTCGCCCACGCCGATCAGCAGCTCCTTCAAGGGCTCGCCCAGCCCCGTGCCGGCCTTCATTCCCAGGACCCAGGCTCCGCTCACCTTCACCACCGCCACCTTCGCCCAGACCAAGTTCGGCAGCACCAAGCTCAAGACCTCCAGCAAGCGGGCTAACAGGTACTTATCTACGCCCTACGCCCCGCCCCCACAGCGCGCCCCTGCGTCCGGCCTTACTAACTTTGACCTCCTTCTCCCGATCTAGGATGTCGCCCACCGAGTTCTCCAACTACATAAAGCAGCGCGTCATGCAGCAGCAGATCCACCACCATCACCACCAGCAGCAGCACCAGCAGCAGCCGCCGCACCAGCAGCCGGGCGGCCAGGGACCGCAGACCCCGGGTGGCCTGCCCGTCTCCCAGAGCTCGCCCAACAGCCGCAGCCTCTCGCCCGGCCTCGCCGCCGTCAACGGCCACCAGTCGCACGCGGCCGCCGTGGCCGCCGCAGCAGCCGCCGCCGCCGCCAGCGACCCCAGCGCCTACTTCTACCAGGCGCCACCGCCTCCGGTCTACCACCCGCAGTTCCCGCACCGCAACATCTTCGACTCGAACGACAGCCCGCACAACGGCTACCTCGCGGCCGCCGCCGCCTGCGCCGCGGCCTCCGCCAGCGACCTCCTCGGCCAGGGCGCCAAGTTCCCCTACATGGACCCCCGCCAGTGGAGCACTTACGGCGGCGTGCCCGCGGCCGCCGGTGGCGCCACCTCGCAGAGCGCCGCCAGCGCCGGACTGGGCCCGATCGGCTCCGCCGCCAGCGCCACCGCCGCGGCCCCAACCGGCTCCAGCGCCACCTCCCAGCAGCAGCAGCAGCAGCAGCAGGCGGCCGACAAGGCCGCCCTCGTCGACGGCCTCAACAACTTCGGGCTGGGCTCGGTGACGCCCTATCCCGCCAGCAACTACCAGCACCTGCTCGTCGCCAATTAATACAGTGCGCCACCCATCGCCGGCTGCAGCAGGCCCTCGTCCGTCGCCTGATGACGATAGCGGCGCACACCGGCGCACCCGAGCAGCGCACACGCACACACCCGCACGCCTTCCCCGCGGCGAGTCCTCGCGATCTAGGGGCGAGACTTCTTGTCGTCGGAATAACCAGTCTTTGTCGTCGTTATGTACGAATCCTCGTAGACTACGTGCGAATACTACTACTATAACTACTACTATAACTACTACTACTACTACTACTACTACTACTATTACTACTACTACTACTACTACCTCTGGATTTAATGGAGGCGGCTTATACGATACCCCACACCCCAGCCCTGCAACGTCCCGCTACGTGTAATGTATAGAGAGACACCAAGGTGTTTGTGTGCGTGTGTGTGTGCGCGCGTGCGAGGAGCATCGCTGACGATCGACCCACACACTGCTCATCGAGGCTCTGCTGCCGAAGACGGCGTCAACTTGTGTAATCTACATTGCTATGATAGGCGAAACCGAGCGTTCTCGATCTCCCGGCCAGTGCTGCGTTACCGAACTTTTTTTATTTTCCTACATACCGTTTAGTTCGCTTGACTAATCTCGCGCAATTGTGATTTACGTTGTATAATGTATATGATATATATATATATATATATATATATAATATCGGAGTGGAATCTGAGTCTCGGGGCCGAGGCGCGAGGTGCGCTCGCGAGGACGGTGACTCTGGCGAACGCGTCCACGAGCGCGTTCTCGCGACGAAATGATATAGTGTAACACCTCCGAGCCGGCCCCGCATAGCGAGCGCTGCCTTCGGACGAATGATTCTTTTGAGTCGCACTTTAGTTCCTCTGTAGAGTGTATTTACCGTAAGTCTCTCGTCCTTTCTCACTGGAGAAGGTCCCTTTCATAAAATCTCACCTATGAGAGGCCCATCGGGGAGAGGGGGAGAGCACGTACGAAAATCTCTTCTTTTTGCAACTTTCACTCCTGGCGCATATGTATATTAGATAACGAGAGTAACGAGCACTCGGTATGCGCATAACTCGAGAACGGCCGGTCGATCCGAAAGAGATCGAGCGAATATACGATGATGCATAAAACGAAACGACGGAGAGGAAGCTGCTATGTACGATATAGCAGAGAACCGCCGCGGGTCACGTATATATATATATATATATATACACATTACAATACCGTGCATAGAGGTGTGATAGAGAAAGAGCGTGCTCGTTTTCTCGGGACACGCGCGAGCGAGAGCAGAAAGAGAATATAACGTATAGGGAAAGGAAGCGATCGAAAGAAAGGAAACGAGAAAAACCGAGGCGAGAAACGAAAAAAATTATATATACTTAGAGACACGTGGCAGGTACTACCACGAGCGCGGAGCGCCCGAATATTGCGAACGAACCCCCGGTTATTCGCGCTAAGCAGGCCGTATTGTATGCACAGCGAGCGCAGAGGAACAAAAACGAGGAAAAGCGACGGCAATTTCCACTCTCTCTCTCTCACTCTCTCTCTTTCTCTCCGTCTCTTCTGCGTATGTGTGCCCTCGGGCTGTTTA
>QLSS01000053.1:690998-738120 GCA_024372645.1 Trichomalopsis sarcophagae | reverse complement strand
CCGTGCCACGGGAGAATTGCGAGAGTGAGAGAGATTTACAAAGCAACAAACAGAGTCGAAAATCAAAAGGCGAGAACGTTCGAGCAGAGCGCGGAGCAGAGTTATACCGTAAGAATATATCGAGTCTAGAAATATCCAAAAGCGCGGAATTTGGATGCACGCCTGCGAGACTGGCCGGTCGTCAAGATCGTCGAGAGAATTTCCGCTTGTACCAACGAACGAATCCGATGATAATATCTATAACGTATACGAGAAAAAGAATCGCGGCGCGGCCGGCAAAATTTATCATTTATCATCGCGCCCTTGAAAGCGAGAAAAAGCCATCGATATACGAGCCGAGTCGATTTAGCGCTGGCGCTCTAACGGCGTTAGATAATCGCGGCGTTACGTCGACAGCTCTCCGCGACGAGCATAGCGGAGAGAACAGAAGAAGAAAGTCCCCGCCAGGGACGTCGCGCCGTGTGTGTGTGTGTGTCACGTTGGAATACCAGTCGTTGGCGCAGCTTCAAGGACGTCGTCGCGCCGGCGACATTCATTCGTGGCCGGCTCTCATAACGCTTGCAAAATCCTCATACTCTGCTACTGCTCCGCGCTTTAAAATAGGTATAGCGAAAAATGGGTTTCGGGGGTATTGGGGGTGTGCGTGTAGCGCACCGCGAGGTCGATTCGTTCTTTGCGCTCGACGTCGCGTCGCTGTAGCTCTGCACTCGCGCTTTTGTATATAATAATATATGTGGGTGTGTGTGTGTGTGTGTGTGTGTTTTTGTGTAAAGTTACGATACAACGTGGTGGTATACTTGGAGGAAAAAAAATTTTTTACTTTTCTTTTGTACGGAAATTTTGATTTATATTTCGCGAGAAGTATTTATAATAGATGTACCTTTGTTATATGCGGATATGATACATACTTTTAGAGTGTATGTACGTTAATGTATTTATGTAATCTTCTTCGGTTTCTCTCGCGTTAAAATTAATTATTCTTTAATAACAAGCGCGTTGCGTCGTTTTTCTTTTTTTATATATTTAATGCTAAGGAGAATATTATATCTATTTTTTATACTTTTTATATATTTTTTTAAGGGCATTTTTATACTTTTAAAAACTAACACATCATCTAGTCGTGCGTCGAGTAATTGTTGTTACGGAAAATAATGATGCAAAAGCTGAACACGGAAAAATTGAACACACACACGCGCGCGCGCGCGTCTCGGCTGTAATACACGCGTGCGTAAATAAGTCGTGTATAGTAAGATTTGGATATAAAAAAAAGAGTATATAAGAGGCAGAGCGACAGCGTCGCCGTTCCGTCGCGGGGGAAAATCGACTCTTTCGCGTATAGAAGAACGAAGGCGAGCGAGCGATGTGTACAAGGAAAATTACTAGGGAGCGATTGCAACGGGAATATATGATAAAATTACGACAGCAAGCAGTACCCTTCTAGTTTAATATTCTCGTAAACTTAAATAAAAAAACTTGTAAACTAATAAACGATACGTACGACTGTGGTAGCTATGCTAGTACCTGCTATTATTAAAAAAAAAACAAAAAAAAAACAAAATAAAACACAAAAAAGAGGGGAAGGGTTACACACAAAGACGACACGTACGATCAAGCAGAGCACATCGCCGGCTGCTCAGATTCCCGCGCGCGCGCGAGAGAGAGAGAGAGAGAGAGAGAGAGAGAGAGAGAGAGAGAGAGAGAGAGAGAGAGAGAGCTCTAGCGCTTAAAATACTGTCGAACGTGCCAAGGCTCGTACTACGCGTGTGATGGCCAATTCTGGCTCGGAGTTGACCTATAATGCGAGGGCAGTATCGATCTTCAAAAATAAAAGGAGCGACGAAAAAGTGCAGAGTCCGCTCGCTCGGCTCGAGGCTCGTAGGCTTTTTCCCATCTCGAAGTAGCCTTTTCTTTTTTTTTTCGCCTGAAATCGAGAAACACGCGACGCTCATGAAATTCAAAGGCATTGTAATTCCAACTGGCTTAAGGAAAAAGCACGACGCCGCGAGTCGAACGAGGAAACTCGCCGGAGGAGAGCAAATAACAGCCGCGCGGTGACGGAAAAATCGAGAGGCATTTTTGCAATACATTATCGCGAATCAAACGAATCTCGGCTCGATAAACCTGTACATCCCGTTGAATATTACACACACACACCGCGTACACAGTAGACGAGACGGCTCAGCAAAAAATCAAACGCAATGTATACTCCTCAATAAAGAAACGAGAATATAAACCGCCGTGTAATATGTGTAACAATGGAATAGCATAAAAAAAGACGAAGCGCTTAAAAAGGGAACCGGACACCTTGCGTTATATACACGTAGTCTAATCCAGGTGCTGAACACGGTGACGATATTGAACTACATAATATAATGATAACTTAAACAAAAAAAAAGTGATCGTTAGTGATACATAAAAAAAGTAAAAATAATAAACTGCGTCACGCTGGCAAATCACACAGAACCTATAGTATTATATGTTTACGATAATAACGGAGTATGCATTATATACCATTGTAAATTTTCACGCCCTAATACTGAGTGTATTCGTTGGAAAAAAAATAATGATAATGAGGATGAAAAGAGCGGGATTCGTTACAGTATATAATGAGAATTAACCAAAAAAAAAACTGCATGCACTTAAATGAAAAAAAAAAATAAAATTATAATAATGATAACGATAATGATAATTACAGATGCGAGCTATACACCTTGTATACGCGCATAAAACACAGACACGCGACACACTTTTCATGCGCAATATAATATAAACTCTCTCGTACACACAGAACAGAGACGATGCTGATAATCTGTTTTTTTTTTTTCAAATGTCAAGTGTCTAATAACTATAGCGATCGATATTGTCTACGTACGTAAGGCGAATAAGAATAAAACAAAAAACTTTTGACGCAGAAAATATAAGAAGGGCGGCGCGCAGCGTGGTACACGTAATACGGTATAATCTATAATGGAAATACAAAAAAATAATAATAATAATAGTAATAATTGAACATAATTGCATATAACGCTATATTCTTATACTTAGGCAAAGGAAAAAAAGATTTTACAGTCAGCGATTGTGTAAGCCGATTTCGCGAGCTAAAATATTCACAAACATACAGACACACATTCACACACATGCACACGATAAACTTTCGTTGCGCCGCGCGCGCGAGTATGGGAGTAAGCAGGAAGGAAACTAACTGCGGGGGGGAAAGGGCGATTTTCGAGGGAAAACATTTGTTTTCGATTTCGTTCTCTCGAACGGGTTCGAACGGCGGGAGGACAGCTGACACTAAGAACACAAAACAATACACTGCGGATGAGTACGAGTACACCGAGACAAAAATAAATTGATTAATCAATTATTGAAGAAAGCAAAAGGAAAAAAATTTTAAACAAAACTATCGATTATTCTATATACATATAATATACCGCGCGACGGTTTATAAAAGAATACACAGATGCGATAAGAGGATGATATAATTAGATTTGTATTTGACTATGATAACATATATTTTTCAATACCTTAACTACTTGCTGTATGTAAACTATAAATATATATTATGTATACAGAGAGGAAGCAAAAATTATTGCACTCGCGCTATAGCATCCCTCGCGCGATACGAGTAAATATGAGCAAGGAAAATTCGTATATATAATAATACAGAGCGACGCGATCGGGGCTCTGTAGTCTGTATCGGCCGAGAGTAATCCTCTATATATGTGTACATCGCATGCACGCGCGCTCGCACACACATAAGGAGGGTCGACTAAGCTCGAAAAGAGAGAACTTGCGAATCGGTGGCACTTCCGGGTAGCCACGTGTGTGTGTGTGTGTGTGTGTGCGCGCGCAAACCACCCGGCGAGCAGCAAAGTGACCACAGCCCGAAGCGCGCCCGCGAGAAATATATACTTTTTGTACCCCTTGAATCCAAGTGCAGCTCATTAATCGAGCGCACGTTATACATATACATATATATATACATGCAGGATATACACGAAGCGGAGCGCGCGCGCTAGAGCCAACCCTTTTACTCTCTCCCTCAGACTGGCCTTTTCCCCTACACACATACGTGTAGACATGTAAACGTGTAACATCCCCCTTTTCCACTTTGAGCCCGCAATCTTCCACCGAAAGAATCAAGGTAACCAACCCTCGTCTTTGTATTACACGCTAAATTATACACGAACAGAGAGATGTACACACACACACACACACACACTTACACAACAGCAGAATTATATTTAGTGCGAGAGTTATAACGTTATATTACATGAGTTAGAAAGGAGCGGGCGAGTAAGAGTGCGAGAGGCGACACTTTTGTCTATATATACTTTTTTTATCCTGAATGTTTTCTATATATGTGTATCAATGCGCGCGCGCATATACCTATACGAAGCGAGCGGCAAAAACACGTGGCAAAACGAGAGCTGTGCAACGTCTTTCTCTTCTTGTTTTGCATGCTTTTTATAGTATTGCATATATAATGGTTTTTTATTATTCGTTTTTCGTTTCTCGGTCCTCTTTAATACGAGAGCATGATGCCACTTGCTGTTGTTATATTATATACTGCATCGAGCGATTTTTCTCGTTTGTTTCTTTTTATCGCCTGTTATTGTTATTACTGTATTTTTCCTGAGTTTGTCATTGGTTTTTAACTGTTTTTCTTTTTTTATTTTTTATTATCTACTTTACTATTATCAAACGACGATTCTCACACCCCGAAGCAAGAGCAAAAGATCGACCGTGTCCGAGACGGTTTAGTCAAACGATTCGACGCGAGCGACGCAAGAGTCACGAGCCTACTGTCATTTTTTTTTTTTTTACTTATTAAGTTTTCTTTTTTCACCTTTACTATACTACTACCACCTAACATATGGATGGCGCGTCATGTGTTACATGAACGTTTACTACCGTTACAACTACTAGCACTTGTAATTGTGGATACCTGCGTTTTGTTTCATTTTTATTTTTACTACTTTACACACACATATATTTTTTGTCCTCTATTGATTTTTTAATCGTGATGTAATTTCGTTGGCTTTAGATTTTTGTTCCTTTATTTTTGTATATGCGACGATAAATGAGAAAGCAAAACAAATAATATACGGCGATGCGAAGCGCGTTATTATCGTACCGTTACCTATTAATTATTACTTTTATTATAAATATATATTAATGATACATATATATATATATACTGCTGTACACTACTACAGAGTTGTTCTTATACATATATATATATATATATATATATATATATATATATGTATATATATTATTATACTACATCGTGTATACCAAGATCAGCGTTAGTCCTAAGAATTTTTTCATAGTTTGTTATTGTTGTTTTGTATGATACTTGAATTATATAAATATATATATAATATAAATATATACATATTATACATACTATACATAACTGTATAAGAGAGATCGTCGCATGTGTCATAAAAGTGCGGGAGGACGAGCTGCTAGCACCTTTGTACTTTTATACGCACGCAAGAGCGTTAACACACGCATATACATATAATATATATATAATATATTTTTGTTAATAATAATATAGTGATTTGATATATAACTGCACTATAGAGTTGATTTTATTACTGAGTTTTATTACTGATTTCTCTCAAATTATTTTTTTCTGTCTTTATATATTTTATGTATGTACGTCCTCTACGTTTTACATAGTTTTCTTGTCTCTCTCTCACACACGACTAAAAGTAAACAGAGTTATTATAACGAATAATCACGCTGACACGCAAACCGAAAAAATCAACAATATATATATTACAATACAGAATAGATATAACTATCTATTATATACGAAAAAAAACAAAGAAGAAACGAGTAAAAAGCAGACACGCATGCAAAACAAAAATTTAAAACAGCTTGTACGGGACAGAGGAATATCATAACGAAAAGCGTATGTATTTTCATTTGTACATGTAACGCGCATATGTGTATGGCATACATATATATATATATATATATATATATATATATATATATATATATATATCAGTGGAATTCTGTATCTATATGGTACACGTATATATCTCTGCGTAAACAATATCGATGTAAACGCGAGCGTGCACGTATCGATGCGCTTTAAAAGGCTCCGAAGTACACGGCAAAAGTCGAGGCGATTCTTTCTCTCTGCCCATCGCGCGGACTTGCATATACATGCCAAAAACAGATCGCACCTTGTTTATCTTCAGCATCAGCATATAACGTTTGTATAAATAACCCGAACGATGAATTTTATACCTTATATCGAATACGAAAAGTATATATTTTTCATCTTTTCTATCGCAGAGTTGTAAACCAAAGACAAAAAAAAGTGAATAATTTTTTTACAAAGCGAGTAGTGTTCCGGCAGAGAGATCGCGTTCCTCGAAATCCCAAACTGTACTCGAAGTGCATCGGTCTGCATACGCCGCGTACTTATTATGTGCATGGCATCGTTTTTCATTTTCGAGCAAAGCAAGAGAGAGAGAGAGAGAGAGAGAGAGAGAAAGAGAGCAAGCAAAATAGTAAGCTCCGACAAAAAGAGAGGCGACGTATTAGCGCGAGCGCTTTCCGCTTAATATATATATATAAATATGAGTATATATGTATATGATATATATGATATATAGTGGCGGGAGGCGCCGTAATTGTGGCGCGTGCGCACCGCCGCACCCGAGCGCGAAATGTTTCTTGAAAAAAAAAATTAATAATAATAATAATAAAACTAAAAGTAAAGTTATCGAACTACGCGGATCACCTAGGCTCTGACCGTCTGTAACGATAATATTATAATAATTACATATATAATATTATATATTTAAAGAGTTAAGGAGTAATAACGACATACACCACACATAATCTACGACTCGCGTTGTAACATACTTATATAATTTTGTAAATTATTTTTTGTATTTTTATATCGAGAAAAAGAACACATTAATGGAATACATTATAAACACACACGGAAGTTATTATATTAGCGAGTGTGAAATATATATATGAAACACGAGATGAAAAGGAAATGAATAAAGATTAAAAAGTTATTGAAAAAAAAAACAAAAAAAATGGCATTGTGAAAGAAATTAATACATACATACACACACGATAATATATCCGACGATAAAAGGACGATGTTGAGCCGCAAGTGCGACAACACGACACATCACACTCTGTGGCTATTATCCGAGTTCTATACATGAAACGATACACATATATACGTTTATCCGTACGTCTGTCGCGTGGTCGTCATCGAAAGACATGAAAAAAGTGGCCAACGGAGAGCCAGCTGACGATGCGTGAGCATAAACGAGTCTGTATAAAGAGATCACGAGCGAAAGAGGCGACACGGGATGGAGAGTCACGATTCTTTTTTTTTCGTTTATTTCTCGAAGCTCATAACTTGTATTACCGATCGCTAACAAAGAGTTTGAACAGAGACAAAACAAAAAGAGATACCACAGAAAAGTAAAGGCACGACGATAACGCTGTTGAAGTATAATAATTGTGCAAAGGAGTGGAGAACAACACGCCAAAAATGAGAGAAAACTCGACGAGAACAAAAAAGCAGTAATAAATAATAATTAAACGTCAAAGGCTCATTCGAACGACGCCCCGCCATCCTCTGGCTATTTTTCGGTGCATTGTAAGCTCTCAACTTGCAAAACAACATACTTAGAGAAAACTCGAGCACCGAATGGTAAAAAGGAGGGTGGCGCCGGCAGCCGCTTCCTGGATCGACGCTGAGATTCGCACGAAAAAAATTCTATACCCATATATTATTCGAGACAACTAAGAGCAAAGCAAAACGATAACGATCCTTTTTTGATACACGAGAAAAAAAAACGATTTTTGTATTCTACATCGTATACGCCCGCGACACGATGATCCAGGAAGTCGTCGGTGAGGTCGAGAGCAGGGCGCCTGGTATTAGTACACACTAGTTTTTCAATTGGCGGCGCCCAATTAGTTGTTGGAAT
Organism: Trichomalopsis sarcophagae; assembly: GCA_024372645.1. Classification (NCBI taxonomy): domain Eukaryota; kingdom Metazoa; phylum Arthropoda; class Insecta; order Hymenoptera; family Pteromalidae; genus Trichomalopsis; species Trichomalopsis sarcophagae. The sequence goes on along the minus strand of QLSS01000053.1, from coordinate 730,126 downwards.
TTTCGTAGCCTAGGCAATACCTCCCGCGTTAGTTTTGTGAATGTTGTCGTTCCTCTCTCACGTTTATAAAAGATAACAAAATGAAAAAAATACAAAATAAAGCTAAACAAATAGTGGCGAGAGAGAAAGACGCGCGCGCCTTATTCGCAGCAGTTTTACTCGGTTCTCTCCGCAGGATATTACTTGTATAAGGTATATTACATATTACGAGCGCGCAAAGCCTCGATCATGTGTATCTTTAGGCGTGACCACTCGCGCGAGCGCGCAATAACTCTTTGTATAGTATTTTTCTATGTAACCGACCGCATCGAGATCCGTATGTACATTTGATTAGGTACTTGAGTCAATCGCAGCGTATAACGTTCGAGCATTATTTCGGATCCTGGTTTTTCATATTCCTATTTATACATATATACCTACTATATAATCGTGTTGATCGATGTTTACGTAATCCGTTCGTTAGTTTCACGTGCTTGTTTATTACACGACTTTGTGTTAGCATTATCGAAGCAAATTGGCCATGTAATGTAACTTCAATTTTCATTGGCGGATGTGTGACGGACGAGATATTCCACGAATCGAATGGCGAATAATGCTAGCAAAAGTAAAGTATAAACAAGAGGGGTATAAGCGCTCGTTCAGTGCAGAGAGCATCAATTATGAAAGAAACAAATAATAACGCGTGATCATAGTACAAATTGGAACAACGTAAGTTGGGCTTAAAAGTATAACCTTATTGTAACCGAGTCAAAAAGAAAAGAATAACTATATATTATAACCGACGAATGAAACTTTGTAATCCACACATACTCGCACACAGCCCATCTCTATTTTCTTACAAAAAATCGCGAACGAGGGATGACGAACAAAAGGGAAAGATACACGAAATCGCGCGAGTGGTCACGCCCGAGGTTCGGCGGGACGCGACGCGCTCTTCTCGATTCGGTGTTGGTAGCAATGATTTTTCAAACGTCGTTTTTTCTAATAGCGAGAACAGAGAGTATACAAACAAATCGATAAGTCCAGAAGAGAAAAGCAAAAACCAAAGACGAGCAAACAACGGCGAACAGCAAAAAAAAAAAAAAAAAAAAAAAAAAAATGACGTGCATCAGATGGAGAGGAGCGTCGCCCCTACACGTCGTCCACGCGCGACCGCGTATTGAACGCAAACACACTCTGTATACACACTGTAGAAGAAGAGCGCATGAAAACAGTATTCAAGCTTCCCGCTGCGGCGGCGAGGCGAACGTTTTTTTATATACACGTACGATAAATTTAAGCGCGACTCTTATCCAAAGTCCGCGTCGTGTCGGGTCGCGCGCCGACGGGGCCGACGCTCTCCTCGAGTTTATAAAATATATAATTACGATATGAGCGAGTACATAAGAGTGCGAGGGATGAATTCGAGAGAGCAAGTGAGAGACGAGGCGAATGACGACGATGATCGAGAGCGAGAGAGAGAGAGAGAGACGTACGTTAAGACTCTTCGTTGAGAGACGATAAAATTAATTAACGATTTACCACGTGATGTATGGATAGTAGATAACAAAAAAAATTTTGATCTATAACATAGGTATTTGCCACAATATTTAATATGTGAATGATTATATATATAAATAGTATATATAGAAAGAAAGAGAGTACGATATAATATCATGAAATTATTATTCTTTGTTACTTCTTTATAATTAAAACGAATAAAAAAGCTATTGAATAAAAAAAAAAAAAAACATAACACGCATAGGCTTCTTTGACGGCTTCTCTCTGAACACGCACGGTGTTTCTCGCGGGCTCGCACACAGTTATATATTAATAATCGTCGGCGGCGGGAAAAATTTGAACGAAAGCTCGCAAGCTCGGCCCGCCGCCGAAGTGTATACCCAAAAACTCATCATCTCCGCTGTGCATACTGTGCCGGCCTTTTATTTTTCATTCCTCTCGTTTTATACGATACTTTTTCTCTTTTCATTGGCAAGGACAGGCGAGCGGTATGATGAAACGTCCCGCGAGCGATATCGGCACGCTTGTCCTTGAAATTGGAGAACGTGACTTTTTTCATTTATTGCATGTCTCTCTACTCTTACGTATACTCAGATTTTACTTTTCTTCTCTCTGTTATTCGATGTGTTTTCCATTACGTTTATGCAGCTTCTGCAATTTTTACGACTACTATGTGTGTGCTATTCCATGCTGTGTACAGTTTCATTAGCTCGAGAGAAACGCGTAACACACAAGCACATACCCCATAACTATATACTCGCGTAATATTCGAGAGACACGCTAGCGATTTTTCAGCAGGGAGATGGCGGAGGCGGTGGTGCTGGTGAGCCGGTAAATTCCGAGCAGCTCACGATCCGGCTAGCGGTGACTCGTTCCATTCCACGCAGGCATAAAGCGCCGTTCGAGAGAAAAGAAGAAGAAGAAGAAGAAGGAAAAAAAGCGATTCGCCGACTAGGCGTAATCCGAGTTACGCGCAGTATTCACGCGACTACACGTACAGTCTTGGCATTGCTCGGCGGTATACCGTGCTGCTGATGGGGATCGTTTCTTTGCCGATTTTCTTCGAATGTGCTTAGAGACTTGTCTTTTTAGTGCGTTTTGCAGTAATTAGTCTTGGTCTTAAATGTTTTACGTTCCAAATTTAATATTTACGGTTGCATAGATTTTAGACACGTCTTTGCAAACTTGTCATGCAATTCACTGTGCTGCTGTGCGACGGCGTTGCTCGTTACTTTCCAAACGAGATGTAGCTGCATACATTTATTCACACGACAATATATACTTTATCTCGCATTTCAGATACAGAACAATGGCCGAATGTGAGACTGAAGAGACGTTCTATACTATGTCTGTGTGTATACAACACTTTTAGTCGAAGCTGCGAAAGCAAACATGCTATAATTAGCAGCGTATACTCTACTTGTGCTGTTTGACACGATTGGCTTTCAATTCTGTTTTTATTTTCTGGAGCTATACATATTTGCACGAAATGTTATGACATGATAAAAAAAAAAACGTTAAAGATCATCGATCATCATCTTCATCGCACGACAACTCTAAAAAGACACGATCGCCCGACTGGTCACTCCGTGCGAAGCGGAAATACGTAAAGCTAGAGAATATGGAGTACCCGAAAGGAGTAAGAACGAAACCCCTTGATTTCCAACGATTAGACATCTTTTCTTAGAGTTTAGTGCAATTATCATTCTCGTATAGTTGATGTGGCAGAGAACCGCGTTTCTGTGATCTATTGTGATGCTTCACGTGAATTCAGTCAAAAGTCTATACTGTATGATTGCAAAGTCAAAGTAAGCTATACAAGTGTAAATCTCTCGCGCAAATTATTTTGATATCGCTCTCTAACAAAAAAAAAAAATCCTTTTTTTTTCGGTGGGAAGATTGAGGACCGACTATAATTTTTCAGAAAATATAATATATCGATGTGAGAAGTTGAGGATATGGTTAGGTAGTTTTGAGCGCCTGTATAAACGGCTACGAGAAATAACGATGAAAAGTATAAAAAAGAAACTATATTTGAAAAAAATAAAAAAGTAAGAATGAGTTATATATTTTTTTTACCTCGAAAGGACTAGGTTCTAACGGCGCTAAGTGTGTGCTGAGTTATATACGTGTACATAAAAATAAAATATCGAGAACACAAATTATTGCAAGTATATGATATATATATCTAATACATATAAACGTGAATTGTAAAACTTCTATATTTTACGTCGCTCTGAAGACCTTTATGGCATTATATAACGATTTTACCATGTGTATAGGTATTACGATAGATTTTATATTCTAAAGTACGGTATACTTATAAAAACAACGTACACGCATACAGCATTACTCACAAGTGTAGAATTTGTAAAAGTAGGTACGTTTAGACACAATATGTATAGTCATATCTTCGACTGTCGATATATCGATGTGCAGCAGACGCGTTTGATATTGTTGGGGAAATGGAGATGATTTTCGACAAAATATACGTCGTTCCGATGTCAATAAACGTACTTATATATAGCTACAAAAGACGGGTCATCAACGTCGATCGTTTTGTTCAGAAAACTTCATAATTTTTTCCTCAAACGAGCTCTAAATGTTTTACGAGAATCTACTGTGTCGTGAATTTTGTTGAAAAAACTTTTGTGCCAAATCTTAGTATATTGTATCACTCAATTACGTCACTGGGACAAAGCAACGAGGCTATATATTCTTCGATAATACCGACGAAACGCATATGATTGAGGTATAGGTACATTATTGGAAAACGGATTAGAAAAACGCGCGCGTATGGAGGAAATCTAAGTAAAATACCTTTTTTCACGAATTTTAATACTGAGACGAGACGTATACCCTAGTCGCTCGTAGGTATTCTACGTAGTCCAAAAAGATGATAAGACACGTATAAAAATACAAATATCATTTATTAAGTACCTAGCTCGTAAGGAAGCGCAAAATACACACAAAAGATTAATAATACATGTGAACGTGCGTGCATTTATAAATAGAGAACTATATATATGTAAACAAATAAGAGAAAGGTAGCATATAACACATCAGCAGCAGAATAATCATGTATATTATTATATAACGCTTAGATTATTACAGATAAAAAGCATGTTGGTAAAGGGATAATAGATTAGACGTAATTTTCTACGAGAAGATTTTTCGCGAACCGAGTGTGTATTTTTTTAGGTGATATAACCCGACGACGACGTCGACAGAGAGACGCGATGAGCCACCAGCATTACGCGCGATGGTTATACTTTTCATTGATGTGACTTATTAACCCGTTAACCAAACGTGGCCCAAAAATGAAGGAGAAAAATTAAGAGCCGATACGTACAACATACAACAAACAAAACGTGTATAACTTACCCACACTCGCGTACTCGAAGGTTGCAATTATTCAAAAAGCAATGATTCTTTGAATTTTATCATCAACGCGCTGAGACGTCACACGTGGAGAGAGAGAGAGAGAGAGAGAGAGAGAGAGAGAAAGAAAAAACTGCTTTTTCGTAATATTATATAGACCCGTTTTCTAAAATAGCGTATACAGTATATGAACAGCAGATTTCGATTCTAGGTGCAGCTTGTCCATTATTTTGGCGACGCGATCTGAAGAATTTTTTGTAAATAAAAACGCACACACGCTGCAGTTTCAATAATATAAAAATTCAAGCAAAATATTTCAAAGAGACACACTATATAACTTTTATATGCTGCACTCGTGCGCAGCGTACGACTAAAAGAATCGAGCAATAACTTTTTTTAGCGCGTAGATCGAGTAGCCAAAAACGAGAGTCGTAATAGACGTTCTCTCGCTGAAAGAAAAAATAAAAAAAAAAGTATAACGCTGCAGTAGCTTCTTCAACGCTGAAAATGCACCTTCGAGCTATATTAATAAAGATGTATCGTATAATTGTACCGAGAGAGAGAGAGAGAGAGCTGAAACGCAGAGAATTAGCGATAAATATATAAAACCCAACCGATCATAACCGACGACGTGTGTACTGTACATGCGAATCGAAGAAACATGATAGAGCAGCCTTCGATGCAGCGGTGCATATGCAACGTGCATAAATAATTGTGACGTGACAGGCTACTTTCAAGGTTCCGGCGAAGAAGCTGCATAACCGTTGGGCTTTGATAATCAATTGTTTGAAGAGTGTAAAATATCCGTTTGCTATTGTTTTTATGGACTCGCGCTTATCCATGCGCGCGCGCGCAAGCATAATTTACTTTGAAAGCTTGAACAATCAAATGTCGCATTTGATGCGTTTTTACGCAGGTTTTCTCCTATACCTAACATACTTTTTCATCCTTTACATAATTTTCGCTTTCAGTGGAATATATTACATAAAATTTGTACGAATATTCGATTTTTGCCACACGTGGTATACGAGGCATACGTAAAGCGCATATAATCAAAATATGTAAGAGCGATGTGACATCGGTATTTTTTTAAAGCGCAATCAAGCCAAAGGTATTTATAGTTTTGTAAATTAGCGCGTTGAATCAAAATGCTATCAATTTTTAAGAATCGCAATAACTAGAACGATCAAACCCTCGCGAAGTCGTTTTGAAGGTACTATACGCAAAACGTTCGTAACTGGGTCAATATGGGTAAAAGGAAAATTATTATCCAGATACTATCGAGAAGCCAAGATTCGATATCGCACCAAATGTCTTCGCGACCTCGTCATCGATCGAAAGTAACGCTAAACAAATTTTCATTCAACATCGACGCGTCGTTTTCGAAGAGCTCAATCTATATACTCATCCTGTGCAAACAGGAGTATATACTCGTTAAAATAATGTAACGAGCTGAAGATGTTGAATGAAAAAACGATAATCCTTCTGTCCAAAGAGGCAATATAACCGTATTACTCTGGAGAATAATAAAGTAAAAACTGGAGGAAAACGATGAAACATGCTTATAATATCGTCGCGAAGGCGCGAAAAAAGAACTGTATACACTCTCTCGCGTATGTGTAAGATTCCTTTAGCTCTTGTGTCTGACTGGATGTGACGTGTTGTACCAATACTTTTCAATACGCGACTTTTTCCGCGCCGGTGTTTTTCCGTAGAGCTTGCAGTCGACTTTTTGAGAAAACGGTTTTCCGATATCTCTGAAAAACGTATAACACACTTTACAATAACGATTCCCTCACAACAAAAGTATTGAGTAGCTGTAATTTCTAGGCGCCAAGTTTCGAATGTTAAACTATGGGCATAATTTGAATTCGATCACTCGCTGCGCGCCCGTATACTATATATTTTTCAGGGAAATGAGTAGTCGGGCTAAAGTGCGCGAAGTGAAGCAAAAAAAAAAAAAAAGTACATAAGAGAAGACGGGTTTCGATTATATTCTTGAATGTTACAGTTTGCGTAAGAAGAAGGTAAACGAAAGCCTACGTAACACATATACCTGTATTACCTCGTAATAAGAGTCTCTGTTGATTCGATGTCGTGTTACTGATCCTCTCGAATAAGCCCCTTGAACAAATCACTCAATATACTTCTCTTTTATATTTACTATGAATGTGACGTAACAACGTTCGATAATCGATGTTTTTAGCGTGTAAACTTAAACTTAAACTGGAGTATCACTATTTATGATTATACTGAAATATTAATAACGTCGAACGTCTCAAATGCGCAGCTACACAATTGTACATGATCTTAAAGTTACGAGCGGCGACGAGAAGATTTGCAAGTAATCTCAGTCGCCGTTTTAGTAAGTTAAAAAAAAAAATACTATAGCGTATAATTAAGTCAAGAGAGAACATTCGAACTATATTCGATTGGCCATTATTAGATGCAACAAAATTTCGTTCACGCGCATTTGTACATTATTATTACTACTATCCTTGTTACCGTTTTCACTCAAGCTTGACCCTCCTGATTCACACACAATTGAACTGAATTACGAATCGAAGATTTATGCTTTTGTCAAAAGGACTTTGTAAATATAAGTGCACTGTATAAATTCCAAGTTTTTATAGAATTATTAGACCGTAAGATTACGCATTATCATATAGTTTGTATAATCTAATTTTTAGCATTGATGAAAGAATTTAACGAAGTTCTAGACTTCCTTTAATACACTATATGAATAACTTTTCTAAAATATATTACTTAAAGATATATGAATATTACATGAAAACTAGTTTTTTATCGGTAGCGTATGAAATGTTTGTAAAACTAATTTGAACTAAAGTTTGTAGAGGCAAAGTTATTCTCAAAGAAATTGTTAAGTTTATAAACTATATTATCATTATAATAAGACATAGAAAGTATAAGTTTCATAAAGATGCGATCCAAATTATATTTGTCTAATTTTCTAACGGTATCGTACACATTTTTTAACCACGTCAGGCTAAGTTAAATTGACTTTTTAATAATGACTTTAAGAGGATTAAACTTACTTTATAACACTCGTCTACGTATTTGGCGTCTTATGACAATGTATTACCAAGATCTAAATCGTGTTTCTCTCCTTTGAGGACTATAATATCTGAAAATCGTCACTATATACTAAACTATACTCTTCGCGTCGATGACTACATCACTAGAATTGGCTTAAAGAGGCAAAACTTTACGTTACGATCCTCGCAATCACAGTTATATTCGCACCAATATGAATGAAACGAAAAAAGTTCGAAAGATTCACCGAATTTTACGATACTCTCTATACTCTATAGATGACGATGAGGCGGAGAACGGATCCGATTATATTCATATTGCTCTTCGAGCTGTATACTGATTCATAATACAAAAAAAAAACGCATAATGTATACATTATGGACGCGGCGACAATAATGGCGTTAAGACGTCCGTGATTAATATACTGAAAAAACATCTGCATATCAAAGCGCGCAGAGCTATTTAAATGGCATACGGTGTATACAGTGGGATCTGAAGTTGATCCGATTAGCTGCATTGTCGATGGGTATATGCGATTAAAAATAAAACTAGTCAAAAAATTATTGCGATACATTTGCCGGATAAATATTGTGTCAACAATCGATTGGAAAATTGTAATATTCGACAATGCCGTTGGTCAACACAAGCCTCAATCGTCGGATAGCCTTCGCGCTTCCACTGTTGCAAAATACACAAAAGAAAATGAACAAAAAAAATGAGAGTGCGGGAGAAAGAGAAAATAAATCTTCAAAGAGTTTTGGCCTAATCTATGTGTCACATCGATGTGTTACCTGTATCTTTATCTACTTACGTCACCGTCAATCTACGTAATATTTAATACAATATAATCGTGCGACAGACAGTTGAGTTATATCCAGTTGTATCGAGAAAATAAAAACAAGACACATTTACACAAACACTAAACTGTGTATCTCACCTTGCAACGCGACTACCTTGCGTGCAGACTTACGATCTATATGAGCATATTAAATACTTACTATAAACTGTGTAAGCGCGCGAAGATAGTTACATCTACAAAAGACGCGCGTATAATACATACTTTACACACACCTAATAAATTTTTAACGGAGAAAATCATGCGCTAACTCTCCTGTATAACACACTGATATACTGTCGACTGCGATAACAGAATACACGCTGCTTCGATGTATTATTATCAATACCGTTATTAAAAAATATCGTTCAAAGTCCACATGTGTACTATGATCAATTCATGTTATTGATTTACTCTCCAACGGATATAGGTGCTACATTTTTCAGATTTCAAAGATTAATCGCTTTGACAAACTTTCTCGACGAATTTGCTGGACCAGTGACGAAGCCCTGACTCCGTTGAGTTATCTGAATACAGGATACAAACAAATTTATCATCTGTGAACGAATAACTTCGTCGCCCTCGGAGCACACACTCGAAGATAAAAACAAATTATGCGCATCACAGATGCAAACGAAGAGTAATGAACAAATCATCGCTGTTACTGTAAGTATATGATCAAGTACAAGATTCGTCGGTAAAATGAAATACGAGACTTATGATTGCCATGATTACTATATCTGTATATTTAGTTGCGTTGCCGTAGAAAGTAAACCCAACCATCGATTGGACATTAAAGCTCTTTTCATTAATTATTGTAAAAGAATAAATGTAGATGCGAGACCGTTCAACGGTAATTATATAAAAGAAAAATAATGTTGCAATTATACTTTATACATCTACTACGTATACCTAATGAGAAACGGAAGTTTTTTCCATCCCGTTGAGAAAACAAGCAAAATATGAAGAACAAAAATTGAATATATATATATATGAAGTGAATAAATATGTATATCTATACACATGTGTATAATAGTCTATAATTTTTCATATTGTTGTACGAAATTTTTAAGTTTATATTAAAATGTTTTGTGCATTCATAAAGGAGTATTAAACGTTTGTCTTTCATTGATAGTATATTCCGCAATACAAATCCTTTTACAGCTTTATGCATATCACGCATCATTAGTTACAAATAATTTCCTCTAAAAAACTTCTTTCATGTATTCTTGAAAGGAACTATAAATTAAAAGCTGTACTACATTGGTCATATGTCAATGTTATCATTTTATTTCTTAATTAAACGTTACATCTTACAAAATGTAATACGAACTTTAAGATCAAGGCTAAATTTGCGCCACATTTAAGAGAATGAAAATATAGAAATGTTTTCGTTGATTTTACTGCTATACATTTTTTATGTATACTTTTTTCACGGATTATTAACAGTGTTGGAAATTGGGGATTACTGACTTGACAGTTTACATTTATTTCTCAATCGCTACTGCAGTCATCTACTGCAGCCACGAAGATCCGCAGTTAATTCGTATTATTTTCACAAGTTTCTTTTTTACAATAAATAAATATTTGCTTCCGTTAACGATATCTTTCAGATATTATTGTAGATTTTGTACAAATAATTTTCATAATTGTCTACAACATTTGCGGACTTTCCCGTATAATAAAAACCATATATTCATATTCATCATAAAGCTAGTCATGTCAACGGAAGATCTGAATAATATTTTATTAATAACTACACATTTTTCTTATAAAAAAGTTCACCTTAGACAATTAACACACGATTTACTTTAATTTATTCAAATGCTTGATTTCTCTTAATTTCAATGTAACGAATCTACACATAATTACTGAAAGACACTATGAAAAACAAAAGTTTTAAAATGAATGAAAGATTATAGTGAATATTCGTAAAACTATGCGACGCATTCGGAATATTATTCTAAAAGGTTAAAATTAGTGCTTGAACTATTTTTTTTACGTTCTATTTACATAAACTTGCGCTACTAATATCGCACGGTAGAGAACGTAATCTATTCAGTATATGCAATACTTATTTTTTCTTTCGTTTTCTTATATAAAAAGTGTTTTTTTTTTTATTCACGAGTCAAGCCGAAATTAACATAAAAATGCTCAAATTTTCTCCAATGTCATAAATTTTTTTATAAATTCCTACATAAATTATTTTTTATTAAAAAAAGTGACAATGTAATGACAAGTACAGACTATTTCGGTGAAATTCATGAAGATCAGATTTATTACCTTGTGATGCGACAAAATCTATGATTAGAAACTATATTATTCCTCTACACAAACCGGTTAAACTTAAAAATAATGGACTTGATTTATACTTCGTGTTTGCATCGATGAAGATGCATTAGATTTTAGTGCTTTTTAAAACATTATCTTATATCATTTGAAAATATTTCTACTTTTTTGCGAAGTAAATTACATTAGAGTTCATATTATCTGTATACGAAATAAAATAAATTCAAAGAAAATGTCACCCATTCTAAAAAAATAGTCTCGAATGCTTGAAAGTCTGACATCGTCAAGCTCCATGAACCTGACACAACGTGCCTGTATGGGTTCCTCTATGAATCTAACTCGGAAGATATTCTTATCTCACAATAGTTTTCTCTCACTGCGCCTTGTTATCGTGGAATTTGAGATAGTGAATCTTTAGTGCTCGCAAATTAGGATACTTAACTTTGCACTTGGGACAAGCTGTGCTCTGACAGTTCTTTATAGTATAATTCGTCAGATCCGTCTCAGTCCAGAGAGTACTCTTGTCTGCCCCTGATTGGTAGATGGCCTTGTGCATGGCTAGCATATGCTTGGTCATTGCGGCCCTGGAGAACACGTGTCGGTCACACAACAGACAGTTGAATATCATGCTCGAATGTGTCGTTTCGTGATTCTTCAACGAACTAAGGCTGCTGAAAACTAGCTTGCAACCGGGCGCATAGCATGGGAACGAGGATCCCTTGGTCTTGTGCTTATGGGCGAAGTGCTGCTTCAGATTCGAAATTCCAGGGAATTGTTTGCCACATAGGTTACAGGCGACGAGACCTTGGCTGCTGACGACCGGTACGCAATCCTTCTGCTGCGGGGCCGGACTTTTACTGGAAACGGCGGATTGTTTGTGCGCAAGCTGCTTGTGCTGGTAGAGTACACTCATATTCGGGAATATCATATTGCAAATGTGGCAAGTAACCGGTCGTTTCTTTAAAAGTTGTCCATGAGCACCATGTGTTGGTAGACTGGAGTAATCCATCTCGGAAGGCTCGTCTTTGATTTCAGGCATAGGATCCGGCGGTGGATGATGCACCAGTGCTGTCGTCGTTATTTTCTTTGATGCTTGCATATGTGAACGCGCTGCGCTCTGATGACAAGGCGAAGCCTTGTGTCGCCGGAGTGAAGCTTCGGTGGCAAAGCTCTTTTGGCAAGCGTGACAGTAATGACGTCGATTTTGCAGTGAATGCAAGTTCATCATGGTGCTAGCAGGTAAGACCTTGTGCAGTTTCTTATGACGCAAGAAGAGCTTACGATTGCTGTAGTACTTACCGCAAACGTCGCAACAAAAAGTCTTTTTAGGGACTTCAGAAACTGGAACTCTATTATTTAACGGGCCACCGAGTATGGGATTCTGAGCATGCCACTTCATATGATTCTCTAATTCTTCTTCGTCTGGGAACTTGTTAGTGCAGAGTTCGCACTGCAGATCTGTAGTGAAGGTTTTCTCGGGTTTATTGCGAGCACAGTGCACGTCCCAAAGATGTTTCCTCAGCATCTCCACGTCGGGAAAGCGGTCATCACAAACCTGGCATTGCAAACTCGCGAGGGCACTCAGCTGCTTCTGAGATGGGTTGTTGGGAAAAGACTTTCTAGCCTTGGCTGGCTTTGGTATAGCCGAAGTCATCGTGTAGCCAGGAGAACTCATAGCCCTCTCGTTGAGACTAGCGTTTTGGTCGACTTTCAATCGGTAGTTGGAACGCAAATGCCAACCACGATGAGTCTTAAGAGACTGTTCCTCGCGGAAGCTTTTACCGCAGATGTCACAAGCGTAACCACGCGCTGTTACGATAGATAATGCACGGCGGGGAGCCGGTGGAGCTGACTGTCGCATAGCACTGGATTGCGGACGTTCGTAAGGGCTCTCTTTGTGGACATTTTGACAATGAAGAATGAGATTTCCTTGGTAGGTAAAGGTCTTCGGGCACTTCGGACACTGCATCAAGGGTTTGCCAGTGGCAGCAGAAAACTGGGGTGTCGGTACGACCTAAAAACAAATATTCGAATTACATTCTTCCACGAACTATGGTATTAATATAATATTAATGTAATAATGTATATTTTGTATTAACCTGTGGTGGCGTTTTCGACTGACGCTGTAATTGAGATGGATGCATTCCGTGAGTCGACAATACATGCTCGTCGTGAGCTTGGGATGACTTGAAACGTCGCTTACAAAAGTCGCAGCTCCAGCGGCGCTTCATGTTCTTAATATGCAAATTCCTCTCGTGTCTTTTCAGATTCGCATAGTTGGAAAAGTTTTTACCGCACGGGTAACAATGATGGAATTTTCCTCCTGGATCAGACGTAGCCGACATAGAAGACTCATTCATACTGCTCTGCGAGTTGTACTCGATGCATGAGCTATTGGCGTTCTGCTCGACCGCGTCATCAATACCGTGCTCCTTCATGTGAATCTCGAGAGCTCCGGAGCTGCTAAACATGCTACGACATATGACGCACGAGTAGATCTTTACCTTGAGGTGGAGATTGCGATGCTCCGTGAGTTCAAGCTTTGTAGCGAATCTTTCGCTGCAAAGAGCGCAATTAAATGGCTTTTCACTGGCATTCAACGGATCCTCGGAAGCTTTCGTGTCGCTCGACTTCGAGCTGTCGTTCTCCTGTTGTTGCTGTTGCTGCTCACTCGCGACTTCATTGGCGTTTTCTTTGTCCTTTGAAAAAACGCGGTGCGTCTCGTGATGTGTGAGATATTCATCGGCTGTGGGGAATTTTTCGTGGCATGTAAAGCAAGTGATCTCACGCTTTTTGTGATCGCTGAACACGTGCGAATAGAACTTTTTGTACACAAGGTAGGTCATGCTACAGTGAGCACATCTGTAGGATGTGCGAATATTTTCTGCCAGAGAAGAGCATAGTTCACGATGCTTGAACATGTTAGGCTTGTACCTGTAGATCATACCACACAGGTCACATGTGTGATTATGGGCTGGATCACCATTCATGTATGGTCCTGCAATTTTGTTAGTAATGGAACGTTTTGAAGGCGAAGACTCCGGTGTAGGAGCTAGTAAAGGCGACGCAATAGGATTTGACTTTGGCGGAGACCTCACAGGTTGTTGGGCTTGCTGCTTGTGCTGCTTATCAGCATGCATGGCTAAGTGCGTTAACAATTCACTTCGATTAGCAAAAGGTCGAAGACACATGTTACATGTAAAGTACTTTTCATTGCCTCCTTTAGGCACTACAAGAGCAATTTTCATAGCACATTCAAAAGATGCACCGCAATGTAGTTTGTACATTGATCTGTCAGAGAACTCAGTAAGGCAAGCAATGCAAGTGTATGGTCGTAAATCTGGCATATGCTGTCTAATATGATTTAAAGTGTGTCTTCTATCGAAGAAAGTTTGTTTGCACGAGTAGCAAGAGAAAGTTTTCAACTGGCCAATAATGTTCTTTTGAACTGGTGTTAGAGGATCAGTTTTTACCATCTGCTCAAATTCCGCGTCTTCAGGATTACTTTCTTGCTGAATCTCTGCCAAAAGTTCCACGTTATCGGGATGCTCAGAGAGTTTTGATTTTTGCTTGTTCACTGATGGTTGATTCACAACTTTGACGGTTTCATTTGATCCTAAACTATTGACAATGCCATGGTATCGAGACATATGTTGTATGAATGAGTGTTTTGAATGCAAGTAAATTTTACAATGCACACATTTTTTCTTGAATAGCTTGGCTCCTCTAAAGTGTGTATGAGGTCCACGTCGATATTTCTTTCTTGTTGCAAACCTTCTTGAACCAAATTTTTGTGTAGAATCTGCTTCCATTATTCTGTCAGTGTTCACATTATTGGCTGCCACTGCCATTGGGTTGATTAGTAGTTCTCCACTATTTACTGACTCTACATCCACGTTGCAATCATCTTCATCTTCTGTATCTAAAGGTTCAGTTTTGATTTGTATCTCTGGAATCATCGCCCTATCCATCTCACTAATTTTTGAGGATTTCTCCAGTTCCGGACCAGTGGTAAGTGTAGCATTAGTTTCGGAGTCAACATCCATACCATTTTGTACAGTATGATTAGTCTAAAAACGAATACAAGAACATTAATGAAAAGCAAAATATGATTTACATTAGAAGAAAACATGAATTCAAGAGAACTCACAGCACTAGATTCATTTTGTGCATTATTTGGAGCAGCTTCATCCATTGGCTCTTCTTTTATGGTCACCATTGGCTAAAATATTATTGATAAACTTATGTAATGAAAAATTCAATTAAAATTTAATATCATGCAACTTACCACAGCTGCCGTGTTTTGTTTTGACATCATCCATTGTTGGAGTTTTTCCTGGGAGCGCAGACACGTATCCTTGTACGAGTGCCAGTGGTTGATATTTTTGATGCAAGTAGTGCATACTAGTGTCGGCAATTTGTCATTAGAAGAAACCTAGAGTGAAAACAAAAGCTTTGATGAGACCAATAACGACCAGAGATGTATACAATAACAACAACAATAACAATTGACAGAGCGGCACGGAGTTGCTGAATTGCTTCAAAACCACCAAGGTTCGATAAGCGACCGAAAACCGGTCACCGAAGCATCAAAAGATCAACGAGTCGAGAAGAAAAAAATCATCGTCCAATTCGGCGGCATTACCCTCGGCGTAACCTCTCGCCCAGGGACCTAACCTTAAAGCCCGCCAATGCGGCGTTCGGCCACAACAAAAAAACAATTCCACTGTTGATAGACAACGATGCATCGCGATTCCCGTAAATGAACAAAGGACAAACCTGTATAGACAGACAAGCGCGTATTTTCTCAGCGAAGGGCACGGAGACGTGCGGCACGCCAAATATCGAAGACCTCGTTTGCTCGGTGGTCAGGCAGAGGCGGCAGGCGTTTTCCAAGCCAGCAGTGATCTCGACGACGTCCTCCATCGCGTCTTTTGTCTGCGTTAATAATCGGGCTACTGGCTGCTGCTGCTGCTGCTGCTGTTAATACTTCCGTGCGACGGAGCCGACATTCGGGTAGCTGCTGCGGTGACCGATGCCGCCAGTATTATCTATACATCTCCGAACAATAGCCAGACCCGGATAGACAGTTCGAGTGGTTTCACGCGTTCCCCAGCTCGGTATCAGGACTTTTTTCGCAAGTTCGTTACCACATGCGGAACGGCGGCAAAGGAGTTTCGCATTTCGCAGCCGAGCGCCGAACGCGGAGGATTTTAGAACTAAAAGACTTGTCTAGTCAAAACTGCGACTTTTCTTCATTATCTTTGTTTCGGTTTTTCATTCGTTCTTCTTGACTAACGGTCGGATATCGTTTAGGAAAATCATTTAGTGAGATTAGCAGGATTATCGAGTTGCATAGGTTGCATAGTGGAAAGAAAGTTTTATCGACGTCGAAGTCAAAGCGACGCCATCCACTTCCGGGAATTTTCGTTTTTGCCGAGTAGCCGGTTCAAACAGGATCACTGGCTCGGTCGAACGTCCGAGTCGAGAGTTCGTTGCGTTTTTATCTTGTTTTTGTACGATTACCGAGTTCATTGATGTAGAGTAGTGGTAAAAAAAGATTCGTTAGATTCTAAGGTAGTGAAATAATAACGGTTAAAGTAGAATCGAACGGAAATAGCGACATTATTCGAGTTCATCTCTCTAACCTTTGCGCGAGTCAAAAACCAACGAAGCGTCTTTGTTGCCGAGGTAAGTTTATTCATTGCAATTTTAATTCTTTTTGTAAACAACTCTGAGTCAATAAATCTATTACTCGTATAAGTGAAGTTACGCGAATCCGTTAATAAAGGTTATGGATTCAACAAAGGTAGCTTGCCATTTCTTCGTTCTTCAAAAAGTCTCGAATTAAATTTTCGTTTTGAAAAAGTAACTTTTTTGTTGGATTTTGTAAACAGATTTTTTGAACATATCTAATTATTCTACAGTTTTAAAAGCACGTTTTCAATTTCATTTTTCAGATTCATACAATTGCGGCAAATCCCCTGCAATCATCCTTTTGGTTCTTTTGGTTCTTTTGGTTTGTTTGGTTCTCGACTACTCTCCAGGTAAGGTAAGCTTTCAATTTATTTCGAAATTATGAATTACATTACTTTTTCAATCCCCATTACAATACAACTATACATTAAATAAATTAGCTTAAGTCTGAGTACAAACTTAAGATTAATTATTGCGTTATGAAAAATTGGTATGTAGGCATGTTTTAAGAATCAACACATTATTTAAATACGTAACAGAACTTTTATTCTGTTACAAAATTCATTAGTGATTAGAAACTGATACTCATTACACAGAGAAGAACTTTTATCGATTGTAAGAAAATAAGGCATTGTATAAGCAATTATCGTTTTATCATTTTGTGGAAACAAAGTTAAAATTAAATTTAATATAATACAAATGATTTGTCGTATTATTTTATATCTTTTGGTCATTGGTTCCTTATAATTATTATTTGACCACTATAACACTTTATACAACGATGCACTTGTACATTTCTATTCTTGGTAGCAGTCTACATATAGTTTGAGCTTTGCAGGTTTCACATGCAACAGTATATTTTTTATTTTGTAGCCTCTTCTTTTTAACATTGTAGCCAGCTCCTTAAGAAAAGTACTTTATAATACATCCCCAATAATAGTAGACATAACGCGTTTGAAAGTTTCAAAACATAATTTGGTCTTCTAAATCAATCGTTCTCTATTGTGCAAGTGAAATTATATCGGACGATTTGAGTAAATGTTAAAGTTATATTTGATTGACTTAGTATACTACAGGAACTCTAAGGGATTGCTCAGTAAAGTATGGAAGTGGTCAGGTACGACTTTTGAATTTCCTTAGGTTGTACAAAAATAAGAGAAACTTTTATAACAGTGGTGTTCTTTACACGAATTTTTGTCAATATCGAATTACACTGGTCGAATTTCTAGCCTCTATACAATATCCATCTCTCGGGTATCTAAATATATTGATCATAAAGATTTCTTTCCTCCCACAACTTTTAATATGTATATATCTCTATGCAACTTTAACATTTGCGCACCCGTTTACATGCAGTACCTACTATTTCTACGGAAAAGAACACATATTCATTACACTTGCTTTTGCAATACATATATATTTTCGTTTCGCCAGCGAATGTCATTTGTTTACACCATCAATTATACATATCAATTCGTTGGTAAGGCCTGCATAAACAAACGACAAGGGGGAGAGCCTCTCGAGTACATTTTATATTTTGGCATATATATGTGTAACATAATTCATAAGCGGCATCGACTGCGGACATACACGAACGCTGAATTTTCAAAGGGTCGCGCGCGCGCGCGCGAAATTCGAATCGGCCAACGGTTTCCGGTTCGACTCGTTCCCTCGGTCCGGCCGTTCGAATAAGCGACGCTGTTGGACAGTGGAGACGTCTGCGCGCGACGACGACGGCCAGCTACTGCATCAGTAGTGCTCAAGTCGTTAGGCAATTGGAATTCAAACAGGAATTCCGTTGTGATTGATGCTGCCGAAGATAATCTTGCACGTTGAAGCGAGCGTCGTCCGAGTCGCCTCCCTCTTGCTTGTTCGCTCGCGCTTTCAGCTCCCTGAAACAGACGTAGTCGTTAATTTTCAAAAATTTAAAATTTCAGCGATAAGCATATATTCAAAAAGCCGATCACTATTTTATCTCCCCTTTCCCTCTCTAACGCCTGGAAGATGCAGCTTTACGATATTTACCCAGAGGCTCGCGATAAAAGCCCGTCCGCAGATAAGCCGTTGTTTAACGACTACTCGCCTAATATCGCCGCGAGTAAACACTTACCTGGCGACCGCGTGAAAAGCCAATTCGACGTTGAGTCCCGTCTTGGCCGATGTTTCCATGAAGGGTACCTTGTACTCGTTCGCCAGCCGCTGTCCGTCCTCCCGTCTGACGATCCTCTCCGAGCCGCAGTCGCACTTGTTACCTGCAATCATCGTTTTTTCACAAGCTAGTCATTTTAAAATGATAAAGACACATCGAGTCACGCCCGATTTCATTCCAACCAGCGCATTCCTCACCGATTCGTGTTATATAGCTCTAGCCGCAGTCTTCGGTCTCTATTATATAGCCAACCGATGACCGCCAGGTATTTTTAACGCACACGCACACGCACACACTCACCGAGCAACATAATGACGACGTCGTCTTGAGCGTATTCTCGGATCTCGCCCAGCCAGGCCCTGATGTTATCGTAGCTCTGCTTGTTCGTCACGTCGTAGAGCAGCAGCAGTGCTGGAGAAAAAAAAAGTCATCGATTATGCAGCCCATCTCGCGCTATTATGTACGATTCTCTGTGCGCGCGTGTAGAGGCGAGCTCTTGTCTCCAGAGGTGTAAAGGCCATCGCTGTGTGGCTTGCCGCTGGATTTGCATAAGAAAACGCCACGAGACTGCTGGCTATATATTCTCGACGCGCCAACGCTAGCTGTTTTATTTTTCGGTGCGTATGGTAAATCGCGAGACTCGCGCTCCGCGCATGCGATTAGGGACTTTCGGAAGTCCAATCCGGCTCTTGCGAGGCAATTACCTGCCGTCCGTGATTATTTCGAGAAAGTTGTTAACGCAGTTAACGCGACGATTTTCCAAAGCTGGTCGCTCGAACCAATCCACTCGCGATGGGTAAAATAACCAAAGTTCGCGCTGACTATAAGCTACAACTCTATAGTGCACTATGCAGCTCACAGACGCACTTCGGGCGAAAAATCTCGTTAAACTTCCACGAAATTCACACAACGCGCGCGCATGCAGCTGTCGGTACAGCGAACTTGGCGCTAACTTGGCAATAAAATTATCCGCGTGCGTTACGCCCCGAGAAGACGAAGATAGAGAGAGAGAGAGAGAGAGAGAGAGAGAGAGAGAGAGAGAGAGAGAGCGAGAGAGATTGATTGTTTGACTTGAGTAGGGAACTGCTGCGCCGGCGATATTGTTCTTCGACGCGAATTCCTCGGAGCAGCGGAGGAGATGCTCCACTTTACGAGCGCGTGAATCTAGCGCGTACAGTATACCTCCGAGCGCATAATATACTACACACAGAGAGACTCGAGTTTGCCGCTCTCTTATTAATTCATCCGAGCGCTCGGCTGCTGCACTCTCCGTATAATTTCATCTTATTTTCCATATGAATAATTCGAGACGCTCGTCAATGCACTGCAGTTATTCGAATGCAAAGAGAGTATTAGAGCCGCGACTTTATGCGCGGCGCAAGTATGGTGTTTTTTAATTTCGAGTAGACGTCTGTTTTTATTCGCGGAAAAGGCGGATTGCGTTTCTCTCTCTCTCTCTCTCTCTCTCTCAAGAGCTGAAATGATGATACGCGGAAAGCGAAAATTACGAGGTTAAGGATCTTTTACCATGTGCGTCACGGTAGTAAGCATGCGTCACGCTTCGAAACCTTTCCTGTCCAGCAGTGTCCCATATCTGAAGCTTGACCTGGCTGTCGTCTACAGTGACCATTTTGTTCTGTAAGAATAAAGTTCTGGTTAATTTTGCCATTTCGAGGCTTTAAGAAGACATGTCTGTTATTGACGTGTATTGTTTCTGTTTCGTGTCTGATTATGAACAATGATGATGTTGCCTACGCGGCGCGCTCTTACATTGTTCAGACTCAATTGTAATCTAAAATCAGCTATTCCTACGTTCAAGACTACGTGTATGGTAAATAGTGTAAAAAGAATCACCCGAAAGTCGATGCCAACGGTGGTAATATAGTTTCCGGACAGAAACTGACCATCGCGGAATCTCGTGAGAATGCAGGTTTTTCCCACTCCGCTGTCGCCCAACAGCATGACCTACAGATTTGTAAATATTGTTAGAAGAGCTATTGAATGGACATTTCCAGCGCGACGACGACCTCGCGGATGGCTAGAATTGTTTGAAAGGTCGAATCGAATTTTTATATTCAAGTAATTTTTATACAGCAAAGCGTTTCAGGAATGATGATTGAGTATCTGAGAAAAAGACACGGCAGGATTGAAGAAAACCGTTCTCTGAAATCGCAAGCCGAGAGCTTGAAAGCTGGTAATTTTATATTTCCGAGAAATGTAAAGCGTGCAGCTTTTTAAAGTTTTCTTTTGCAACTCGCAAAAGATCTAAGGCAATAAGTAATTTGAATTTGAAATAACATTGAATCGCTTGGAAAGGCAAAGCTCTTAACGCGTTTCATTTTCCCTAGTCGATCCAATAATTTCGTATTTATTCAGTAGACTAATGTGTGCATAAGCGCCACGGTACGCTTCCCTTCACTTCGTTAATTGCGTTGTTCATATAAATAAAAAACAAAAATTGACTCAGCCGCGTAATGAAAACATGTAAAGCAAACGACAATTTCATTTTCAATCGCATATCAATTACCATTGCATCGTGTTATTGAATGCATTAACCGTGATTTATGTACGCGCACTGAATAGTGATATTTTTGAAAAAATAAAATACATTCAAACAATTTTATCGTACTTAATATACAAGGAATGTAAAATTAAAAAAAGTTCGTCACGAACAACCGATTTCGAGCGTCGACGGCCGCGAAAGCGCGTCTAGCCGGTCTATAACAAAATTCTAGCCAGCGCGAGGAGCGCCGTTGAAAAGCGCTCTTAGTAAAAGGTATCCGGCCTGCAGGCGCAGCTGCCAGGTAAGCCAGAGAGACCAAGTGGTGGGGGACGGCACAGCACCTTGCAGTGAAGGTCGCAGTGCTCGGGTGTGGCCTGCGCCGAGCAGGCGCTGTCGTTCGAGGACTGCCTGCGCGCCGCGTAGTGGGGGTTACCGGCCCCGGCCTGCGGGGCCCGGCTGTTGGAGGTGGAGGGGGGCCAATCGGAGCCGCGCGGCCCGGTGGACCCCGTCGACTGCTGCCTGGCGACCCGCGCCACCGCTACTGGCTCCTGCCTGCTCATGAAAGCCTGCTCCGCGGAGCACCAATTTGCTCTTCTTCTTCTCGACCACTCCTTGGCCGGCGGACCGTATGGGCTCGCGGATTTCTTCGCCGCGCTGCTAGTGCCTTGTGCCTCGGCTCGGTCGGCAGGGCCCCACGTCGATGACTCTTTCTCTCTCTCCCTCTCGCTGTTTCTGCTGCTGCCGCTGTATAAAAGCGGCGCGACTACGGCAGCGGCGGATATCGGCGAACGCAGCCAGACCGAGAAGAGGTCAGTCAACCTCGCGAGTAGAGTCGCGGAGAAGGAGGAAAAGGACGCCGCGCTCACGCTAAGCGCGCCTGCTTATGTATGTGTACGCTCTTGCGTCGTTGTGGGCCCGAGCGTTACTGCAGGAGCGTAATGCCGAGTTGCGGTGCCCTTGCGGACGGGTCGAGTCGAAAATTCCTCGATTTCACTTTATCTTCATAACGTTTCAAAGTACGTTATTTGTTATCACTTTCTGTCTATCACAAAACTGTCAGACGGATTGAGTTAGATTGGCTCGACTGCTTCGCTTTACCCTAAAACACACGCGCATCGGTTTCGTAAAATACACATTAAAATAACTATAATCTCGCAATAAAACAAGTTCGTAGAATGCGCGATAATTGAATTTTTATCCTGAAAGTTCAGACTCGAGCGCGCCGCGAAGTTTAGTCGCATTGTGCAGTTATATAGCCGAATGAATCGGCAGAAAATTAATACGTTTTACAGAATATAAGCAAACAATGTAAATCCATTTCTATATCAGTTTTATTCCCCAGAGCTCTCTCGGCGTTCACACGCCTAAATCATACACATAATCGTGGGAGTAAAGCACTTGCAACACTTATCGCGGCGGACTATCGTGTAAATCATTTTTGAAGGTAAACCCATTCTATTTCGCAAGATAACTCACCGTGAAATTCTCTCGCAGTTTCATATAACCATCATTTTTATTTTTAAACGAACAAACAATTACAGCGCATCGCGCGCGGTGCATCATGCATGCGAACGACGCCAAACGACGTTAAACGAACGCGCTGCAGCTATATAGCCGCGAAAAATCAATCGGACCTTTAATGGAACACAAAAAATACACACCGCACGTGCACTGCACTCTCTCTCTCTCTCTCTCTCTCTCTCTCTCTCTCTCTCTCTCTCTCTTTCCTGAAAAAGCGCCAGCGTAGTATATAAAGCCAAACCAACGCAATTAATGGACAAAACGAGCAGAGTGTGTGCATTCGAATGCGCATCAACTCGTTGCAGCGTCGGGAGAAATAGGGACGTGCACACGAACTTTTGTAACTCGCGGCTACGAGGTGGAAGCGCGCAATGCTTTCAGCGTGTAGAAGCTGTCGCGTCAAAATGTTGCGCGACGGGACCTAAGCGAATATTCAGCGCGCTAATGGATGATTGTTTTATTCGGTTGGTTGGCTCGGAGAGGCGAAATTATAGCTAACTGCTTGGCAGGGATACATAATTGTTGCGCAGCTTGTGTCTACGATGAACGAGCCCTTCTGTGTCCAAAGTTTTAGCTTGATGGATTATCAAGGATATACGCGTGTAATTTAGCCTTAAAAGCTCTATCATTGAAACTAACGAAGGTCGTGTGCGTGTACACTGGTTTTATATAATACAATTTCGATACCGTGTCACTTTTGGAGAAAATGAAAACCGGACCGAGAAACAAAATAGGTTGCGTTCCAATTTGCGCGCGGATAAAAAAGTTTAAATATTTATAACGAAGCTTTTCATAAAGTCGACCTCGCCGTGTATTATGAAAGCAAGCAACGCGTTTCCCGGGAGCGGAATCCACAATAAAATCGAGCTCCCCCCGCGCCCCGGTGCTTGTCTTCTCGGCTTCGTTATAATATTCAACGAAACTTCGGAATATAAAGTCCAAATATTGTTACTCTACAGCCTGGCAAACGCGGGATTAACCTTCTTCGCCAACTTTAAAGCGATGGATTTTCGAGCCAAGGTAAGAGCGAAATTACGAACATCCAGCCTCGATTAATATACCCCGAGGGGCACGAACCATAACGTCCAATTTAACTCGCGAAAAAAACACACGAGGTATTTCAATAGCCCAGCGCAGCTCTCTTTCTCTCTCGATACTTTACGAGCGAAAAAAGTCCAAAGCGACGACGACCCCCCACGCGTACAATAAAAAAAGAGGAACAACAGAGCGCGAAATAAAAGAGTCATCGAGGAGATCCCAACTCTGCATTCTCGAGGGCCGAGCGCGCTGCGGTGTGGACGTTTTTTTTTTTTTTTTTTTTTTTTCGCCAGGCTTATCCCCGGGCCAACTGCGCACTATAAAGAAGTTAATGGTCTCGGGAAAGGAAGAGAGGCGCAGCCTCGGCCGGGCCCACCCACGATTCGGGCGAAAAGAGAAGACGGCGTAGCACACAGCATCTCTCTCTCTCTCTCTCTCGCGCGCGCGGACGCGTGGGACCGAGGTTCCGACTGGTGGCGCCCTGGCGGCTCGCGCGGGGACCCACGGCAGCATCGGCGCATAATGTTCTCTCTCGCGGGCGCGCGCGGGCTTTCCATTCTCTCTCTCGCTCGCTCCGATGCTGTAAAAGCGGTCTTTGTGAGCGCGGGGCACTGACACCATCTTGTCACGTGACTCACGACTGCTGCAGGCTGCCTTTTTCCTGCGGCCGCTCGCTCTCGCGCCTTTATGCGCGGCTGCTGGCTGTTGTCTTCTGTGTGTTATACACGGGAGCGAGAGGCCACCGACGGGTGTGTATACGAGTAATTCTCTCGAGCTGTTTGAAAAATTCTATCTCTGCTCGATATCGGACGTGTATCAACGGTTACGCAATCGCACACAAGGAGAGCTCATACGCGCACTTCTTTCCGCATGGGCGAGCTCGCGCGCTACTCTTACGGAACGACTGTACTCGCGCGCCCGTCACTCTACGAGCGAAAGGAAGAAACGCGCCGAAATGCACATGCACTCTCGTTATAGAGTGTTACACACGCGACGGCGAGCTTCGCGTAAGCGCGCGCCGCGAGTTGAACGTCCTGAACGACACACAGTGCGTATACACACGACTTGTCGGAGGTTTTTGTCCTCCTTACATAAAGACATCCGGTTATACGCGATCGCTGCTACGTCGTCGTCGAGAAGGAAAAATTTCGCCTGGACACGAATTATGCGCCGGATACCGGCTACGTGTAACAGATCGGAGGATTCTTACACGCCGATATCGAGGACTTTCTAATCAGAAAGAGAGCCGAGTCGGCGTTAATTGCCTGCGATCGAGAGTGCTATACCGCGCGCTCGCGCCAATCGGAATCGGGATGTTTCTATCGGGAACACGTTCTGATAAGGCTAATTGCACGCGCGCGCGCAACTTATTTTTATACGCCCGGCTTTTATGTAATTTCTTCGCGGGGAAGTTTAATTGAGCGTTCGGTCCCCCGGCGGCGCTTTGCGAAATTGATTGTGCTTCCTGTACTCTGGAAAGTTCCGATCGAAATTTCTGCGTACGAAAAGTTAATCGCGGTCGCGTGCGAGAAAAGTGCAGCGGCTCCCCTTTTTCCGCTCGTGATTCTCTTATCTATAGACGCTTACTCCGACCGTGATGTGACTGTGCGATTTTTTTGTTCCTTTTCCGACGACAAAGACGAAGCATATGCTCGTGCGGTTATCCCATTGGGACGATTAATCCGAATCGAAGACTAGGCGGAGGCAATTACGACGACGCGTGCGCGCGCGGAGTTTCAAACGATGGGGAGAATTAATGGTGTTTTTTCGTGAGCCTCTGCCTATCGGGGAATATTATATGCATCGTTGTTCACTATGGAGCATATTGGTCGTTGAGTGTCACGGCGCAGTGATTTAGTATATTTTCCTATTATTTTTTACCCGAAAGTTTTCGCATTATAAAAATTAACATGACGCCGCTCGTCAGTCGGGAAGCGTTTAAAAATTCAATAAACCCGAACGGTACATAATAAAGTAGTTCGTTAAGCTCTTAAAAGCACAACAGCTAATCCCCTGCACTACTTAGGCTTAAAATTTTATCACCCCAGCTATACACAATCAACGCACCTCCCTATTAATCACGCCATCTGATTTCTCGAGTCTCTCTCGTCGGATATCCACAAAAATAAAATGACAATAATCCTCGCGAAGAGTCGTTAAAATAGCTTCTCTCGACCTGCCGACGACGACCTCGAGGGGTTGATTCGCTACGACGTGTATATACGTGCATGTGCGCAGGCAGTCTGAGCTCGGCAAAGTGGTTGCTTCGTCTGAGGAATGGTCGGCACGCGTGTGTGCTGCCGCGCACAATTCGATATGGCGCGTAATTAACATGCTAATTAACGCGTTGATTGCGGCGCAAAAGCGACTCGTCGTCGTCTTGTCTGTTCTGCTGTTGCTGCGCTTCGCTTGTATGCCCTGCTACGACTTGACCTATACTCGAAGGCAGCGATGTACTGGGTTAAGGTTTTGTTTTGATCTAGTTGGGAACGAGGAAGTCTCGAAAACTTTTATATTAATAAACTTTGATGTTATTCGATACATGATACTCGTAACAGTATACACAATACTCTCAGAAATTAATTGTTAAAACACATATTTTAATCTTAATATGCTTATTACGCTTTTATGAAATTATAAAATATTTCATTTCCATATTTTCAAATGTTCAAAAAGCCTTGCTCTCGCCGACGAATGCCGTAAAAGTCCTAAAAATTGATCACACTCAGAGTAACTATGACGCTGTTTCACGGATCGACATGGGAGCGAAGCTCAGAACGAGGCTCACGTCCCGCAAGTCGTCGATCTCCAAGCAAATTTCTTCATCATCGTGCGACGCGTCGTCGAAGGAAGTTCCATCATTTTCCCGTTGCCGGGGCTCGAACTCCCTTCCTTTGGAATGCCAGGCTCACGCTCTAACCGCTCGGCCGACTCGACGCTATGCTGCCTCACGCAAGATAGTCGACCGTATACGCTCACGCAGCCGTTTCAAAATTTTCTGCTCTCCCACGGTTTTTCCGAAGCCACTTGCGGACAATTAGGCGTTTTCAGTTCGGAAAATCAAATGTAATATTTTATTTCTCTTAATTAAGGAATAAATTCCATATTTCACGTATATTCCAGGGGCATTCCGCTGATTTCTGGAAATCATTATCATACGTTCGTTTAATTAATAACTCTTCGCCCTTCGTTTTTTAACGAAAAATGCTAATGACGCCCATCACGGTGTATGCATTTTAGTACAAAAATAATTCATCCGTCCTGATTCATGATCGGAACGAGATTCTCAGAACTGGTAATTCCAGTCGGTGCAACTCTCCCGTAGCAAAGCCGCGCTGATCCCTCTTTTGTAGCGAATTATATTGAAAATTTCCGCGCTCGACCCGGGGCTCAAAGGGATCGCGCAAGAATTGCTCTCAGCCCGTGGGCTGCTGCCGGGTTTTGATTCACTCTCCGGTGCGGCTCTGCTCGCGACACATGACTCAAATGAAGCGGAGAGAGAGAGAGAGATAGCCCGGCGAAAAGGGACGCGACGTACGGCGGAGTTTTTATTAAAATTTGATTGCGAAAAGCCCGTAATTTAGTGTCGAGGTCCGCGCTGCTCTGCCACCTGTTCGAGCGCTGATAGTAATTCATTTTCCCGGTACATATACATCAGCGAAGCTCACCTCTTTTGTGTGTATACATACAGACCGCGAGGTCGAAAAAAAATCGGACGACTGTAGGACGCGCTAACAAAGGTATTGTCATCCCACTGTAATTTACCTACAGACCTTGTGTGCAGAGAGTACGTTGTGTGAGGACTTTCATTCGCTGGCTTTTAATTAAAATCCCGCGAAGTCGAACAAACGCGAGAAACGGGATCTGATATAATTTGCTCGTAAGAGAGGAAAATATTTCGCCGAACGCGATTTAATTTGCTTTGAAGGCTACTGCCACGAATTGTTGCGGCGAGCATCGTAATGCTGTTATAATTATATTTTGCCCCGAAGAGCGTTTAAGTTTTAATTGAACTATATACTGTTGTAATCCTTCGCGGGTATACTTGAAAAAAAAAAAACGAAAACTACCGCGTTTCGACGTAACCGACGGCTTGTGAAACGTCAAGTTTGATGAGTTTAATAACATGCAATTAAGATTACGAAGCTGCATAATCCTTATGATCGAGACAAGCCTGTAACACGCCGTGTACAAAATTAACGCGTTGCATATAGTTTAAGATTTCGCTGTGTATATAGTATAGTAGTGCTTATCGCAAACTGTTTCGTGTACACTTGTATAAAAACGATTTGTAAGCCGCGAGGAGCTGTTGGAAACGAATCGTACGAATGAATCTTCTCTTCTTCCAAGCATTTTACTGCTATCAAGGGACGCGGGGAGCACGTACATCGTGTGTCAGAGACTAATTGTACATCTGCGGTAGCTCTGTAGAAACAAAAAAGTCCCGTTTTGCCATTCGTTACTGCTTTCTCGTAGTCTTTCACGAGATTTTCTTCGTAAGAAAGGCTAGCGAAAACTCTGACGTCGTCCCAGAAAAACAATATTTATTTTCGAAACTAACCGCGTGTACAATTTTAATTGATTCCAAAGCAATCGTATGCGAGAATCATATCCAGCGTCACAGAGACGGAATTCGAATCCTGTTTAGGCGCGCAATTTAGCTGTCAGAACAAGTCAACCCGCCGTCAGTGCGCAGAATCGCCAATCGGGCGCATATAGAGGGCTCAATTCGTATACGTAGTCTGTATATGTGTACATAATACATTACATTTCCGACTGTTGCAGCTCTCGTCAATGCGTCGCCTCTTGCAGCATTTATACCCGCGGAATTATATCGGCCAGCCTCGGGGGCTATATAATCCATCAATCGCGTATACGTGTTGCGTGCGCGCATTCGATATTCCGACGAGCTTTGCGCCCTCGAGCATCATATCTTTTTCGCGGAAATACGATTTTTTTCTCTGAAAATTCACTTCGCCGCACAAGACTGTTGCATCACAGAATATCTTTTGTACCGCGTGCGCGAAAATGGCATTTTTATCTGTAATTGTTTTACGCGAATATTATCGCGCGCAGCTAATTTTGTTCCAACAGCTAAGCTAAGTCTGCAAACAAAATAACGCGCGCGCACGAATTGCAGCGAGCAATATTTCCTCCCACTAGCAAATCTCTTTTAGACTCCAGGAGATGTGCAGCACGTCCTCCGCTTTGACCTTGCAAAAAGTCGCTTCCTTAAACTGAATACTTGATGAGAAGGTTTTCCAGCCTCTTTCGCACACACATACACACAGCCATGCGCAAACGGAATTCTTTAACGCGTCTTGCATCCCCTTGTGGAATGCTAAACCGAGTGTATATGTCCTCGGGTCACGACGCGTCGACTAATCATCGCGCTGATATCTTTTGTCGTCGCCCGGTGCTACGCGATGAATAATCTGCCGGGGAATATATTTCCGGGGACGAGTATATAATCCAGCGGGTCTATACGCTAAATTGAGTTGATCGATAGTGGGTCATGCGATATTTTGGTGAAGATTTAATTGAGACTTTCTCTTCATAAAATAATAAGATAAAAATGACTTTATAACAATGTGGAGAGTTGAGCATTGTGAAATCTCATAAAACGTTAAAATACACGACAGGCTAAAAGCGGATAAATCCCGAATTCTAATCGTCAATTAATACGAGACCGTCAAAACTGTCGGTCGCTCTCAGCGTAACAGCAACAGACTGTCAAACCCCCGGCGTCGGCGTAGCCCAACCCCTCGCGCCCCTTCCCCACACCCCGCGCTCGCGCTCCGGCTATTCCCACAGGAGCGAGTCTCTGAAAGAGCCATCGAGAGACAGTGGCATGCCGCGCGCGCTATACTCTCGCGATAGCCCTTAATTGGTCCACGCGCCCGTCAGAGCTTATATACACATTCATACATATAGCAGCGCATATACATGCAGGCTGCTGATATCGTAAGGCTCAGAGAATCCGGCAATTTACAATTCCCCTTGCGCGCCGCAGAGAAGTGCATATCTCTCGCTGTATGTGTGTGTGTGCATCGCTGCAGGCCAGATTAACGGACACGATGCGCGCGTGCACCCCCGTTATTTTTAATGGAGGTATTAGACGCAGTCTCTCTCTCTCTCTCTCTCTCTCTCTCTCTCTCGTTCGCGTGGTGTACGTGTGTCGGCGTATCCTTGCGCGAGCTGAGGCTAATGTAATTGCAGGCCGTTTTTCTCTATTACCGAGCGGCGAGTCGCGCAGCAGCGATATCTCTGATTAATGGAGCCAAAAGAGAGTGAGCTATACGGGCTTTATTTCTTGCCGGATTTTGCGGAATTCTATGTGTTCTGCTCGCAAGTGCTAAACGGGTAGTAAGAGTTTAACAAACACGAATCAACGCGGGTACACAGCTTTAATTCGTATTGCCGCGTAGAACAAATGATCAAATTAAGAACTTGTGTGTGTATACAGGCCGAGCGAGTGTATAGTTGCGTATACGGCGTAATCTCGCTATATAATGACGCGCGTTCTAATTTCGCCGGTGAATATTCATTCCTCGTTCTCTCGACTCTGTTATACACTTCCGCGAGCGATATTAGCGTCATTATAAAAAAGTTCTCTCTTTCGCTCCGAAAAAAATCTCGTGGCTCGAATTCAATGTCCCGAGAGTTATACTTTTTTTCAACGCAAAAGTGCACTTTGGTTCTCTTGTTTTCAGAAAGCTAAGATATAAGAGGGGGGCAAAAACGAGCGGTCCATTATAAAATGCTCGTAGCTTTCATCGCCGACCGTAAAATTTTCTTACTCGCCCCACCGATCAACCTGCAATTAACGTATTTGCTCGAAATAGCGCTGCGCTAGAGCTCCATTGTTCGCGTCCTGTCGACGGTTTATTGCAGCCGGAGCAGAAGAGAAAGATAGAGAAAGCAACGGTCTGTGTATTGCTGGCTTTTGTGAAGTTCGCCAGTGAGAGAGAGGGAACTTCTGGAATGTCGTACTTTTCCGTGTACACGCGTGCCTGCACCGGCTTCTTTGACTATCTGCTGTTCGTAATTCTACTGGATAACTACGACTGTTCTTTTGATCGTTATACAGGGTGTATTCCGTTTTACAGTTCAAATGTCTTTTTAAAGTCATTTTAATCGTTTATCCAGATTGAATGTGCAAATTAAGAATACAAAATTGAATACACCGCTTGCAACTCGATATAACTTAATCAAACGAACGCCGATAAATTATACGCGCACTCGGCTAGTTTTGCCGCTGGCCTTACGGGCTTTAATTTGTCTTATCAGCTGAACAATATCCTTGAGAGAGTACAATCCCGTGTTCCGCCGCGCAGCTGCGCGAAGAAACAAAAAGCAGCCGTGAAAGAAGTCGGAAAGTTTCGCGGTACACAGCCCTGCGCTACTACTCGGGGGTGATTCCGTCAGGGGCGAAAAGTCACGAAACTCGGTATAGGAGACTAACCTTCGGGCTAAAACGCGAGGCGAAAATGCCTAGGGAAGAGGTAAATCGATTTAAAAATGACGGATGCTCGCAGCGAGAGAAGTTCGACCAAAAGGGAGGAGCGACGTCTTGGGAAGTTAACGCGCGCGTCTTTCGATTTATAATGCGCGCGAGTAGCAGAAGAAAGTTTGTTCTTGACCCTTAGCAGGTGGCTAACCACAAGCTGACAGTGACAAAGGAAGTTTGGCAATTTTGGAGGGACGAGTCTTGAGGAGTATCCGTTAAAGTCAAGTTGGCTTTGGCGGAACAATGTTCGATCTTTTTCTCGTTGCTCAAACTCGACTGCTTGAATTATTTTCAGGTCAAACTATAATTTCTCTGCGTGTGCGTATAGAGTCGTGTCTATGAGCCAACGCTTATTAATGCGCGCGTTCGCAAGAGCGCATACTCCGATATAGCGCTGCTGGTTTGAACAAGTGTACGTATTCATCGAACTCGCGGTCGCAACAACTTCTCCGTCTGGGAAAGAAGCTGGTGTATATACACTCGAACGTTATTGCAAGGCTATGAAGGAAGATCGAGGAATAAGCCATTTACGGTCAGCGGACTTCTTTCGTGGCTCGTTATTCTTAATGCTCTATTGAAACTCTGGAGGTATTCGAACAACGGGAAAAGTTTTCAGCGCGTTTAACAATATAGATCGCCGTCTGCAAAGGTTTTCGAAGGACCATTATGAAATTCGTCGAAGATTACGTAATTATGCAATTATATCCTCCTCCCCCGTGACGCAACAAAAGTCCCAGCGTCAAAGATATAAATCCGCGCGAGAACGATCATTGCGAATTGCGCAACGCGTTTTTCCCGTTAAGAGTGACAAACAATCATTTATCCCCAATAACAAGCCGCCATTCGAATTCCCGAGTCGTATCTCTTTTGTTTTCTGCCGCGTCCATTCCCATTTTCGGATCTGACGCGCGAACGGCGCCGCGGCAACCTCATGGCGCTGATGGATTGCCTCGCGATCCGTTCCGACATTAATCATGTATGCCGCGGGCAGTTATACGGCGAGTTGAGGCAAAAAAGAAGGCTATATAATACTGTATTATGCGCGCGCGGGAGCAAAAAAAAAAAAGAATTACGAGTGGTGTCGTTGACTCGCTCGGCTATAAGGGACGGCCGCTGAAGAAGAGCGAGAAATGGAGTAAGGGCAGCGCCGGATACGTAGATTACCCGGCGAAGGCACGCGAACTTCGTTTCCGGTGTACTCTATTATATACGAATGAGCGTCTGCATGCTCCGCTGATGTCTTCCTCAATATTGTTATATTGGTTAAGAAATTCGTTATAAAAATTGCTTTGTTTTCGTGCTATCAACTTTTGGATAATATCATTGCTCGTGTCAGGAAGCTCGATCATCCCATAATTTAATAGCCTGCAGATGTTCGATTTATGGGCACGCGTGTGTGCTTTTGCCAAAGGCGATAAACTTACAAAAAAAACAGCTCCCCTTACGCCATTAGCGCGCGTTTATCATCGTGACCTTGAGTCGTTCTTTATCCGGGTGCTGCGAAACTACAACGCGGCTCACACGCGAGGGAGCAGTTGGGCTCGAATTAACGAGCTTCGCGCCGTGCACTCCAAAGCTGCGTTTTCGTGGCTTTTTTTGCAACTGCGTTGACGACGAAGCATTTTAGTAATTCATCGATGGATTTCCAGCGATTTCCGGACAGGCGAACAGCTCGCGATTCGCGATCAATCATAATTTAATAGGGTGAATATTCCAGGCACAAAAGGAACTACGAGAAAAAACTTGTTAATTTCGTACCGGCGCGCTAGCCACCGGCTGCACGCGTTTTTTTTTTATAGCCGGCACTATTTATAGAGCCGACGAGGAAAAATTATAATAGACGCGACGCTTTATCGAAGCTGCACACACACAGCTCGAGCGAGCGAGCGATAAAGTCCGAGCGCAGGAAATAATATACACGCCGCGATAATCCGTTAAAACGGCCCGATGCCATCAATCACGGGCAATTTCAACGAGCGCGCGTGTACATCCAATAACGATCGTCTGAAAAGGAAAAACGCGAAAGATTATATCACACACGAGAGAGAGATAGAGAGAGAGAGAGAGAGAGAGAGAGAGAGAGAGAGAGAGAGAGACCGTATAATACAGCGCAGTGAGGCGACTGGACGAGAGGAGAAAAAAGGGCGGGGATCGGCGCTCGAAGGGTCGGAGCTGCAGAGAAAAGCGATCCAGCGTCCCGGAAAATACGCCGATCGGCTCTGCCAAAGGGAGAAGCGTTGCAGCAGTAAAAGGCCGCCGCCGCCGTCACGCTCCCTTTTCTCCCCCTCTTCTATATGCGATATATGCACGTCAATTTAACCGCAAAGCGAGAACTCCTTGATTTTCATCAAAGTGAATGTGCAGCGATCGACGAGAGATTAGTGAGAGAGAGAGAGAGAGAGAGAGAGAGAGAGAGAGAGAGAAACCCTTCCGACACACTACGCGATTTTTCAAAATTAGCAGAGCCTGAAGTGCACGAGAGCGAGAAGCCTAGAGAGCTTATAGGTATTCCCGATCGAGAAGGGATTTATGATTCGACGAGACAGAGCGGAGTCGATATTCTCGTTAACTTTAATGCTGCTCATCAGATATTGAAGAGCGACCTCGCTGCTGATGGATGGGCAAGAATAATGACTTACTTCGCGCGTTCGAGACCTTTCATCGCGTATAAAAAAACATGAGTAGCTCAACACCTCCTCGATCGAACCTTATTCTTTCAAATTGAATCAGCATACGTTACGCCGAATACGTCATCATAGCGAAACACGCGTCACTGATATCCACCCCCGCACCATATCGGGAGAGCGAGTCGCGCAGCACCACAAAAGATTTACGACGCTTCCGAAAATTAACACAGGCCGATCACGCGAAACCGCACTTAAAATCCCGCGTCGGTACACGTGTTATACACACAGCTCTCTCGACGGAGCCGGCAAGAAGCCGAGCACTGAGCGCAAAAAGGCTATACGCGGCCGATAGTCCGAGGCGCTTATCGCTCGACCGGAAGTGGGAGAAGCCGCGGCTCGACTAGAGTCGCGCGGATGCGATACCGCCGAGGCTTATTATTAAAAAGAAGTAGGATGAGGTGCCGCTGAAATTAACTCTTATCGCGGTTGTTTCGTGAAGTCTGTGCTTGCTCTGTTGATCCTCTTTTGTAAATGGATTCGCGAGCGACGAAAGGCTTGAATTTAATTTGAAATTTAACGGTCTCGCCCCGTCACCGGCGGAGTTATTAAATCATCGAGTCTTTCGCGTACGAATTAATTTTCAGTCTAACTTTGCGAAATTGACAGAGACTACAATATATACAGCGACGACGTTGAGGCAAACAAAATTTCGCTCTCTTAGCTTTTGATCGAAAGCAATTAATTTAGCAGCGGCTTTTTTCCTTATTTTCGAACAAACGTCTACGTCGCCTTCTTTTTCGAGCTGATGATTTTCTCGCTCGTGACGCGAACAATAGACCCGCGACCAGATCCTAAACTCGCTCTTTGTTGTTCCGTCTCGACCGATTCTAGATAGTATCAAAGTTGGCTTGCCTGCACCTGCAACTTCATGCGGGCTCTTGAAAGATTTTAACAACAACGCTACTCGCTTAATAACGTTGATAAGATAACGGCAAGAAGTTGAGTTTCGAAACTTCAGAATTTCAACAGTACATAATGAACGCTCACCGCGCTAATAGCTATTGATTAACTATCGCACAATAAAGCTGCACCGCGGAACAAGCCGTGCGGCTCATCTAAAGATCCTCAACAATCGCGTCCCGCTTATTTGTTCTTCTCCGCACAGCGAGCCAAAATGAGCCCGGCGCTCTCGAGTCCATTGTAAAGCGCCTCTTCCATATAATAAGCGCTGCGCCTGATATATTTTGAATTATCCCGCGCGCATGTGTGCGTCCCGAACACATCTGTACAGGAATATACGTGCTCTATGCCAGAGGCGCCTCCCCCATTATGTGACGGATGATGGGGGGGAGCCTCGCGCACGTCGTATCGTCACGGAATCGCGCGGCTCACAAAGCGACGTTCGGCAGTTTATTTGCGCCGCGAGGGATTGACAGGCGCGCTTTATTCAATTAGTGGCTCTCTTTCGAGGATCGCGCGCGGAATGAAATTTTCTGCGCCAGCCGTATGGGGCGTTACAGGGATGATGAGCTCTACTGCCGTGGGCGATGTAGCGGGAAATTTCGGGGATGAGTATACAGGATTCAGTAGCGTTGCGGTGTAATGAGGAGTGTTTTTCTCTTTTTGAAACGACCTGACTTTTGTAAATGCGAGATAGAGGATTAATGAGGAGTTTTTTGAAAAATTATTTCGAAATCCTTTTGAAGCTCGCAGGAGCGGAAACGCGTGGCTTGCGGGATGAAACGAGGAAAAAAACACCCTTCAGCGGGTAACCGCGAGAATAACAAGTTTCTTTGATTGGGTTATTTATTCTCCCTGCGGAAATAAAAAAGCTGCGTTAGTTATTATGCTGAATAAGTTTACATAAATGTCTCTCTCAAAAGATAAATACGCTACTCGGCGCAGCTTAAAGCTTTTTAAATCCCACTGTGTACTTTGAAGTGAATTACTTTTTTATTCGAGTAGAAAAATAAATGAACGAAAAAGTTATTGCATGACATTTATGAGAACCTTTAATAAACTGGATTTATTACGACAGCGTTGGAGGACATCGATTGCGCACAGTTTCGGAGAACTCACGTGCTGATTTCAGTTTTATTGAAAATGAAGAGAGATATCGAATAAAATCAAGCTATTGCAGCTTTTTTATTATCTCGCAATCACTTAGCAGTGTTAAAAAATAACCGCGTTCGATTTGTCAAATGATCTCCGATCAGAGTAAGCTTCATACCGCTTAAAACGTCGCAAAATCGAATCACGCCGGTGGTCTAGGCGGGTATCCCGAAAAATAAACACTTTTCCCGTAAGAAACGAAGGTAAATAACGCACTTATCGCGGCCGCTCGGAAATACCCTCATTTATCCGGATTCCACGGATCGCCAATCTCATATTTCAATTTCGAGGCGGCACACACACGCGCTTCTTCCTCCGCTCGCGTTCCCGCTTTATTTAGCTCACCCCTCGGCGGCATCTGACGTACCACACCAAGAGCATGAGCTAGGCCTGTTATTACTCGGGGGGGTAGAGCATATAGCATGCGAGTGCGTTTTATGTGTGTCGAGAGCAACGTATGGCCGCCTATTTTCTTACGCAGATTTCGAAGACGCGACTAGCGCTCGCGTAAAGTCGACTTTTTACAGGGGGCTGTAAAAGGTTATTTATTCCCGGGGACGAGCTACTTTTTTTTTTAAACGCGAATTTCGTCGACGGAAATTTAATTATCCAGGGATTATTTATACGCGAATCGATTTTTCGGCGGAGTATAAATGTTTTACGGGGAAACGAGTGACAGTGGCAGTTTGCATTTTTTTTTAAAGACTTCTATCCGCGACGCCCAGAGCAGAATGTAAATTTTTACGCTCTGCACTTTAATATTTTTATAAAACTATCGCGTTTTTATTCAGGATGTATCGTTTTATGGCGAGAATTCTAGTTATAGAGTTGAAAAGATGACTAGTGACTACAAAAGTGGCGTATAATTAAACTTTGTTTATGAACTAACTTGCACTTGGTGGGTTTACGAGCTTGCATCCAATAAAGTTATAAAATTAATATTAGTAAGAAACGCTCATAGCGAAAATCCAACGCTCAATTTATTCTCGCCATAAGGGACATCGACAAACATCGAGGTCTCGGGATTTTAGCGACAAATTTAATAATCGGAACCTTTGACATGACGACGAAGCGAGAGATGCGAAAAGTAATCCCATTACAAGATTTATCAACAAAAGGTATCTGTTTATCAAAGCTTTTAAAAGCCGTCAAACGAGAACCTCGCCTGCGTCCATTTTATGATAACGAAGCATTATTCTCTTTGCGTATGCAGTGAATTCCTGTAATGTCAAAATGTAAAAATTCAGAAAATACCATCGTAACGCTAAAATCGAAATATAACAGCGTCGAGATGAGTTTCGAAAACATAAACCCGCAGAGATCGATCGGATTCATCGACACGCACCAGTAGCGTCGGAGGAAAGAAGAATATTCAGCTGCACGAATAAAATCCCCATTTGCCAAGGCTAACTCGATCTGCCGAAGCTGCGGGGGAGATTATATCCGAGTGTGCTGCTGTTCCCCGCCCCGAGATATTACGGGTTCGCGCGATCTTGAAGCAGAAAATCTGACGAGAAGAGAGTCGCGAACTTCTCTGGGTGATGGAAAGGACGCAGTGTAGTGATGCGCTTTCAATGCCGGCTCTTATTTCACTTCACTTTGAGTATACATATATCAAGCCAAGCGGAAAGGTTTATATAAATTCGAGAAATTCTTTTCTAGCGCCGAGCGAACATTTATTTCTCTCGCGAGTGATGCCTTTCAAGAATACATCTCGCTTTTCGATTACGCCTGGAAAAATGATGTTTATAAAGCTCTAGTCCTTGTCGCCAACATATATGAATTGACGTTTTCGTCAATCTCCAATGCAGGCGCTTCTATGAAAATTGAGAGCAGCGAACAGGATCCACTCAAAATGCACTCCAATCACTGCTCCAGAGGTTCTTCGCTGGAACAGAGACATTTCCCCGTGTGCAACTTCTATGATCATTCCGTCTCGGAAGTTAATCGGTAACCGGAGTCTTTTTGGAATGCTGCCAAGTTCAGCGTAATTATATACCGGCCGGGTGTATCCGATTAGAATCCAATTACCCGAGCGAATGTTAACTTTTGCGCGAGAGGCAAAGGCGCACCTTTAATCCGATGAGGTTCCAGCTTCTCTTTTTTTCGCGTCCCTGCACCCGCTGAAAGGGGTCTGCATGCGAGATGCAAGCCAGTGTCATGGTCGGCTTCGTATATCTCATTCATTATTGTGGAAAGAAGTCGCCAGTCAATTTTAATATGAATTATTCAGTGGAAGGTATTTCTGTTTTCACAAGTTATTAAAATCAGTTTTAATTATCGGTAGACCTTTTTAACGGGGAATCGTGCGCCAACGAAGATGAAAAATTGATCATTTAAAAAAGGGTTTTGCAAAATTAATAAAAAATCTACTTCGCTCATATCTTAATAGCTAATCCTCCCTAAAGAGCAAGATAGTGAACCGTATCGCATTCATCCTCAGAGACAAAATACATCACCCAGCCATACACATCAGCCGATTATTGCGCGCAAGGGCTGCTTTATAAAAGCGCAAGAAGTGGAAGGTTTTGGCTTTGCCGTACAAAGATAGGGCTGGACCTAAGCCTTCTATTGTTAAAAGTCTATTATTCAATTTCTGAAAAGCGTTTTCTAAACGATAAAGTCTTTCGCTTTCTAAAGAAGCATGCGCACCAAATTGAACAGGGCAAAAAACGCCGATTTTCCTAATTTCCTCTCTGTAGCACGAGAAAAAGAAGCAAACCATCGGTCCTTGCCAGGAATAAAACCCCGAGCAATCAGCAAACACACCTGACACCAACAAATCACGATCCCGACAGACCATAACTTTTTTCGACCGAGCTGCGACACTGAGTAAAGTCAGTTTAGTCTTGTCGTAAAGGGACTAAAGAGAGAGAGAGAGAGAGAGAGAGAGAGAGAGAGAGAGAGAGAGA
>QLSS01000053.1:678964-690988 GCA_024372645.1 Trichomalopsis sarcophagae | reverse complement strand
AGAGAGAGAGAGAGAGAGAGAGAGAGAGAGAGAGAGAGAGAGAGACGCGCTTACTCACGTGCGCACACACGAATGTCGAGTTTTTTGCACTTAAAAGTGGAACTACGGCGACGATTCGCGCGCGGCTGCGGAACGAGCCGTGCCGTGCTCGAGAGGAAGATTGCGGGCCGTAAAGAGCTCGTTTTTGCGCTTGCTCAACTACGTCTCTCGTAAAAGGGTCTCCTAAGTGAGAGGAAGTAAGGGGCTTCCCCGCGGATAATCCGCGTCACGTGTCGCCGTGCACTGGCCCGATTTTGCATGCACACTCGCGCGCTATCGCCCGATGCCGTGGAAAACTGCGCCGGGACATTAATCCGAAGGGATTAGAGACGATTCTTTTCAAGTTTCGCGGAGAAAAGTCGTCGGACAAACCGAGGCAACTGGGGCCAGTTTGGAGGAAAGTCAACTTTTTTCATTAGCTGGTTGCGGGTTGTGTTATTTTGTAATTGGCAGCTTAAAAGTTTGATTGCCTCGTGTTTTTTTTTCTTAATTTGTCGGGTCGTTTAATATTCTGGGATCTCAGAGATCAGTTGAGAAACAAAATTTTCATGATCTCCCTTTTACTAAAATTGAAAATTTCAATATTTTGAAAATTCTTATTTTACGGTGCATTATCCTTTACATGCAAATTAGTACGAAAGTTCGGTATTGAATAAACTGCATTATCTTATACGATGAAAGTTTATATACGCTTCTTCGGATGAAAGAAGCATAAAAATGTTGCGAGCGTTAGTTGTACATAAAATCAATTACATTTTCCCATTTACTAATTGACAAAGATCCTATATACAAGTTTGAAGTGTCAATCATAACGTTCTTCGTGTATTGAAAAACGTTACATTAGCAAAGTAAAACATAATCTGTTTCAATTTTTTACATTACTAGCTTTCTAAGGTATGTTATAATAGCAAACAAATGATTCCTAACAAGCATTACATTACAACAAATTCTACAAATGCAAATTGATTCATTATAGAAAAGCCGTCTACCGTCTGCCCTAAAACGCAATCCCAACATTTTCTCAGAACCGTCTCACCTCTATCAGTAACGTCAACAACACCCCAGCGCCGCGCACCAAAGCAAATCCACAGACACTCGATAATCTCAATCACCCGCGAAGCACCAAACGTCTCGCTCTCCTTATCGGAAGTACTCCCTTGCTCTCCGAGAGACCCGCTCTCGAAGCTCGTGTATCTGCGGACTCGGACTAACTGATACGCTTGCAGCACCCCAGGACTGTGGCGCGCACCACCTGAAGCGCGCTCGGATGGATTCTGTTCTGCTATACACCGCCGAACGCCCGTCGTCATGGAGACACGCGCGCGAGCGTTTTCACGCCGGCGCTTTACCGCTGATGCCGCTCGTGCACGCGCTTGCTTTATCCGCTTCTTTTTTAAACTTGTTTCGCGTTGATGCTGTTGTGTATTTTTCAAAATTATTAATTTTGTTGATTCTTTCGATTGCGAAACGGAGCAGGTTGTGGAGATGTGCTTGGATTTGTAAAGAATTTCCCGGAGTTTCGTTATTTCGCCTGAGAAAACATTCTTCTGGGTTTATTGCGGGATGCCATAAAAAAAAAAGAAATTCATCATTGCCCTACTTTTTTCCAAAACTTTTTTCAATACGCTTGAAAAACGTCCGTATAATACCTTCGCTTTTTCGCGTATCACTTTTTCGATGTTTCGCGAATTCAGATTCAGCTGTTGGTATATGTAAAGGTCGACAAAAACACTCGTCGAAAGTCGGAGGGAGCCGAGAAAAAAGCAAATACCGACGAGATGAAATTTCACTGGCTTCCGGAATCTTCGGCGTTTTAGTCGAAATAAAACTGGCACAAAAGACGAGATTCTATACAGTTGCAGTCACACATATGAAGATCCCAGCAATCAAGCTGTCAGACGCATAAAAAGTCGTCAAATGGCTTTGACGTTTCGCTGATCAATTTACTGTCAGGGGACGCCGATAGCGATTCCCGGTGCACTCGATTTGTAAATATCCTCCAGAGTGCTTGATAATTCTCACCCGATGTTTGGAAATCGAGCATCCTGGATTTCCATTCATCCGTCTTCTGCTATACCAGCCAGTCGATAAGTGTGAAAAATTGGCCATTTTCTCAAAATCGATTGCTCAGCCGTGCATGGAAATTCAGCGAAGTGAGACCGCGATTTCGCACGTCGTGCATACAATGGCATCCACTGTTCGCAGGAAATTTTTCACAACGCTGCCAAGAACTATCGACGCACGAGTGGATCACTCTTTTTTTCCCCGACTCATCGCAGCGAATTCGGCGAAAAAAAGGGAACAATGCTTGAACGGCTCCTTTCAAAGCGTTAACTCTTCGATCATGAATTAATCGCGTTGCAATAAGAGGATAACCGAAAGAATACAGTTTTGCATGCGTACGATATATAAGCCTGGAAACGAGCGGTTTCCTCTGCGTTCGCTCGTTTCCATTCCATTTGTTCCACTGATTTAGTTATTGATGGCTATACGTATTGTGACTCGTTTTATATATTTTTCACAAGCAAATCAATACGCCTTTTAATTTCTTTGTTCGTTGTAATCAACTGCTGTCTTCATCGGGCGGAGGAACTGAATTATTGCAAGGTAGGTACTTTATTTTTCCTTTACGATTATCACGACAAAGATCTCGTTGCATTTCCTCATCTGCATTGCATAATAACGTTGTATAAAGCAGAGTAACACGTTTCAATTTCGATCCTATGTGTCCTCGATTTTGCTGTCCTACACGTTGTCCCGCATAAAAATTCTTTTTACACCTCGTTCCTTCGTATATTTGCACTTACAACGCGTCCTTCGCTACACATGGATTTTCTGGAAATTCGTCATTTGAAATTCGAGTCCTGTGTGTATTCGATGAGAAAAGCTCGTCGCTACGACTGCATCGTCAGCCAATAAAGACGAAGGCGAAAAGTGACGAATCGCTCGCTATACAGAAGTTCCACGTCTGCGAGTTCAAATAAAACTCCCTTTAACCGACTTTCTACTTTTAGGACTTCATCCGAGAAGAGAAGAAGAGTATAGCTTCAGGCGATTTCCGAATCGACGTGATACGTTCGATTCGAACTTTTTGGACCTGTTTTTCCTCTGCAATCAACCACCTTATCTCGATTATGTGAACTACTCGTATTTCGTTTTTTTATGAATCGCTCTCTCGAGAAGCACGAACGAGTATGCAAGGTATCGAAAAAAGTTCAGCCTAGCGATCGCTTTTTGATAAATGCGCGTTTTTTTACGCATGTGTACACTGCAGACTCGGAATCGTTTATCAAACACTATACGTGCGCGTGATTTGTTTCGCGTGAATTTTTCCTTTTTTTTCCCCCGCGAACCCGAAAGTTTTGCGTAGCTGCGTTTCGCGTTATTGACTTTGTCGAGGAATGTTTGCAAGTATCAGAGTTTTTAAATGCTATTCACAAGATTTTATTGGCCTATGTAAGAAATTATGATTTACCAAGCAATAGCATAAGAGATTATTTTATTTGTTTTTAAGCGTGTGCATGATTTATGATGTATGCTCATATTTTTTAACACAGTATGTGAAAAGGAGGAGTGTTAACATATAGGAATAATGGCGTGTGTGTACATATGTGTGTATTTCCCATACTTGTGTTTGGCTCTTGCGTCGACTATGACTGCGTACGACTAGGTGTTCGCGTTGTCTCGCTCTATCCTTCGCGATTCGTTTTGTTTTCACCTGATCGTGCGTTAATTCTATAGCCCTTCGATCGGGCAGTTGGCGTCGGACCGCCGAGCAGTCAACTACTGTACTCTACGACACGCATGCCTCACGACGTATACGTATAAATTCTTATATTTGTGTGACTTTTTGTCCACCTGTCAAGATATTATCAGAATGCTGCAATTGCCCTGTCTTATTTATTCAATATAACCATTCAACAGTAATATTTTCGTGTGTATTTACAAAAAAAAACCTGTACATTCGTTGAATTGGAAAATCCAACCACGCGTCGTTTGACTGTTTGCATTGGCTTTATTGATAGCGAGTGTTGGGTAATGAAAATACTTCAAATACGATCCTACTAAATGGACTTTCATCCATTATGTTTCGCTTGTTTCGTGCCTCTCGTTTGTCCTGTTGTTACAAGACAATTCATTCGTTTGTGAACAATCGATCATTGTCGGTGTAATTTTACAATTCGCCAGTTTCAATTTTGAATGGAAAGTATTGTGCACCGGTCATCTATTGATGACCAGCCTTAATTAGTTAATAATCGATCTCAGAGCAAGTGCCTTTTGTGCATGCCGAATAACGGTGATTCTAATTATCGTTTCGGCGATAAACCAGTTATATCCATACCGGAACACTGATTTCAGTAGCTGATTCCGGTGCGTCCATGACGTTATCCACTCCATCTGTAGCGGAACTCGTGAATCATCCCATTCACCGATCCAAATAGCGAATAATTGGTTATTTTTCATCCGCCAACCGTCAGATGAGATCAAAGTCCTCCTCGAGAAATGTGTGTATAATATAATGTATATAATGAGAAAGCCGAAGGATCCCCTCGCGGCGAAGAAGAAGGTGCAGCGCGCGGAGAACGAGAGGAGGAGCCTGCGGAGAAGCCTTCGAATTTCGGAGGGGGACCGAATAAGGATCTCTTTCACAGTCGTCGTTCTCCGCGCGCGCGGCTAATTCCGCCGGTCTATTCTCCCTTCCCTCTCCACACTTCCGCCATTCTGCAGCGCAGTCCGCGAAATAGACCGTCAATCTCTGGCAAATCCAAGGATATTAATTAGTCACGCGGTGTCGGCTGCGCCATTAACGGCCCGTGAATTATAGAGGCTAACTCTCGGATATGACGATCGCGCCGTTGATATTGGCTTTGGTCGATCGACTGCGTATGCGTGCGTATGTCTTTGTGATGTGCTCGCGGTCAATCCGCGCGGCGTATCGGGTTTGTTTTGCGCTGTCCACAGCGTGAAGTTACCTACGCGCCTACACCGGTGTTCGATTGCCGGCTAACTTAAATAGGGTGGCAGGAAATTTCTCTCTCGTCAAAAGGGGTATGTGTGCGGAGCAGTTGTCGCCGCTAGTTGGAATGTTCGCTCGTGTTTAGTCGGAAAATACGCGAGGGCTTTG
Organism: Trichomalopsis sarcophagae; assembly: GCA_024372645.1. Classification (NCBI taxonomy): domain Eukaryota; kingdom Metazoa; phylum Arthropoda; class Insecta; order Hymenoptera; family Pteromalidae; genus Trichomalopsis; species Trichomalopsis sarcophagae. The sequence goes on along the minus strand of QLSS01000053.1, from coordinate 685,824 downwards.
CCTATGGTTGCCTTGAGATGCTTGTTTATTTGGATGCACGGAGATTCAATGTTATTTTTTTGAAAATATTTTCGTTGCGTTGTACGATCATAATATAGGTATATAGTGATCTTTAAGTTAAGATTTACGTAAAAGCCCACTGTTTGTAAAAGTTTTTCAATATATTGAGACTAGAAACCTTGTGTTTATGGAACGTGTGAATCTTCAAGATTTATTTGTCCAAACTCCAACATATCTTGCCATATGATACTAAATCTTCGCTTTCCTGAAAATGACATCTACGTAATTATTTCGCACAAGCAAATCGCTTTCTTACACCCACAATTGCAGATGTCCATTGTATTGCCAAACGATAAGTTATATGATTTAGGAAACGGGGTGATGCCTACTTTGCAGTGTCAGCCTGTGTCATCGGTGGGCCCACGTAGATTAGTTACATTACAAGATGTTTTAACTTACCTAAAGGCGAACTCCTACAATTTGTGCACCCTAATGGCTCATTAACCTTTAAATGTCATGTAAGATATACAATCAATGAAAGTTCGATTCTGAACAACTGTGCATGTGGAATTGGATTCACGAAACCGCACGAAACCAAGTTCATTTTAAAAGATTACAGTGCACTATATGAGAAGCAATTAATGTGTGACGCTATTCTGGTGGTAGCAGAAGAAAAAAATTAAAAGCACACAGGGTCATCTTGGCGATGGTTAGTCCATACTTTTTAGCAATGTTTATGCTCGAAGATCCAATGGAAAGCAGTCCACGCATAGTAGATTTGTCAAGCGAAACCAATCTTACTTTAGAAATTTGTCGGGGTTTTCTGGATTGCGTTTATGGACTCAAAAGTGTGGGCGATCTGAAAAACATTGCAATGGAGCTTTTTATGTTGGCCGACAAATTTGGCATGCCGACGCTAAAAGCAGCTTGTGAGAGCTTTCTGTACGATGACTTAACTCATGCTAATTTAGCTAAGCTTCTTCTTTTTTCGTATAAAAATGACTGTCATTTTTTTAAGCAAAGAGCAGTCGCTCTATCTAGAGCTAATATGGAGGTCATAAAAAATTCTAGCGAATTTGATAAGATATTCGAAGACAAGGATTTGATGCGTTTATTGCTGTAAACTTTAATACTGCGCTACGATCAGATAATCATCCGTTGTAAAGTTAATAAAAATCAATAAAAAGTACTTTTTCTATTTCTTGAGTCAATTTAAAAAAAATATTTCTCCATCTCCGCTATATCGAATTTAAGGCCTATCGCGCATTCACAAAGAAAAAAAATACCGAATCTCGGTCTCAAAAAAAGTGCAATTCAAAAACGCTATGAAGTAAGAGCATAATCACTCGAAGCTCACAGTCACATTAGAAGCATTCTTAACTAAAACGCTAACTCAAACTACCTTGACCGGCGTAATATTTTCCGTTTCTTTTGCATATTAGCTTTTTTGCAGCCGAGCCCAGCGCAGAGAGCAGATTGTTGGCTCGTAGGCGCGAGCGAGCGAGCGCACATACACACACACACACACACACACAATAATTGCGAGAGGCCGCAAATAGCACTTCGTAACAACAATGAACCACAAGACGGCCTTGCAGCGGCCGCCAGCCTCTCGCAGGCGCGTGCATACTGATGTGAGTGTGTATGCGCCTGCGACTCGAGTGCACCTACACGCTACGACGAAAATTACTGCGAACAGCTACTGCTGTATAAATTGACGGGAGATGAAAAGTGAAAATTTAGGAGGAATGCCGTATCGTGAAACAGGCAATTTGGAGCATGTACATGCGAAATTCTATATCACAACAACCGTGTACGAACGCTTTCTTCTGGGCTACGACGCTGCCTTTCGAATCTAAACATTTGTATTACATATATAATACACTAATGCCGCGCACTCGACTGACGAATATGTTCTCTATTCTTCAGATTTGTTTGGTCACTTGGGCGTATCGAATCGTGCCACAGATATAAATCAAAATATATACTCTTCGCGCCTCTTTAGTGGCCGAGTGCAACTTGTTCGTCCAGTAGTTAATCTTTCGTTATCTGGCGCAGTATAAGAAAATAGGTCAGCACAAGGAGAGTTAAATAAATTAATTTTCAAATCAACTGTTGTTACTTTCAAAGTGGCGCCGTCGTTACTAAATGATCCAATTTGTATACGGATTTACAGAGATAGATATTTTTGTTGGCCGATAACACGAGTTTTTACTTCAAAGTTCACATCAAAGATCCGTATATTCTTGATTTATTTTTTAATAATTATCGCGTAGGTCGCTTTCGAACGAGATCCCGATTTTCAGAATAATTCGTAGAAGTAGCCAAAGGGCTGAGAGCGCATGTCGCTTCGTTTATGCGCGACCCTTTTGGATGAGCTGCGCATGTGTGCGTGCGTGTGTCGGGCGTCCCACGGAGAGATAGAGAGAAAGAACGGACAGAGCCCGGAGGCCGGAGTTTATTAGCTCAACCCCCCGCCTGGCTATAGGGATACGAGCCACTCGTTAGATTCCCGACAAAATATTGCGCTTCTTCTTTGATTTAAAGTCAAGGCTATGAAAATGTACAATATTTTACAAGTATTTTTTAACATCCTTTAAAATCTTAAACAGACTTGCTGCGAAGCAAGATTTGAATTTGCAAACGTTTGATTGTAAATAACATGACAAATCATAAGTATTGATTTTCAAATTCGATTGTAAAAAATATCGAGGAATGAAATAGGCATAGCGCGTGCTTCTAAAACGCGGCTGTACTTCGCTGCAGCTCGAGCTATTCCCTCTTTGTCCCGCACCCCTTGTAGTTCTGCCCGACATTGAAAACACATAAGGGCGCCCCTATTTTTCGAACTACACGCAACAATTGTGCGTTGCTCTTCGCATACTGAGCGCGCGCACAGTCGCTACCATTACAGAAATGTTCAACGCGAAAATGCATTCTCTCTATTTCAATATCTTTTGTCTTTTAGTCGCACGTATTTTATTTATAGTACTTATTTTTTATCGAAAACTTTTTTGTGGAGTAGTTGCTTGACTTTCGATCGTTTAGATAATTTCCGTAAAGTCAATGAATGTATTAAGAAACTATCCAGATTCAAATTAGGTGCGTTTCATTTTAAATTACAGCTGCTTGTTGAGCAATATCGAAGACTTCAAGCTTTAGCATGGATTATGAGTGCACACTGCTTTCCAGTCTTGAAGAGCAAAGCACCGCATTTAACTGGACGATAGAAAATCGGAATTTAATCGCTAATACACCGGGCAAATTCAAACCCAAGCCATTTACTTTGATCGATTCTTCGGTAAAGTGCAGTGTGATTTTAAATTTTTCCGATTGAAAAATCTCGGTATCGATTGACATTAACCGACCATCGACTGCTTTATTACGATCAAGGACATCCATGGTGCTTGTGTGGGAAGAAGATTCCAAGGAAAAATCATATAGGATTTTAGATGAGAATAATGTCACAGAATAAGAACTTTCCGGGCGTTATATTTATAATTACAAATTGCCTGAAAAGCAGGAAGTAAATGAATATATCGGGCCTAATGATTCATTAACTTTTTATATCACTATAAATTGTTATTGGGATAGATTCGTTGTAAGATACAATCTGCATCCTGATGAGAAAAATATTAAAATCATATCTGACAATCTGGAAAACGAGAATTGTCTTTACCGCAAAAAGTTGACTTTGAAAAATTATGATTCTTTGCATGAAAAGAATCAAATATGCGACGTTACTATTAAGACGGCAGAAGGAGAATTTAGCTATTGCGAGTCCATACGTCTTAGCGATGTTTAGCAAAAATCTCAAAGAAAGTACTGAGAGCGTCGTTGATCTAACGAAAGACATTGACGTAACTCTGGAGATTTGATAACTGTTGAAGATTTGAAAAATATTATAATGGAACTTCTTGTTTTGGCCGACAAGTATGTCATGCAAGAACTTAACAAAGCTTGCGAGAAATATCTATGCGACAACCTAGATAAGAGTAATGTAGCCAAACTTTTCTACTTTTCACACATTTATAACTGCGAGCATTTGCTGCAGCAAGCGCTAAACTTAGCCAAAGATAATATAGATATCATAAAATAATCAAACGAATTCAAAGATATATATAGAAATAAGGACTTGATGCTTTGATTACTGTAAATTTCTATGATTTTATAATAACTTTTTAAAATACAAATAAAGATAATTAACTATTGTAAATGTAAACACTGATTTTATGCTTTTATTATTGTAAACTTCATTACGATCTCGCAACAATTCCTACCTAGAAAAATCGTTGGCACCACCTTGAAAAAAACGCAGCTAATAGTACGATTTACTGATTATGTTTTTTTTACAGCTAACTGTCAAGCAATAGCAGAGAATAAGTACTCGCAACATGGAATTCTCGGTTGCAATCGATTCCATGCTCCAAAAGGCACAGGTTCAATGTCATTGACAGATTACAGAATTAAAAGTATCAGTATTCGTTATGGATCCACTTTTAGATCTTGTATTAAACAATACAGTGCGAGACATTTTTGCTACAAATTTGACTACATATTGTTGTATTGTACCTAAAAATTTGGTGAGTGAGTATAAATATTTCGATTCATTAACATTTAAGTGCGTGGCAAAGTTCTTTTGGGATGATTGATGATTGATTGTACAGTGTGCTACAATGTGAATATGGAAGATGATGATCAGAACCAAGATTATGATATTAAAGATGAATGTCTGTAAGATAAAAAGCAGACATTCAATAATTATGGCACTTTATATGAAAAATAAATCATGTGTGATGTTACTATGGTGATAGGACAGGAAAAGCTAAAGGCATATAGTTTACCCATCAAAATCTGTCGAATGACCCAGACGTCACCGTAGAAGTTTATCGAGGTTTTCTAGATTACGTATATAGTTTAAAAAGCATTAACGATCTCAAAGGTATTGTCATGGAACTCCTCGTTTTGTCTGACAAGTACGGCATGCAAGAACTCAAAAAAACCTGTGAGCAATATCTATGTGACAACCTAAATCAGAATAATGTAGCCAAACTTTTGTCTTTTTCGTACAAATACCACTGCAAAGACTTACTTCATCAAACTCTAGACTTGGCAAGAGAATAGATGTCATAAAACAATCGAGCGAATTCGATGACATCTATGAACATAGAGATTTGATGCTTTTACTACTGTAGAATTCTCTACGATTTCGCATCAATAAAATATCATTAAAGGTAATTGGCGTTATTTATATTCTATAAATATAATTAATTTTTCTTCGTAAATGTATTGTAGTATGGTATACTGCTAATTCGATTAGTTAATGTATAGATTTGCATATTAAAGTCCCTTTGACTCATGGCTTGTTCAAGTTAATAATAAATACATTAAGAAACTTTGTGTGTATTCAAAATAAATAAATCTACTTTTATATTCCAGCTGACCGTCAAGCAATCAAGAGAATTCAATACTTACAACATGGAATCATTGATTGTCATACATTCCAAGTACCAAAGAGTTTCCGAGATTCACTGGACTATAAATAATTGGAATTCGATTGCTAAAAGTAACGGAGAAATTAAATCCAAGAAATTTGATTTATTCAATTCTAAAATTGTTGGCCAACTAATTTTAAATATTAAGGATGGGAAAATCGCGGTGCCGATCCGCATCAAACGAGAGTCCCTTCTTTCGTTACAATCCAGCATATCGTTATCGATTACCGGCTCTGTTTCAAGTCTTCGTTTGCGCAACAACGGTGTCGTTCATGAAAGATTTACAAAGGGTTTATCTACGTATTACTTCAAGTTACCGGATGATGTTCAAGATGAATACACCAAAACCAATGGTTCATTAATGTTCAATTGTATGGTAAAGTTTTATTATTGAGTTCTATTTCTCTTATTACCATGTAAACTTGTAACAATAAATTTGTAACACTTTTTCGAAATATCAATAAATTCAATTGGAAATTTGTCTCAAAGTAATAGCTATTACCTATACGTTCAAAGCCCAAAAGATCGCCGTAAAAGCAAACCCATACGTCTCCTCTCAAACGAATCCTTCTTTTTCTATCCCACAAGAAGAGCTGGAAAAATAATCAGCTCACTGTAATAAGACGAGCGCGCGCACGAAAGCTGTGCGAGCACACAGAGCAGCAATTAATGCTCCGCGAACGGGTTCGAGGTTATCATTCGGCCGGCATTCCCGGATACTCGCTCGCGAAATAAGGCAAAATAACGCCGACCGGAGAGAGAGACACGGATAAAGATGAGGAAAAACACAGAGCGAGAGCGAACGTGGGGCGACATCTCGGCTGCGTGCCGCGGCAAAAACGACTCGAGAAAGGGAGAGAAAAGAAGCAAAAGGTAGCGGAGACGCGATGAAGGACGCGATCTCGCGCTGTGCGCAGCTACCGCAGTTCTCTTATTCCTCGATGAGAGATCGCGCAGCTTTGAAAGTCCCGCGCGCAGATAAATAAAACGGCGCGCGCTCGGCCGGAGAATGGCGAAGAGGCAAAAGAGAACAAAGTGGAGCCGGAAACGTATGGCACGAGCGGCAAGAAGTGTGTGTGTGCAGTGTGGAGTATACCTGCCTGCGCTTCAAGCGCCGCGTATACCCTTTGTCTCTTTCTCCGCGTCTTCTTTCATTATCACTTCGATGCTCCCACATCGCTCGATGATGCCATCCGCGAGAAGAACCTGATTCCTCGAATGTTCGACGTCGTTCGTCTCGATTCCCACAGCGGATCAGCATAAAAGTGTGAGCTCGCGCGCACGGCAGAGAGGTTTCGGCTGTGCACCTCTCCTCTCTCTCTCTCTCTCTCTCTCTCTCTCTCTCTCTCTCTCTCTCTCTCTCTC
>QLSS01000053.1:664584-678954 GCA_024372645.1 Trichomalopsis sarcophagae | reverse complement strand
CTCTCTCTCTCTCTCTCTCTCTCTCTCTCTCTCTCTCTCTCTCTCTCCTTCTGTCTCCCGAGTTCGTGACCAGAATACAAGGCGCTCGATCTCGAGCGAGCCGAGGGGGGAATCTACACGCGAGATAGAGAGAGAGAGAGAGAGAGAGAGAGAGAGCGCAAAACGATCCGCAGGACGATTCCAGGAGCCGCTCTCTGCTACCGGCGTATGAGAAAAAGGTCGGAGAGAAGGACGCGGCTGTAGCATAAAAATCCAGCTCAGTCGACGCGCCTTATTTTCGACAAAGAGCTCTTCGACCGAAGTGAACGATAAGGTCTAATTAACCGCGCGAGAGCAACATCCGCGAATGATTTCTCGGCGGCACAGCGTCAAACTGCGGCACACGCGCGCGCATAATCAGCAACGCTGATTTAATTACCAGCCGCTACGACTTTGCACGCGATCTCACTCGCGTAATGAGACTAAGTACGCTCGTTTAATTGAATTCTGGTAAATGAGCAGCGAGAACGGTTCTCGGAATCTGTGATGTGCTCTGCGCAGCGAGCTGTTTAGTCCGGGCGGATTAATAAAGTCGAAAAATTGATGAAACGCGCTTATCGCCCAACCCCGCTCAGCGTCTCAATTCCGGCGAGTGTCTTGAAGCCGACTCGCGAAAAAGGGACGAGAAGCAGAAGGAGAGAGTAAGAGAGAAGGAGCAGGAGGGAAGAGTCTACGCGCGGAGCCTTGTCATGAAACGAACCGGCCCCACTTGCCACTGTCAGCTCTGCGCTGATTTATTGCTACTTCGGCGCGTGTTTCTCTCCTCCTTCTCCGTATACAGCCTCTCACCCCCACTCGGGCCGTGTTCCCGTTTGAATTTCGCCGTGATTTTACGCGCTTGCATTTTTTAAAAGCCAATCGCGCTTTCGTGGAAAAAGCAAAGCGCTCGATAAATTCAGCTCTACTCCGAGCTAATCCAAGCCTGGAATAATCTATCTCATGCGGTCACCGCGACGATATATATAAATATTTCGGTCTCGATCGCTCATCCTTGACTCGGCCGATAAATCAGTAGAGCACAAAAAATAATCCCCGATTCCGGAAGCGTCTTTTTGCGCCACCCACCGATGCAGTAGCCGACGTAATAACTCGCGCAGGTGCCGAGGGAGATTACACCGGCCGCCGCTCAGCAGCTCCGAGTGCAAATGCAGCGCAGTCGGAGTCTTACTCGCTGCCATTTGCGCGAGGCCTGTAATTTGCGCGGGGCGATATCCTCGCCGAGCGAGAGCTGCTGGGCGCATGTAATATACGCGCGGGGATCACCGAGAAAAACCAGGATGTATGTGTGCGTGCTCTGTTGGGGGGAGGGCAAATGTTAATTGAAAATTTAATGATCCGCCGCGCGCTGTGTGGCGCGATTTTGTTTCTCTTTCTCTTACTCTTCTCCGGATATGCGGGCTGTGGAGAAATTATGCTATAGTCGTCGAGAGATCGATTATCGGTTTATTAGCTTCGATACGCGATACTTTTGATCGTGTTTGCGTTCGCGGTTAATATACAGCTGCGTACTTCGGGACAGCGCGAGCGATAAGTAATTGACTGCGCGGTTTTGATGCGCTTTGATCTTTCACTTTTTACGCGCACCGATTCGCCGTGGATTCGAGAATATCCTCTGTTTGGCGAACGTCGAGCGATAAATCTTCCGCGCGTGCGGAACAGATCATTATGCCGCATTAACTAATTACCTGCCGGCTAATTAATTAGCCGCGATCGTGAGTTTGCTTTTACAGAGACCTTTATCGGATTTGCGCCGTATACTATACCGAGAACTCCGCTATGTATAATTGAAGTGTTTTGCCATCGGACGCACTCAACGAAACGATAACTGAAAATAGTCAATTTGGATCAACGGCGCGAAAGGATCCTGATGATTTTGATTCTCGTCCAAGCCAGCTCGAAACGTAAACTTCAATTTTGTCTCATAAATTTGTAATCCCCGATATACAGCCGGATGATTGATTGACCGTGCACAAGCTCGCAATGCTTTCGTGTTCGCGATCGATCCGTTATCCGGTGCCCAGTACCGGCATCACTCGAGCACACGTGTATGTATCTAATAACATTATCGATGTTGTACGTTAGAATCATTACTCCTCGACTCGCTGAAACGAAAATCCCGAGAACTGAGAAGCTACTACTTGGCACATCTGTTATACCCTAGCTCGTCCGCTGCATAACCCTCTGACTAATTCACGTCCCACATCTCGAGCGAGTCTATCGACGGAACATAAGCGAGTAGACGTGTATATAAGGAAGACAGATGCCTGCGAGAGAAGCGACGATGATACATCGCCAAGATGGCGCGTTGCCCACTTTGCTGATCGTGTTTTCAAGAGCGCGCGCTCTGCGGTACAGCTCGAGCACACACACGTTTACACACGTATGTGGGCGGAGATCGCGAACAACTTGTTGAACATCGCGAGTGTCTAACCTCTTATCGCGGAAGTGCCTGGAAGCTCGGAAAAGCTCGGCGTAATACGGGCTATAATTTATTCGCCCTCGAACGAACGTTCCCTGTTTATCGCGAATCTCGTTTAGTATTATGCGATTTTCGACACACACACACACACACACTCATCTCAAGCCATCTCCGCTGGAGCGCACGAGAAGCGAATTTTCCAGACAGTCGCGGCGAATTCATTTCGCATTCTAAACTCGAATTCAAATCGCCCGTTCCCCTCGATCACATCGGCCGTGTAGCTGATGATACAGTCAGTCGCGTACACCCTATAACGCCGGTCTACCGGGGAATATTAAATGCAAATGGCTTCGTCGTCGGCTCTCTCTCTCTCTCTCTCTCTCATTCTGCTCCTGCTTTTTCACCGGTATACACACGCAAATCGGAGATGAAGCCATAAATTCAATTTCTCCCCCTCCCCTCTCGCTGTCTCTCGACTCTTTGTCGAGGAGGAAAGCCCCATAAATATTCATTCGACGGCGGCTCACCGCTAGAGGGCGCCTCGAGTGAGCAAAGCTCCCGATATCGCGAGGAGCGCGGAGAGATCGCATGACTGACGTCGCTATTGGCGCCGAACGCGAGTTTCTGCGATTCCTGATTTATCGCATATCTTCCTCGCCGCGCAGTCGCTTCGTATATGGCAATGATTTAATACGCCTTTGAAGCTTCTGCTCTCTTATGTGCCGAGAAAGATAAACGCGGATGTGCACGGCTGTATTAAGAGCTCCAGGTGTACATCCTGTTCGTAATCGGATTTAGAATGTGTAAACTAGTGCGGAATACGGTGCGTTTATCGTGCGTTATCGGCGAGCAAATGACGCAGATACAGGCTTTTTTTATACTCATCGAGATATCGTCTCGATAGATTTAAATCGCTTTCTCCGGCCGCTGCAGCCGATGTATTGGTTTACTAATTACGCTCGTTTATACCTCCGCTTACAAGCTATAGCTACAAGCTTTGGAACCATACACGAATATCAAAAATTCACTTCTGTACTTATTACCTTGGCCGTTGGCGTCTTCTCCCGTAGGTGCCGAGAGCAGTACACAGCAACAAAAGTGCTTCCTCGGATGCTGCTCGACGTATTCATGGGACAGGTGTGCGATCGCTCATGAATAAATACAGCCGTCTCGCTATCGCATTGTCTCCTTCTCGAGATGAGCTCGCGATTTATATACGATTTTGAAATCCCCCCCTCCCATAATCTCCGCGACAACGAACGAAAACGTTCAAAGTGAATTATAGCGACGTGTGCGTAGTGCGAGAGTTTATGTACTCATGTATAGAGTGTAGAGTTGAAATCGTTTCGGTTCGTGTTTGCGTGTGCGTGTGTGTTGATGAAAGTCGTTGCGGGCAAAACGTTACCGTGAAACCGATCCCGACGGTGGCAGCGAAGTTTCCGTGCTGGAACTTTCCCGTATCGAACTGCACCAGTAGAGATGTTTTGCCGACTCCGCTATCGCCGAGTAGTATGGTCTGAAAAATAAAGCACACACGGCTTTAGATACACCTCTCTCTCTCTCTCTCTCTCTCTCGCGAGTGAAAATAAACTTTTTCGAAGCCCGCATTCTCGCGCGGGGTTTTTTAATTGCGCGGGATCCCGCGAGAGGCGATGGATCCAATATAACGAGATTAACTTCCGACCTCTGCCTATGGGTATAGAGATAGATGTGTATAAAGCTTCTAGTCGGCATCAGCGCCATGGGCAAAAACGCCGCCGCGGAGGAAGAAAGAGCGCAGGGGAGTCGTCCAATCGGGACCGAGTCACGTGGCGACGGTCTGGGGGGCGGACTTGCCCCGAAATCTCATTCCGGCTCTCTTATATTCCTCGTGTTTATACATCACGCTTACTTTATCGGTCTATGCCGCCTCTACAGAAGAACGGATTGATGTACACAGCGAAGCGCGTCGTAAAACGCGGGATATCGACAGGTGCAGCGAAGTCGTAAACGTCCCGAGGACTAACGATTTCCTGACGTCCCTCCGCGCGTAAATTTTCACGAAGGGTTGTGTCCCTGCGCAGCAAAACGCGGAAGAGTCACGCGCATTTCATAATTCGGGTAATATACCCCGCTCGATAATCGCCCCCCCACTCTTGAGAAAAAAACGAGTTAAATCACGGTTCTCCCGGTGATTTAAGCCTCATTGTGCTCTCCTAACAACACCTCCGCTGACTGAGCGCGCGCTCGCTCTTTCCTCACACCCGGAAGAGAAGCGCGGCGGCGCCAATTAGCACGCGCGCGGCAGCTATTCCTCGAGAGAAAGTACAGCGGCGCACGAGCTGCCTGCACTTTCGGCGCCGATCGCGATCGCTCTCCTGGGAACAGGCTGTAGCGCGCGCGGTATTTCCAATTTTTAGATGCATCTGCGTGCAGAGCTACGTGCCTTGGTTTTTTGGCCGGGTTGGCAAGGCAGTCGCACGTATCGGACGAGAGCTATTAAGTCGATTCCTTTATCTGCCTCTATCGCGCGCTCATTCGGATCTAAAACACGCGTCGAGCGGGAACGACTGCTCCAATCGAACTATAAAAGAAGATAGCTCGCTCGAGGCTGACAACTCGATCAACCCACCGTATCGACTTACCCGCGCGCGCACTTCTTCCCGCGAGACACTCGAGAAGCTTTCAGCGCTGCGGTATGTATAACTACGCGTGAAATCAAATTGATATTTTACGTAACAACGCCGATAGTCGATTGAAAAATTCGAAGGAACGCCAGCGCACCTGCGACACAGCTCATCAACGGCATCACCTAATACTCGCCCCCGTTTCCAATAAATTTCTCTCCCGAGCTTCTTCGTTACACTCGCGCGCGTACGGCCGCGTAACCGCAGCGACGCCTATAAAGAGCGCCGGCGGAGCACTCTTTCTCTCTCTCTCTCTCTCTCTCTCTCACTCGTAAAACCGGTATGGAGACAGCCCGTGAAGATTTATCGGCGCGCAAAATGCAGCTATTTCTTTTGGATAGCCGAGTTTCTTCTCAGGAAGTGAGCCACTGTAGTATGTGTATGTGTGATAGCGATTGTGCGCTCGATGGAATTCACCCGGGTTTCTTTTTTGCGCGGAAAATTGATTCCGTGAAGGGAAAGATGAACGGCTGCGGTAAGAAGGATAGTTCCGTGGAATGCGCGGTTTATCATTTCATCGGGTAAATTCGTACCTCACGTGGAAAAAAGGCATCGCTCGAAACTCAATTACACGCGAAAAAACGACTCGCGTTAATCGGCCCCGATGCAGCAGCGCAGTAGTATACGAGAGAGAAATAGAAGGTCGCGGACATTCGTATGCTAATCGCGTGGAGAGACGAGAGAGAGAGAGAGAGAAAGAGCTGCTCTCCCGCGACTCGACAAACCGATAAACGTGAACGCGCGCCTCTCGTAAGTACACATCAGCATAGATAATGGATCGTTGGCTTTTAGCCCCGCGGCGGCTCGAGCGCTGTATATATAGTCCTGAAAATTACGACAGGCTGAATTTAGCGTTAGAGAGTTTTTTCCTCTACTTATAACTTCTTCGTTGAAGGGTTGTGGGAAAGTTGCTCGATAAATGCCCGGTATTTTTGGCATCCTTTAATTTCGTTGCGCAGCCAAGGCTGCGTTCTCGCCGAGGACTCGAGTACTTCCGGTTTTCAGCTCGTCGAGAGCGAACTTTGCGATTCCACTATCCGGGAAATGAAGTTCCGTCGTCGCGACGACGAGGACAACGAAACAGCCCGCCCGAACGTACAACTTCCTTATTAGCTTCGACGAAACCGTGTCAAACGTTTCAAATCGTAAAGACTGCCTTACGACTTTCTCTCTGCACACGTGCATCGCGAAAATTTACGGACGGTGGAAGTGTCAGCGTGAATAATTGAAAAATCCAGGAGACGTATTCTCCGCGTCGTTTCTCCTCCGGTGATCGATGCACTACCTGCACCGCAACTTCGATTGCTCTTTCTCTTCGATTTTTCGCCGCTGTTTTCCGATCGACTCTACGTCCGGGACAGCGAAACAACGAGCGAAAGAAAAACCGTGTACGGAACATCGATTCAACCTCGAAATCGTCCGCACGTTGCAATGCGCTCGTCTCTCTCTCTCTCTCTCTCTCTCTCTCTCTCTCTCTCTCTCTCTCTCTCTCTCTCTCTCTTTCTCGGCGAACTTTTCTCCTCTCGTTCTCTCTCCCGTCTGCGTGTGTCCCATTACCGCGAGGACGCTAACTCAATTTGTATGCGGGAACGCTCGCGCTTGGGCTTGCGCTTAAGGTCGCGCGCGACTCTTTCGTCTCGTCGCGTCGTGTACCCCCACTTTGTATTGTCTGCGCGTGGACATACGTGCGCGAGATAGCTTCAGGCTCGTTAATCGCATTCCAGGCTGCGCAGCTGCTTTGTTGAACGATTTTCGCGAAATTCGATTTCGTCGGCTGTTGAAAACTCGAATAATGCATAGGAAGGAAGATCCTCGGTAGCTAACTAGAATCGAGATAGCGCGAATAAAGGGCTCGTCGTGTATATGCGACGAGGGAAAAGGAAAGCAGCTCTCGGGGCAGCAAAAACCGGCCGCGCAGCGAGATGATAGAGACCCCCTACCGATTCCTGCACTCGGCAAAGAACTCCTCGCTCGCAGATCGGCTATCTCTCCCTCCCTCTCTTTCTCGTTAGGTTTCTTGCGCCGGTTCGCTGAAGCGACGCGGGCCCAACGAATAAAAAGGATTATTGACGAGATATGACACTGACGAGCGTAAAATATGTCGGTGCTTTTTTTCGGACTCGAGTGTGCGTGTGTCCGCCGCGAGAGAGATAAGGGATGTAAGCAGGCCGCTGGCGTAATCAGTCGACGTTTCGAGCGTGTTTATTTCCGCTCATTAGCCCCTTTCTCTCACGAAAATGGGTTAATTAGAGTAGAGTAGCTGCCTCTATATAAATTAGAAACTACTCGGATCAATCCGCGAGAAAACACAATGTAGAACACGCGGCTTTCTGCGAGCGTCGCGGTAATTCATGCTAATTTACGAAGCAGCAGAGGGAGAGCGACTGAACGGAGGCAAAAAACGAGCATACCGCGTGCGGCAATCGGTCTATAAACCGAGAGCCAGTAGACCTCTTGTCGCTCTTTTTGCGCGATCGGAGAACGACGAGCCAAAGAGGAGGTCCGAGAATCCGAGGCTGCTGCTGCAGCGGAGAAGAAGAAGAAGAAGAAGAGGAGGAAGAAGAAGAGGAAGAGGAGGAGGGAGGGCCGTAGCTAAATGCCACCGGCCCCCAGACATTGTCGATCATTATTCCGCTCGTTTCCCTTCTGTATGCGCTGCGCGCGCTGTGCGCCGAGGGAGTCGACCTTGAACGAGATATAGCCGGCTGCAGCAGGACTCGTTTCGCGCATTTCTCTGCTGCTCCTTTTCTATACCTACTCTCTGCTTCGAGTCTCTCTTCGGGGCTTATCGCTCCAATTACTTTTCATTTTCGTGCCCGCGCGGCCGCATAAATTTATGCCCGCAATTGCGAGATCGGAGATAAGAGTCTACGTGCCGCCGCCGCCACCGCCGCCGCCGACGACGACGACGACGACGAAGAGGAGGAGAGTTTTATACTATCGGCTTTCGGATCGTCTTGTTGGAATTCGCCGCGAGAGCGTTTCTTCGCAAATGATATTCAAGCGTGTCTCTCGTCTGATTTCAGGTCCGGCCGATTCTCTCGACGATATCAAACGCAGCTACGCATCGATCGGTAAGTCATTTCGCTTATATATACAATACCTTGTGCACGTAGTTCTCCGGATTGTCCTGGTCGCGCTTGTAGCTGCTCCAGACGTTGTCGGCCAGTCGGGACTTGGCGAAGTTCGACTGTTGCTGGCTGTAGTTCTGTAGCACCTCCGCCGGCGGCTGGTAGTCGCGGTAGCCCGTCGGCGATGGCGTCACCTGAACCGACCCTGCGAGCCGCTCGTTTAACCCCGGGGCCTGAATCTGCGACCTCTCGTCTTCCACCTCGAACACGTCGTCGCTCATGCTGTCGTCGCCCGTCATGATCTGTAAGCCGAAGAGATCGTATTTGGCCAGTTTTTCAAATCGAATATCGTCCCTATACAAGTGCGGCTCCTCGCGATAATCCACGAGCTGGCACATCCTATATATACTCGACGGGGGAGAAAGTCAGTAGTGCGAGACTACGCGCCATTGTGTTATATTAGCCGGCGAGAGTCTATAGACTACACACGCGCCATGGAAGCGTTATGTGCATAACCGCTTGCCTCCCTCTATTATCGAAGCGTATAGCTGCAGTCTGCGCGCGGTCGAGCGACTATTTCCCCGTGATATTACGGCTGAGGTAGCGATGATCAGCTCGGCGAACATTCTTCTATAGAACATGAAATTATAATTTTCCCACGAAATTTCTAATGCAACGTAATACGATCTTTTACACAAGTTTATCGCGCGACGTTATTACACCATCAGAGCAAAAGGCTCTGCGGTCGTTATACTTCAAATTACTTTGAGCGACGGACACTCCGCTCGATCTTCAAGTATAAGAAGACAATTGAAGCCCTCGAGAGAGAGAGAGAGAGAGAGAGAGAGAGAGAGAGAGAGAGAGAGAGAGATAGCCCGCTCTCGCGTCGTAATCTCCGTCATCCGGTTTACGAGGAACTTCCGTTTGACTCGGCAAGCGCGCTCGCGCAACGTAGCACATATTATGCGCGCGGCGAACGGTCTTTTTACGCGCGCGTTGTAAATTTTTGCCCCGTTAACGATATACGAGCAGCCGAGAAAAACGTTCAAATCACCCTCCGCAGCTGTGGGCCGCCCTCCATCACGCTTTTCGACAGAGGCAGACCGCCCCGCTCAGGGGTCGCCGGGCCCCACCTCTAGCGACCCCTGCGACCTTGGACGCCACGGGCCAATTATGTACGAGAGAGTGCTCTCCGCGCCTCACGAGGACGAATGAAAGTGCTCGCGCAATTGTTCTCGTCTGGAGGTTCCAAGATCAGTGCTATCGATCCGACTACGCGATATGACGAGGATATTCGAGGGATCGTATAGACTGCGTTATATACGTTGAATTCGCAACGCGCGTGCCGAGTACTTACGTTCAGGGAGGTGGAGGCGGGTACTGTCACCGTGGAAGGGCTGTCGCCGCTGCCGCCCCTCATGCCTCTCCCGACGATGCTTCAGTTGCGAACTGCGTAACGTACGCTAATACCGCTGCTGCTGTAGGCGCGGTGCATTCTGAAAGGGGAAATTATCTAGGTTATATATATACGCTCGATCATTATTAATTCCGGCGAAAGGAAAGTCGCTCGTTAAAAACCGCTCTCGCGGGTAAATCTATAAATTCGTTGATTTTATACATACACTGCAGACTTAATGGACTATTCGAGTTTACGGCCGATAATTAAGCAGCACTAAAGCACGCGTAAACCCGTAATAACCCCCGTCCGAATAACAGTTTTAACCCGCCGCCGTATTCTCGCAATCTCTCGATGTGTATCCTCAAAAACGAATTAAACTTTCTTAATCCAGAAGCTGGCTGCATATCTCCACTCGGCATAATTCAAGCTTGCGAAAGCAAAACAGTCTCTCTAAAACAGAGTATTAGAGACGTACTGCACCCACTCGAAAGAGCAAAGCCGCGCCGTATCTTCAATCCGGCGAGCGCTCGATTCCATTCATAATTAAAACGAAGCCCCGTGACAGAAAGTCGCCCGGAGAGGGAGAGCGAGCAGCCGCGGGCTACAAAAGCAACCCCTCGTTGACTTTATCCTTATCGCGCGCGCGACGATGCGTCATTTCCGTAAAAGCCCGCCGAGAGACTCGTATCTTACACTGCGAGTTTAGCGCTGCATCTCTCGACAGATGGTATTTTGTTCTGGAGAGGACTGTTAGTTTTAATGAACGAGAGGATTATTATTTTCGATTCGAGCCGCGTGCGCTTGCAGTCACGTATGTGCAATCTCCGTCAGTATATGCATCCATCTCTCTCTATCACGCTTCTTTTTCTTCTTCTTCTTCGTCCTCTCGCCAATGCAAATATATGCCGGCGACTCATCTTTCTTCGATGCGCGCACACATGTCATCCTTTTCTCTCTCTCTCTCTCTCGGCTTTGAGACGTTCTTTGCACGCGCGACACGTACCACCACACCGGCTGAGTGTGTTCCGCGAGTTTACTCTAATTTTACGCTATTCCTTTTTTCCCGCCTCTTCTTCGGCCTGTATAGGAGCTTCGCTGCGGATGCTCGCGTTGATTAATGCGACTTTCATGCGCGAGTGGGGGAGTGTAAACATATCGCTCGATCAATCATCCTCGAGCCAGCGCTTGCGTTATTCTTTTCATTTCTGCGGCTATTTTTGCGCGTCGAGATTTCTTCGACTTCCTTTTGTCCTCTCTGGATGGCTGCTGCTTCTCTCGCTCTCTCGATGTTATTTTAATGTCTTTTATGCTCGCGCGTGCGCTGTTTTCAATTTTCTTTTATCGCGCTTTTTATGCGTTGAGAGCGTGACGTCGTGACGAAATATTTGCTCTTGAGAATTGAACAAAAATATTCCGGTCCTCGATTCGGTGGAGGCGGCAAAACGAGTCTGTGCTAGTGGACGAGCAGCTTAACCCCGCAGACAAATCGATGAGTCGGTAAGGCAGATGTTCTCTCTCACGCTCTAGCTCTCTTCCCCCTCTCCGCTCGTTATCAGTCTATATATCTGTCCCCGGCATCTCCGTCGTTACACACACTAGCACATCCCTCTCTTTCTATATACACGATAGGCATAGCCATGTGTGCAGTGGCTGTCGCACGCGTGTGTCAGTCCGTTGGTCGTAAGACACTGGCCCACCCACTGCAGCGCTGATCCCACCCGCCCACACGTGTTCTCTCTTTCTCTAACCCACACAAACACGGGCGCGTCCATTGCCGCCGATTGGAAGGTCGTCGGCGGCCTTTATCGCCGGTTCGCATCTCGCCGTCGTCTTCTTCTTCGTTACCCCCTTCGTCCGATGAGTTTTATATTATATGCGAGAACCGAAGAGGAGACTCGCGGTAGGCTTGTTTCGCGTTTCTCGCTGCGTTTGGCGCAGAAAGAGACTCTAGGCAGCCGACGTTTCTTGACTTTTAATTGGCTGTCTGCACGAGCAGATGGGTGACGTAAGATAGACGCGCCGGACACCGGACTCTGTTTGTCGGATGTGTGCAAGCGTCTGTATGTGTATGATAGAGTCTTCCTTTGACGATTTTGGAGTTTGTGGTTTTTGGAGGTTGATGTATGTAACGAGTCGTGGGATTGTTGTTCTGCTGACGATTATAGCTGCTATATTTTATTACTCAATTGTAACATGTTTATCAACTATTACGTAATGTTGGCATTTAACATAATATTTGAACTAAAGAACGTGTTTTTGATGAAACGAAGAATTAGTTTGCGATTGTGGAAGCATATTCCAGCATTCGTGTCGTAAAAACCGTGCCCAAATGAGAAAAAACATTGCAAAATAAAAATTAACTAACCAAAACTGACATGTTATTCTTAAGCATGAATGGAGATTGTATGATATGTTGTATGACTGAATGTTATTGCTGAAGAAACAGCAATAACTAAGCAGTACTCATGTATTTTTAATATTGTTAATCTGGACCTGCGAACAGGAAATATTGTTTTCCTCTGCAGGATTGCGTCGTTATAGTGTGTTATTGTGCAAATAATATCAGCTCTGTATCGAATGAAATAGTTTTGTAACTCTGGAGTTAAATAAATAAATAAATAAACTTCTAAAAATGTCAGCGATAGATTCAGATTTTCAACGGTGAGCCTGCTTCAAGAGAAACATGCGATTTTTGGTGCCCACCCGCCTCGGTAGCGCAGTAGGCAGCGCGTAAGTCTCATAATCTTAAGGTCGTGAGTTCGATCCTCACCCGGGGCAATTTTTTTTTTCTTCTCGCCCGCGATTTCATTTTATCAATTGTTATTGTCGTGCTTCTTTCGTTTTTCATTTTCAGCACTTCTTATCGTGATCGAACGCTCCGCATTTCATTACAGAACATAGTCGATAACGTGAATGCTACATGTAATAGTGCTACGCGTATAGCCTATTCTAAAAGCACGGGCGAATTTAAAAAGCCGTAATAAAATATATCTACTCGATTAATCTGCATAAAACAATAACGCCACGTCTCAATCATACTTCGCATAAATGCCAGAGTTCACTATTAATGTTCCGAACGGCGTTGAATTAATTATATGAAATCAATGCGGAGCAATCAGGAATATTGAAACTCGCATATGTACGGGCACAGGCGATGAGAAACGCCGCGCTATGCACGTATACGTCTCGGTAATATAGCAACGGAGTGGAATACATTCGCAGGCATTACCAGCTGCTTTGACAGCTTCTGTTCTTCAACCTAACGCGATTCCCTCTGCTATTGAATTATGCAGCTCGAGATATGAAAGCTTCAAGGCCGAAGAGCCGCTCTCAATGTTAACGTGCTGTTGCAAACTTGCTAAACGTTGCGAAATTCATTACATGATTGTGAATTAGTACGAGGGCTTGAAGCGCAGTGAGGAGGCGAATTGTTGAAATAAAAGCGAAGCAAGTCTGATATGGACATGGCCCTGATACTCCTGGTCCTAAATTGATTTTCCTCTTTTCCTCTATACCCGAATCTTGACTTCGCAATTTTCTACATTCCACTCAGAACCAAACCCCTCACCTTTTCCAACAAATCATTACTCGCACATACTCCTCACCCGCATATAACGCAAAGTCGCAAAGCTGCACATAATGACAAAATTCCTCGCTCCTCCCATCACCGCGTCTAAACCACCGCCTCGCCAATCAGCCTGAATCGCGCGATCTAATCGGCAATAAAGCCGGAGATGATCCGTTATATCTCCCTTGATTCGCGCCAGAGGTTAAAGCTCCCCCAGCCTAACCCTTGCTGACATTCTCTCTCTCTCTCTCTCTCTCTCTCTCTCTTTCTCCCTACACAGCAGTCTCGCAACGCGCAGAATCCGCTCTCGCAGGGCAGTTCCCGCTTCGATCAGCAGGCTCGTCACGTGGTGCTGGCCATACACATCTCTCCATAAGTATACACGCGCAGCGCTCTCGTAAAAAGTCCAAGTTCGCGGCGATAACAGAGGGCCTGTATGCTTAGCTCGTAGCTTTATTTCTCGAGGAAAATAGCGCGAGAGGGGTCGAGAAAGTGCGCGAGGACGGATCGATCCTCGACGAAAATAAATGCACAGCCGCGAGGCGTACGTGCAGAGTGTATGTGGCGCAACCCTGCGCCCGAGGATTGTGACCTAGTTTTTCGCCTTTTCACCGAGCTGTAATTTTCGCGTAGCGTTTAACTGGCCGTTTGAAACTTCGCGCAGTGCCAGCTCTGAGTCTCGCTCGAATCCTTTCTTCCAAAGCTGGCCTACAAAGCAGGCACTCAACGGTCGCGGAATAATTTTTGAATTTCGAAGCACTCTCCCTCAGCATCGATTATCACTAATCAAGCAAACTCACACGAAGATCCGCTGAATAATTAAAGAAGAGTGTAGAGCTCGTCTACCCTTGAAAACTCACCCCTCGATCCGAGTGTAAACAAAGGTCGATTTCTCCCCCTTGGCAGTGTGCTGTTGCAATCTTGCACTATTTTCCGCGAGACACTTATAGCTTCTCACACTCTCGGCTGATGGCCGAACTCACGCACGGGAAATCAACAAAACGACTGCTGTTGTACGTTCTGCTCGATATCACGTGACCCGCGCATTAGCGAAAAGTCTGGCGCAGAGAGAGGTGTTCCGTTCATTGAGGAAAACGCGGACGACGATCGCGCGTTCGACTGGTAAAACTCTGTGGCGCGGGATACTCCCCCCCGAGAGAGAGAGAGAGAGAGAGAGAGAGAGAGAGAGAGAGAGAGAGAGAGAGAGA